>CM018080.1:2945-362945 GCA_008658365.1 Alca torda | reverse complement strand
CCACAGCTGCCCCGGGCAGCCCCAGCCCCACAAAGTACGGACCCAGCCGGGCGGGCCCCGGGGCTCCCAGGGGCTCCCTTTACCAAGCAGACAGTACCCCCCCAGAGCCTCACCAAACAGAAAATGGCGTGGCGTGGCCCGGCCTGGGGATGCTTGGCTTGCTCCTTGAGATCCCATCCCGTGGGATGGCACCGGCTGCCTTGGTGCTGGCCTCTCAGCTCGTGCTCCTGGGTGTGCTCTGGGTGCCTTCATGGCACCCGTGGGCGGGCGGTGGGGTATGTCCTGGTGGTGGGGTGGGGCCTGTGGGACCTCTGGCTAAGGGACTGACTGGATGGCCGCACTCAAAGGGTTGTGGTCAACAGCTCCATGTCTGAGTGGAAGGTAGTGACGAGTGGCATTCCTCAGGGGTCAGTACTGGGACCAGTGCTGTTTAACATCTTTGTAGGTGACATGGACAGTGGGATTGAGTGTGCCCTCACCATGTTTTCTGATGAGACCAAGCTGTGTGGCATGGTCAACACGCTGGAAGGAAGGGATGCCATCCAGTGGGAGCTGAACAGGCTTCAGAGGTGGGCTCGTGCAAACCTCATGAAGTTCAACCAGGCCAAGTGCAAAGTCCTGCACCTGGGTCACAGCAATCCCAAGCACAAATCCAGGTTGGGCAGAGAATGGATTGAGAGGAGCCTTGAGGAGAAGGACTTGGGGGTGCTGGTGGGTGAGAAGCTCAACATAAACTCGTAACGTGCGCTGGCAGCCCAGAAACCCCCCACACCTGGGCTGCATCCCCAGCAGCGTGGGCAGCAGGGCCAGGGGGGGATTCTGCCCCTCTGCTCCGCTCTGTGAGACCCCCCTGCAGCGCTGCCTCCAGCTCTGGGACACCAACAGCAGAAGGACACGGAGCTGTTGGAGCGGGGCCGGAGGAGGACCTGGAGATGCTGGGAGGGCTGGAGCCCCTCTGCTGTGGGGACAGGCTGAGAGAGCTGGGGGGGTTCAGCCTGGAGAAGGCTCCGGGGAGACCTTCCAGCCCCTTCCAGTCCCTAAAGGGGCTCTAGGAAAGCTGGGGAGGAACTCTGGATCAGGGAGTGTAATGATAGGACAAAGGTTAATGTTTTCAAACTGAAAGAGGGGAGATTTAGATGAGACATCTGGAAGAAATTGTTTACTGTGAGGGGGGTGAGCCCCTGGCCCAGGTTGTCCAGAGAAGCTGTGGCTGCCCCATCCCTGGAGGGGTTCAAGGCCAGGTTGGACGGGGCTTGGAGCAACCTGGGCTGGTGGGAGGTGTCCCTGCCCAGGGCAGGGGGTGGCACGAGATGGTCTTTAAAGTCCCAACCCAACCCATTCTGTGATTCTATGAAAAGCTGCCTTCTTGGATCCTGATGCTGGAAATGGAGTTGCGGCTGAGGAGGAAAGCTGAAACCACAGCCTGCCCCATGGCAGCTCTCTGACAAGGGCACAGCATGGACCCTGTTTGTAATTAAAACCACAGAAAGATATTTGAATTAACCAGAAGAGCTAATTTGAGTTTGCACTGAACTCTTCTTTTCTTTTTTTCCCAGCAACTTTCAGCAGCCAGTTGCTGATGGCGTTGCATTAATAGTGGCGAGCAAGGGCAGTATGTCTCTGCTTCTACACTGCACTTCCCATTTTCCAGTTTTTAATATGAATAAGAAGATTTGTGGTTTTCTTCTACATTTGGCACAGCAGCGACCCAGGGAAGACTTTGGCATAACATCATCTTACAAGAGAAGCAAGTCAGAACGCAGAGCCTGCGGTCTTTGTGCTTATTGCAATACATCGCTTATCAGGAAAATATTATTTCCTGACAATCTTATTCTTTGTATTACAAAAAGAAAAAGCTACATCAAATGGCCATTGCTTCCTCAGCAGTGGGTTGTACAGAGGCTTGCAAAGTCAGTTGTTTGTAACAAACACTAGACAAATTTCCCTTATGTTTGTAAACATCAAAGGGTAAAAGTTAGCTTATTATCAGCCGTCTGTGCTGGAGTAGCAAAGCGAGGTGTGAGTTGCCTCTTCTCAGTTCTGACCTTGCGGTGACGAACACAGCTTCTTCAGTGCTCCCCGGCAGCGGCACCGCCCGCGGCTGGTGTCAGGGCAGTACAGAAATGTGTTCTTCACAAACAAACACAAGAGTCTGCCTTGGCCTCTCCAAGGAACATCCTTTCTTCTGCCTTTTTTTTTTCTCCAGAAAAAGCAGCTAGATAAAGTGATGAATGGCATGAATCTCCAGCCAAGATGGTTTTCGGCAGATAAGGCAGCTCTGGGGTCCCGGCGGGCACAGAGCCTGGCGTCCCTGCAGCTCCCTTCGTGCCCTGAAACCCTGTGTGAGCCGGGCATCGCTTTGTGCGAAGCTGGGCTGAAAGAGGAGCTGAGAAGCTGCCAAGGGCCGAGCGCCAAGGGGCCGTCCGCAGCAGCAAGGTCTGGCCACGCTCGGTACCTGCGAGAAGCCTGGCAACGCCTTGCTGGCTTCCTAAAGACGGGAGTGTTAAAAAAAAAAAAGGGAAAAAGGAAAAAAAAAAGAAAAAAAAGACTGAAAAAAGAAAAAAGGGAACTTCCACTTAAAGCTAAATTAGAATGAAATGCCATTGAAAATTCTTAGGAAACAGATTTCATTTTTCTCAAGACAGAGATTTGACAGAAGAACTTGCAACAAATAATACTTTTCTTGACTTTTTAATATTTTAGCTGTCTTCTGTGCTTGTTGCATTGGGAAGGGGAAGTACGCCCATTTCTCATTGTAAAACTTCCAGTCCTATGCACAAAAAAAAAAGAGAAAAGGGGGAAAGATGTCATGAATAAGGCTGAAAACCTTCCTTTGTTTAAATAATTGTTGTTCATTCTCACTTCACAGAATTGAATCGAGGGGAGTCCTGTGGAACAAACTGGATAATTTCACCTAGACATATCTGAAATGGAACCAAACTGCAAAACCTCAAGGTTTTGATTACAATTATGAAAAAAAAAATTATTATCTGTCCATTTATGTGGGTAACAATGACAATTTATTCTTCTCCAATCACCATCTCCTATCAAAATATCTCCAGCGTGATATGTGAGCATCTATTATAGTAGCTTTGTCTTGAGCTGGAAACTCAACAATAAATGGCTTTAATTGTATGTAAAATTATGGTAATAATTCAGGTACATACAATATGTGTGCAATATTACTGGTTGCACAAAAGGTATTTCTAATTTTGTATTTGCTTAATTAATTTTCCTCAGAATGGCAGTATTAGTACCTTTGCGCATGCCCGTTTGGTTCAGTATGGGAGCAATACAGAAGAGAAAAGTTGTATCTGTAATAAAATGACACTGACCTTTTTCCCAGCTTAGTGCTTTTTCTGTTATGACAAATAGATTTAATTTCAGGCTTTCTAGGAAATTGCATCAATATTTAAACTAATTTTGAAAAGTTTGAAAATGTAAAATTACTTTGAAAATGAAAATTCCCCTCCTTGCCCCCACATTAGTGATGCATACCCCACTGAACTTGGATAAGTGACGATGCAAACCTCAGGAAACACTCATATTATTAAAACCACAGCAAATTGGAATTACTGAAAAAATAATTCCTGAACTTTCCATTATTCTTCAAATTTTGAAGCTAGCAGTAAGTCCACATCTCAAAAATGAACCATATGGTTCCTGAGACTGCAAAAAATGAAGCTCTGTTTTTCAGTGAAGCATACTGCCCTTGTCATCCTCATCCCAGAATACGGCTTTCATGAAGCAAAATCACCATCAGACGATGTGACCTGCATTTCTCACCTTCCGTGTCCTGGAGGTGGCTCCTTCAGCTCACAGGCGCCATCCAAAAGCAGGCACGAGGGCAGTTGCATCGCTTGGGCCTCGGAGGGGGAAAGCATCCGTTGTTCCGTTGTTCCTCCCAGCCGTGCCAGACACACGGGGCTGGTGCGGGGCTCCCGCCTCAGAGGGACAGGCTGAGCTCAAAGCCCCTGAAACTGCTTCTGTCCCCAGCAGCAGCACCTCATCCTGCCTGCGCTGGGACCAGGGCATGAAGCTTTGAGGAAAAGAGACCAACTTTGAGTTGGTACAACCTAAGGCAGGTGAGTAACTATGCAGAAAATACAGCATCTCGTTCCGTGTGATTTTCCACTCAGCGTTGTCAATCGCTCAGGATCTGGCTTCATCTAGTCACCAGTAACCACAACGTATTTTGGTACAAGCTGAGATATGGCCACATTCATCAGCCCAATTAGTCCTTCCAAACATATGGAAGAAAATAACATTTTAATCCTCCCAATTACTGTGGCTTTAAAGAGTAAGACAAATTGGTTGATAAGAGGGGCTTCTTCCTTTTGATTCTTTGGATCTTGGGATTTACCATTGTTTCTTTTATTTTGCATTCAAATATTAGCAGAATCTGATCTGATTTGATGGTGTATTTTAACTATCATAGGTAGGAATTACAAAATTGTGGGGTTTGGGTATAAAAATGTACTACAGGAAGATAATGAAAAGACAGAGGACTTTGACGCCCTTGGGCTGCCATGCAACCTGACTTGAAGCAGCGTTAACAGAATTGTACTTTTATTTATTAAGAAGTAATATTCAAGGATGCCTGAGTCATTTGAGATAAATCAGGTTTACAGCAGCAGGGTAACGTAATTTGAATTTTGGATCACGTTCCAGAATTGGTACAAGAGCTGCAGACAAGACGCATCCTTAGTGGTCCTGCGGCTGCTGCCCCGATGGCCGTGTGTCCCGGCTGTCCCAGCCCAGCGGTGAGGGGACGTGCTGGCGCCAGGGGACATCGGGGGGAGACCCTGGACCCCACTCGGCAGCGTATCCCTGTGAAGGACCAGAGACACCGTGGCTGTAAGCACAGTGAGAAATGGAGATACAGCAGCAGTCATTTACAGACCCTGCCGAGAGATGCTCTTTCTCCTGGGTGAGCAACCAGGGCTGCATCCCCGTTGTGTATGAAGCCCCTGTTAGAAAGCTCATTTTAAACCCCAAACTGCCCCTGTTGATACCATCAAAAGCCTTAAACCCGGACAAAAATGCTCCCTCATCCAGGATTTGAGTTCCTTCCTTTGGGAAGGATTTTTATTTCTTCATTTTCACAGTTTGGACTGTCTGCGGCCACTTCAGACCGTTCGTCCTGAAGCCTCGGCCTGTGTCACTGAAACGTGCAGAGGGGTACAACAGGGCAGGGAACGCAATTTAAGTTTAGGCTTTTGAACTAAAGCTTAATTATATCCCAGAATTTACTCGGCCCTTCACATGGGGCTCTAGATAGATGAAGATTAATTATGCTGTGGAGATCTTTCCCCCTCTGGCCTACATTTCTCTATCAAACTGGTTGCCTGTGTATTTTGACTGGGCAATAAACCATTTTCTGAAGACAGGAAAACTACAATTTCTTTTTGCTATTAGCAGTAAGGGTTTTTCTCCACTGGAAAGGTTCATCTATTATACCAACGTAATTACCATATAACTATACTACAGTAATTATTTCACTATATCTCTTCCTGTAGTGACTGCTATTGAATAAAGCAGCTTTTTCGATATACCTTAAATCTATTCCCTAGCAACATAAACTAAATCAAAACATGTCCTGTTACTGAAGAACAAATATTTTGTGTTGGGAATTATGCTGAAAGAAGCAAAGCTGTTCAGCTACAACGTGAATTCCGGCTCATGGCGGTAAACCCGTGCCGGTTACAACTGGCACTGCAGCGCCTGCTGCTTCGCGTGTCCCGGGCGGGCTGGGGTGGCCTCCTCACCACCAGAGATGCTGCTGCAGACCAGAGCCGGCACCTGGCCTGGGTGAGCGTGACCCCAGGTCCACATTTCCTTCTGGAGGAGACATCTCCAGGCTTCGTTGTTGTATCATCAGAGGGTCTTCTCTCTAGCCAGCTCGGAAGAGAGAGGACAGCATCCAGGGGATGTGTGCTTGGCCATGCCTGGCTGTGGTCCAGCCCAGGAGTGACCACCTCTTGAAGGGACGAGCCACCCACTGACGTGGGATCAAGAGCTGGTCATAAACCACCAAGGCTGGAAACACGGAGGGAGGGTCGGGAATCCTGGACATTTCTCTCAGTATCGGAGATGAGCTGCATTTTATCACTTTTATCTTTCTCTAAGGCAAACAGAACAAGCAGGTTCAATGAGGAGGAACGGGTGGATGTTTAATGATGGGTGGTCTATTTTATGGATGTGCCCGTTGCTAATTGCCCGTTCACACCCATCCCAGGTCAGATGCTCAAGCTGGTGGGACACTGCAGGGGGTGAGCTCAGGAAAAACTCCCCTGCAGAAGTGGGTGAACCAACAATTGGCAGGATGAAAGCCTGCGTACTGCCTGAGCTTGCAGAGAGCACACCATGCAAAGGGCTTTCCAAAATCCAAACAGACCACCAGTTCTCTGGGTGACAGATGTGCAACACGTCTGGGGCGGTACCAGAGCCATCAGTGGCATGTCTGTGCCACCATATGTCCCCGTCAAGATGCAGTTCAGAGGGAGTTTAAGACTGTAAGGTTCCTCCTCAGCTCCAGCTATTTTTCCTGACATTTACAGTTACCATTATTGCAAAGCTAACTTGCAATAAAATAAATGGTTTAAATCTCATTTCCTTTTGCAATTCATGATACATAAACCAAAGGCAAGTAAAATAAATTTGTCTGAAAAGAATAAATTAACTGCTTATTTCAGGAAACGTACAGTCAGGTATTCTGACAAAAGCATTTTATTGGCGGCAATATCCCACAGACAGCGCTTTCATGTGCTAAACAACAAATGAAACTAAGCAGGTCGTTTTTCTTAGCTGTGTCTCCGAGTGCTTGGCAGTTCAGTGGATGTTCTGGGCGCTGTGAGCTGGTGGACGGCGGGAGCCAGCTGTGGGTGACAACGACAGCAGCCCGCATCCTCTGAGCCCGCAACGGCAGCACCGGTCCATTCATCCCCATGTGAAGCATCCTCTCCCCCCACCAAGGAGCTGTGCACCCCCGGGGCTTTGGGGCGGCTCTCACCCACCCTGCATGAGGCTCTGCTCACACATGGCTTTTATCTTCTGGATGACACTGCGGCAAGGTGCAAGAAGGAGGGTCAGCATCAACCTCCCTGTCCTTTAAGAAGGAAAACACAAGTAAATCAGGATACAACATTGGAAACAGGACATTTTGGTATCACTGTGGTTGCTTCTCTGTACGTCTTTGACTGTGTTCACCCAATGCCCCCGGCAGAGAAATGGGTGTTAAACATGTGGATACTCCCCAGGTGCTCAGAAGTTGCCTTCGGAGGGATTGCCCTGGCCCGGCATAGCACAGACACCTCCGTGCGTGCAGCCCCACGCTCTCCCATGGGATGTCATCATGTTGGATCTACACCACGAGAGGATGCTCCTCTCACGGAGTATCCCACGGGAGGGGTCCTGCAGTCAGAGCCCTGAAAACATCCCCGGTTTGTGGTGGTGGCGCATCTCTGTGACGATGAGCCCCGTCCCAGCCACACAGAGGAGTGAGTTACATGCAGCACTTTTAGTGTGATAAAACCAGTGAATTGGTTCTCCCGGCAAAAGTCACAGAAAGTCCATCTGAAAGCTGTTGTGGAATGGGAAGGTTAAAAATCGTGGTCCCACTGTCCCAGGTCGAATGCATGGTTCACACTTTTGCTACACATCTTGGCTGCTTAGGTTTTTCTTTGCATCATTCACATACTCAAAAGTGGCAATATTGTGTGTATCTGTATATATTACACAAATCGTGCACCAAAGATTCCCAAGCCAAACCCCAACTTATGCTCACTTTATGGTACATTTTAAGTTAAAAACAGGATCATGGTGCACACATTCAAGCAGCTTTATCCATTATTGCATATTTGCAGGATCATGTTTGATCTATCAGCGTTTGTAGTCATCACGCTGCTGTTGTTGGATATCTCTAGTAACCAGACAAACTATATCTATATTTTCAAATCTGACATGGTCTTCTGATGTAAAAAAGCCAAGGTGAATGGTATGAAAAAATAATAACTGGGGAGCAATTGTTCGCTGTTTCTCCCATCATAAGAACCAGGGGTCACGGAACAAATAGTCTAATGGTAGGTTTAAAATAAAAACAGAGTTTAATTAGTAGAACTTTTCTTCTACATAATACATAATTAAACATGGAACTGAGAGCCATGGGAGAGTTTGGAAATTAAAAATATAAATATGCTCAAAAATAATTACACGTATTCAGGACAAAAAGATCCACAAACTAATTGCATTGCATGCAGAAGGTGAAATTTTGTCTCAACTGAAGCCTGTGTTAACATCCAATTTATTTTAATAAGGCTCAAATTTAACACCTACTATGCAGTGCTGAAAACATAGGTGTAAGTTAACGAAATGGGACAAACTGATTTTTACTTTCTGATGTCTATTTGTATGTTGTATGTTTGGTCCTAATTAATGAAACCATACTTATGTTTATATACTACTTAATGAGAGAAACTTTATGAGTCCAGAAAATCCGTCTTTAAGCATCACTCATATTCAGCCTTTTTTCATCACATTCTGCTTAGGGAACCGTGTCCTTCACTCAGACCCGGCTTATTGCCTCTCTAAATCTAACTATAATGCAAGAAAAGTAACATGCTCACATTTTTCTGTGCCTATGCATGGACAACAACTGCACAGCCTAAAAGGGACATAAGATAATTCCTCTTTTCCTTTTCCCCCCTCGTATTCTCACAGTCCAATATTCTCTCGGTGCTGCACTTCTCAGGCAACAATGACAATAACCGATACTTTGGGACCCAACACAAAAAAAACGCCACAAAACCCAGAAACTAAGAGAGAAGAGACCTCACTGGAATAAGCAACGCATCACTGCGTGTGTTTTATTCCCCTTTGAAAGCCATCTATGGTTTATCACTGAAAGCACATCAGAAAATAATGAGCTCATTTTTAGTTTGTTTTTCCCTTATGGCAAAGCAGCCAGCAACCAGAAAATAAGCCTTTATCCTTCATGGAGGATCAAATGGCTGATTTAGTCATGAAAAACTTGTTCTTTCAAAATGGTTCACCTTTCCTGGACCAGCGTTTTCTTCTTCCACTCATCAAGAGGTGACCAAGGGAAAGGTTTCCAGAGCTGCTCCCCCTTGGTGGGGCTTTGGGGAGGCCAGCACTGCCCGTGGCAGCACCAGTGCGGCTTGGCTGGAGGTGCCCAGCTGCAAGACCTTCCCTTGCAGACCCCTCCCTCACCCTTTCCTAGCAGCAGAGATCGCTACTCACCCACGTTCAGGGGTTATGAAACGGCCACGTCTAAGTGTCTCTTGTCAGCCGTGTCCCCGAGCTCCCCAGCAGACCCTCCCTGGCCGTTCACCGGGCACAGGGACAAGGGGCCGCCCCATCCCCAGGCCAGCGGCTGCTGGGGGGCTCCTGGAACAGAGCCGGGAGGGCAGAGCTCTCGCAGAGATATCCATCAACAATGGGCATGAGCTGGAGCAGCCAAAAGCCATTTAAAGGTATGCAATAACCATTGCAATCCCCTAATATTTCTAGGATCAACAACAAGGTTTCTTTTTTTCTTTTTTTTTTTTTTTTTAGAGAAAAAAGTCTCCAGCTGGTCTTTAAGCCTTTCCCATATTTTCTCCCTCCCATTCAAGCAAAGCTGGGCTGGTACTGGGATTTGTACCTCTGGTGTGCTGAGTACCGTCTGGGGACCTGAAATAGCACAGGTATCTCGTCAGCATCTCGCAGAAAGGGCTCGGGGGGGCTAATGGGTGACATCTGGGACCTCCCTAACAGCTACAGCCACGGACCCATCGGGATGCAGAGGAGACATAATGATAGCAGCTGGTGGGGAAAGGGCAGGAACTGAGTGGCGCAGCTCCTGAGGAAGACAGCCCTGCTGAAGAGCAAATTGCCACGAGTACAGGATATCAGGCAAGGAAGGCAGGGAAATCAAAAGCATCAGGTATGATAAGGTTAGACTTAATTGTCAGTAAAAATTACACTGGCTCTTTAAATCCATCCTGTCAAAACCTATATTCTGCACTTTTCAGTGTTTGACTTAAAGAATTACCATTTGCTCCACATTTGGAGGGGAGTTTAGTAGGACACATAGGAATATATGCATGCCAACTATCCACTCCCTCTTTTCATGCAGGTTTTTTTTTTTTAATATATGTGCATTTATATTGTAGTTTATATTGTGTCTTAAAAGGGAAAATTACAGAGATTTATACACTTGAGAATAACATTTGCTCTAGTTCACTGAACGCAGCACTTACTTTTGGAGTATCGGGACCATGGAGTCTCTAAAGTACAAAAAAATACACTTGGTTCCTGGCATAATCGCTTAATCTCAAGGGAGCGTAGGAGATGCTGAAAAAGCAATTGAAAAATCCTGCTGAATTTCAGCCCGAGAGAGAATTTTGCAGAGAAGCAGATGGTGTACCTGCCTCGGGTTCACTCTCCAGGGGAGTTTGGTTCCCCCTTGGAATCACAGAATGGTTTGTGTTGGAATGGACCTTAAAGCCCACCCAGTGCCACCCCCTGCCCTGGGCAGGGACACCTCCCACCAGCCCAGGTTGCTCCAAGCCCCTCCAGCCTGGCTTTGAAAATCCCCCCCAGAGCAGAGTGCTCAGGCAGGAGAGCCATCGCGTCTCCCTGCGAGGGGCTGGAAGGAGCCTCGCCGTGCTGGAGCTGCCGGGTGCCGACCCCTTCCCAGGCACAGAAGGACCCACAGAAGCTACACCTGGGGAAAAGCTGCCTTGGGCCAAGGGCGTGAGCACAACAGTGATAAAATCAAATGGCGTAGACAGGGATGAGAGGATGAACCGTCCTCCCAAGCAGGGTGGCTGCGGTTCTGCCTGGGACATGCCCAGGGGCTCTGCAGCACGGTGCCCTCGCCCCACCATGGCCCTCGCGCCCGACCAGGGGGACCCAAACAGCCCTTGGCTGGGGGCTCTGCAGGGCACGTGAGGCCAGAGAGGGATCTCGGCTGCTCACCTGCTTTGCTGGTGCTGCAAAAATGTGTTTGCAACGACAAAACCTCCATCCGGGCTGGCGGAGGTGGTGCTGAGGAACATAGTTTAGTGAAGGTTTTTGTCAGTGTTAGGCTGATGATTGGACTCGATCATCTGAAAGGTCCCTGAACCTGGGCAATTCTATGATTTGATGATTCTGTGATGGATGATCGACGGACGGATGGACGGACGGATGGACGGATGGATGGATGCTGTAACCAGGAGAGAGTGTTTGTCCCTAAGCACCATCCTGAACCAATCATTTCTGTTTTGTTCCTGTGAATTTATGAGTCCAGAAAGAGCATTATTAGCCTAAACCAAAGCCTAGTAAAATAAATAGCCTAGAAAAAAATCTCCCCTGACTCGGCGCCCTGATATTATCTTCTTTTCATCCCAGCCTCCTGTCGCTCACCCATCTCCACACATCAGCTCCAGAGGTGCTTGTCCCAGCCGATGCAAAAACGTCACTTTTTTCAATCCAAACGAACAGGAATGGGAAGACGAAACCGGCGTTGCGTCCTGCTTGGCTGCTGGGCTGCAGCACCGGGACACGCACCTCCCAGGGCCGTCCCTGCCCGGACCTCAGGGTGTCCTCGAGGAGCCCCCGCCCCGCAGCCCCCCACGGCAGCACCCCCAAACGCTCCCTCTCTGTATGGAAGAAGTAACCAGAAATGGGTCCTGCACCTGGTTGGCACCGCAGCCAGCAAGAAAAATCCCTGGGTCTGTGGCCGTCAGCCATGGGGCCCGGGCACAGGCTCTGCCACGGGCAGGAGACCCTCATGGCAGGTTTCCTCGTCTGTTAGCCAGGGACCACCTCTGCAAATTGCTAAAATGTCTAAGGCTAAGAATAGCGGTCAGCCTAATTATCTTTACAGCAGCTAAAACCCAGAGGCGTTAGCAGTGGTTTTACTTAATTCACTTGAGAAATACTTTGGTATTTGATAATTCTGTTTATCCAAACAATATTTAATCAGAAAATTAATAGTATTTAATGGACTGTGACTTACAAAAAGAGGTATTTTTTTAAACGTGATAATGGTATCTTGAACTAAAAAAGGATTTTACACATTTCCCTTATGTAGAGAAAAACTAATTGCTGGTATACTCAAAATAACAAATGTGGGGATAAAATGAAAGTTGGAGTTTCTTAGCAGAACGCAATTATTTTAAAATGAATCATTTTCATTTTTCTTTCTATTCATTCTGAATCTCATGGAAGGTGTCACTGTGCAACTGAGGGCTGAGTCAGAACATCTGATTCAGGAACAGTTGCATGTGTTATTTCCTTGCAATTAGATGTTTGGGGATCTTTTTCCATGGATTTTGGTGCGATAGGAAGAGTAATTTGAGCCCCGGTCCTCGGCAGAGCGGTGGCAGCAGTCTTGGGTGGGCATCCCTGGGCTGCACCGATGCGACAAGGCGTGAGACACGGCCCCCACGTTGTGCCACCTGGGCAGGACACCGGGCACGAACGGACACGGAGGGGGGGGAGAAGCTGCTGAATGGGCAGAAAAAGGTGTGAGTGTGGCAAAAGCCCAGGTAGCGCCATGAGGGGGGGCTGGATTCAGAGCTGGCGGAGGTGGGATGGGGGACCACCGGTGTCTGGCTCCAGGAGACAAAAAGCCAACTCACCAAACAAACAAAACCCCAAAATCTGAAGTTTTCAATTATGTCTGGAATTAGATCTGGTTATTTGTTATCAAAAAAAAAAAAAAAAAAAAAGCCACAAGTATTTGCAAAACAGAGAAAGCCAAAGGAGAGGGAAATGCATGTGTTTGTTTCTTTCTTTGCAGTGTGGATGCTACAGAAGAATCAAAAGATCTGATTACTTTGATTGAAAAAGAACCCACAGGTTAATTTTATCAGAGAAGACACACATCAATGAAGTAAGATTATGCCCATAAACCTGAGGTATTTTTTACATTTTGCATATATTGCACCTCCGCTGTGGGCACAGAGGTTTCAATAGCACGGCAAGGAATTTGAAAGCTTAGTGTGGGCAGGCATCTGGGGGTATGATTATGGTGTGTGTCAGTTAATCCAAAATTTTCCAAGAAAAACCCCTTGGTCAAACAAAGGACTGGAGACTCCTGTGTGGATGAATTGAGGCAGGTGCTAAGGCTGTTTCATCGGTGGGTGAGGACAGGGATTTCTTCTCCATAATCACACACGGCACAACTCAGCAGGTTTCCCTGGTTTATCCTCTGAGAGGTAAGCCCATGGCTGGAGCTGCTTTAGATCAGAGCACACTCAGAGCAGCAGCGGACAGAAGCGTGTCCCTCAGGTGACTGCGGAGGCACACAACCCGCGGGCTGGGCCCAGGAGTGAGCTTGGGAGGTCACGTCTGGTGTCCACAGCTCCATGCACGGGCACCAGAAATGTTCACCGGTGTCTGGAAAAGCGTCATCTAGTGCGGAGAGGGGAGGTTACGGACCCAGAACTGCATTTTAATTGAACACGATCACGGCGCAGGACTCTCACGCAGCACTCTGTTAGGGTTTGTTGCAACCCTGAAATGAAAAAAAAACCAAACCCCACAATATTTTGGAGGTGCAGAATTCAGGTGTCAGGATATAATACTAACAGAAGAAAAGCGGGGGTGAAGGCGGGGGTGTGGGTGTGGGGGGAGCTCGGCAGGAGCATCCCTCCGTGCGGGCAGGGGCCGCCAGCCCTGCCTGTGCTCGCAGGGAGGGTGCGGGACCCAGCCGGCAGCTCCACCTGCCGCGTGCCCGTGTCATGGTGCAACAAGAAAATCCATCTTTCTGCTCTTCCGCCCGTTCCAAGGTTGTAAGAAATTTTTTACTATTCAAAGTATGATTTTAATCATGAAAGTTGTGATTTGTAATTCTAATATTTACACAGAAAGCTCTTTTTCTTATATCTTTCTTCATAAAGTAATATTCAAATCAAAGTGTGGGTTTCATTTCATACAGCTTTGAAGTTGATCCTTTTGACATTTCACATTTTCATGTCACGCATTTAATTATGAAAAAGAAGTTTCACTCATCATTATTTCATTTTTTGCATATTTCTTTAACTGCCTTTTCTTCACCTCTATCGGCAAACTCAGAAAAGTGATGGGAACAAGACGAGAGGTCCGTGAGCGTGCCATGCTTGTGCAGGCCGGGAAACGGTCAAACTTTTTTTTGCCCTGGCTGATGTGAATGTGACATGGACATCGAAACACAACTTCCCCTGTGCGAAACACGCGGTTCCTGCTGGGCAGCTGGCGGGGTTTGGGGGTTTGGGTGAGCACCCCGCGGGGTGCCGTGGCCACGGCAGTGCTCCTGTCCCTGGGGTCTGGCTCCAGGCAGTGCCAATGTCCCCTCCCGGGCACTGGCCGCCCCCAGGGTGCTCAGGGCCCGCAGGTGCCTCCGTCAAACACCCCGCGCCTTCACCCGCTGCACAGCGCGACCCACTGCCATCCTCCGCCCGCAGGGACGAGGGGAGAAAGCAAGCGAAGAGCAGGCGGTGTCCGGGCTCTGCAGCCGACAGCACGGGCTCATACGGGCTTCTGTGTCGAAGGAAACAGTGCTCTGCTTTCAGAGACGCGGTGCGGTGCTGGAGCAAGTCCTGCAGGCAGTGGCCTCTGCACCCTCCCTGCCAGCCAGGGACACCCGCCAGGAGCCAGCAGCGTGTCACCCTGTCACCCGGTCACCCTGTCACCCGGTCACAGGGCAGGGTGCAAATAATGGCTCCAACACTTACCAGAAACAGAAGTGGCTCCTTTTCTGAACAAAATCACAGCATCCTCCCTACCGCTCTATGAGGAACAGTAAGGTAGTGGGTTGCTATTTTTTGGGTGGACAGAAAGGAGAAGGGACAAAAGAGCGTTTGGTTTTAAAACTAAGTGCAATCCACAGATGTCCGTACCAAATACAGTTTCCAAGAGCCAATATAAAAGTGACTTTTCTGCCTGAACACAAGTACTGGGAGTTTGAAAAGCCTTTTTTCCCCCATGGGAGACAAAGGGGGCTGTTCCCAGCAGCCTCTTTCTCTTCTCTCTTGCCTTTACAGCCATTTCATTATACCAAGAAATTTCACTACCAAACTTTTAATTACCGTGTCTATCTCAGCACGAACCTCAAAGCGAAGTGGGGTTTGGTGCTCTGCACGGTCCAGCTGAAAACCACCCGAGCCATTTTCCCACCCAGCAGCAGCCGGGGGAGCTTTGGGAGGTCCGGGGAGGGAAGACCCGTCCCGTCTCTGCACGGCCGGCTCTGCGGGGGCTTCGGCGTCTGCCCGCTCCAGGAGGAACTGCCGTCCCCCACAGAGCTCCCGTTAACACACGCCCTGATACAGCCCGTGGTCTCACTTCTTAATTTATTTATAAGGTTATTCTCTAACCTGCGTTGTGGCAATTACTCTGTAAAGTACAGTCAGCATAACAAGATCCTAATTATGCACAGTTATTTTAGGCTTCTCAGATATATGAGTATTCAGCCACAAAACCAGGGACACGTGCAGTAGAGAAAGCGCAGCAGAATGCAGGATGCTGTGGAAGGAAAGGAGCGGGGGAGACGCGAGGAGATGATTTTCTGTGCCCGTGACAGCCCTTCCGTGCAGCGCCCCCAGGGCAGAGCGGGACTGCGTAACTTCATTAATGCAAGACTGCGGATAGACCTCACGGACAGGCCTCACCACCCAGAGATAACAAATGCCCCAGCCCATGCTTTGTGGCATCCTCTTGATTTAAGGTGACCTCTGTTAGGGGTGGGGAGACCCCAGGAGACCCCTGGGAGAGACAGAAGGGGGTTCCCACGGGGTGTCATGGCCAGCTTGGAGATGATGTCCACCCTGCCGTGGGACAGCCGTGGGGCAGCATGACCTTTGGGTCTTCTGCACCTGTCCATGCGAGGACCATGTAAGTGCTCCCCTGGCAAGGTTTTAACACTTCATTTTACTGCTGGAACCTGCTGGATCCTGCGGGATCCCGTCCAGCCCCGCAGATATTCTCCAGGCATTCCCTGCTCAGCGGGAAGGGCCATCATGGGCTGGGTGAAGGCAAGTTCTCCTCTTCCTGAGACATAAATGGGTCAAGCCTAAAAACGTACCTTGGGAGGACAATGTCTGAGAGTACAGGGGTTTGCCTGAAAGTCCTGTGTCCTGGCAGGCACTTTTTATTCAAATCGTGTTTGTCCATTTAAGGGATAGTACTATATTAAAAAAAAAAAAAGAAAAAGAAAATCCTGGTCTCCACAATACAGAGGAAGTTTCTGTGGTAGATACATATATATAAAAAGGATAAGAGTGTTGTACCTTCTCTTGCACTGCATTTCTATTTTCTAATACAACACCGCGGGCAGATGTAATACATGCCTGCTGGAAATTGCTGTTTCTAAAATCCACTCTTGTGTTCTCTCTAGATTAAAGCTGTGTTAAAAATCAGGAAGTTGATGATAAACTGCTACCATTAATCCTTGCATAAAAAAATAATCATTTTGGATGACTCCAAAAGGGCAGCGATGGAAGCTGTGAGTCAGTTTGGTGGTTTAAAGATATAGAAAAATAAAAATGTTCCCCATGCAGCCTGTTTGCTCAGTGTTCACCGAGGACATAAAACCCAGAACGTACCTGCGGGAGCTGTCAGAGCTGTGATGCAGATACCAGCACACACCCACGTGTCTGAAGCACTGACTCATCCTGCTCAGGGCACGGATAAGAGCACGAACAACACCGGATTGTCTGATTTGGGAAAAAAGAGAAAAGCATGTTTGTAAAAAAAAAAAAAAATGCTTAACTGTTCCAAGTGCACAGCTCCATGTTTGTCCTCTGTTATCCTATAGGAACAGTGCCATCTTCTCATCACACGTGTTGATGAAATTGGAAAAGGATGTGAATTTAGGGCACGGGGAGAGGAAGGGCCCAAACACACGCGCAGGAGCATCCCCACGGGGCTCCCACCCTCCTGTGGCCGCCGAGGGACACCCAGAGCCGCAGCTCGCTCCCTTCCCTTTGGCAAGTCACCGCCCGCGCAGGTGGCCCTGCCAGGCTGTCGCAACGCCGTCGCCACCCAAAGTGAGTTGGATGTTTCTCGGTAAGAGGCGAATGTTAATGTAATGGGAGAAGAGATTAAATTATGTACAACTGCTCATACTCTTCCTTCTGTACATCAGAAATGTGGAATAATAGGTCGGGGAATAACCATGCATATAAAAGAGAAGAATTTCCATCATAATAAATTCATAAGGATTCATAACAAACATTACTTGTTTGTTTATGCAGAACTGTAATATTGACCTGACTACAAAAATAACAGGAAAGCTCAAAGGAAGCCATGGGGCAGAGCGACCCCGGGCAGAGGCACGGGGGAAGATTAATACTATCGCTCACAAGATGTGACAACAGCTACCCTTGGAACATGAAGATATCTGAAAGTTAATGAAGAGATAGGAGTGTGATAATAAAGATAAACATGTCTTTTTAGGTTAGGCTGCCCCACTGCAAGCCTTATACCGTTTGATAATGCAGTTCTTCAAAAACATGCTGATGACAGCCCTGCAAAGGCAAGATAATTTATCTTAAAATTGAAGAGAGAATCCAGGAGGCGCAGAATGTGGCACCAAAATATGGATGACAGTGTCCTTGCCAAGGAGGCAAACAACCTTATTAAGGGAGAAAGGGGAAGAGATGGCTGTATTAGCAATGAAAAGGAAGTCCGGGAGAATATAATTACAGCGAGGGATTCATATCAGCGCTTGTACTGCCAGGCTTGAGGAGCTGACGATCATTTTATGTGGGGAACATCAGAAAACGAATGGCACCGTTGCTAGTGCATGGGCTTTACGTATCAAATTCATTAGTCCTGAAGGCACATTACAGGAGTTAATTTAAAGGTAAGAGAAGCACAGCAGTAAATACTGAGTGCGGCGGCGAGAAGGCTGTCACCGCCGGAGGAGCAGCCCCATCCCGTTCTGCCCGCTCTCCTGCGGCCACCGCCCGTGTCACCGCAGACGGGGACCGTGCACCCTGCTGCCGGCCACGCCACAGCCACCGCCGGCACCTCCACCGCCCGCTGCCCATCACTAACAGCGCCCGCGGAGGCTCCCAGTCCAGGCTCCGGGACCGTCCCCAGTAAGGACTGGTGTGAGGGGCGCCGAGAGCCTGCCCGGCCGCAGGCAGCCCAGCAGAGCGCACAGGACAGTGAGATGTTCCAGGCATGCTCAAAAGGAGCTGGGTCTTTCTGAGACACTACAATTAGCAGCATATTGAAGAGACCGTGTAATTTCTGGTTTACAAGAAATTTGACGATTTCTTCTCTGCAGACCTTGTCCTTTGTATTTGAAACACAACGAATTAACTATTCATCCCTGTTTCAGATAAACTTGGGATGTTATTTAACAATGAAGGATTAGGAAGCTTCTTACTAGACTGAAATACGGATACTTATGTCCCCTGGGTGGGATCACAATAACCCTGCTGCTGACACGCACACACACACACACACACACGCGTGCTCTGGCCAAGTTCCCGGCTGGAAACCCAGCGGTCATTTCTCTTTGGACAGGCGCATGAGTTTTGAAAAACAGCCAAAACTACCAGAAGAACAACCAGAAGGCAGCAACAGTCCAGGCTCCTAGGCTGTGGTTCCTCATCCAGCAGCAGAAGTCCCCGGAGCTCCCCAGCCTCCTCCGCTCGGCGCGTCTCTGGGCCCGGACGTCGCCGCGGTTCCCGAGGGACCCTTTAACCCGGCGCCAGCACCACGTTTCTCTCGGCAGCGTCTTGGCTTTGCACTCTCTCGCGCAGCTTTCACAGCCCCCCCCATGCCCATCTAGCCTGGTTTCTGTGCTCTGCTCCCTGCCTTCTGCAGGGTTGACTGACCTACACAACTTTGTGCCACCTAGAAACGGTGTCACCTCCCTGCCGCCCCCTTCTCCTCACCGTTAATGAACGCCGTGCCGGGTGATCACCCTTTTCCCAGCAGCGGAGGGGCTCTGTTTCAGAAGTGCAGCCTTCCTGAAATGTCACACAAACACACGAGTAAGTGTCATTTCAGGCAGGGATTGTTTCGTTTCCTGCACCTCTTTTCTGTAGACATAAACGTATTAATAAAACACTGTGATTTTTATACACAGTTCTCAGCAGGAGATGGTTGTCAGCTATAAGAGACTTCTGTCAGGTGGTGTGGATATTTTTGCCATGAAATTTGCTTATTTCATTATATTTTTATCATGACATACTCAGCTTCTAATAAAACACTGTTTTCCTCAAGACCTGATTTTTGATAGCTCCTAACACCGCGAAGGGAAGGGAAGAACAGAGCAGTTCAGTGGAGCGCAGCGCTTTCCTCCAGCAAATCCTGACAAACTGCATCACATGCAAATGCGTCGGCCTTATTTCTTGGGAGCTGCTGTCCCTGGATGTTTTGTGAGCAGAAAGTAGAGCACTTTTTGCTCCAGATTCTCCATTCCTGCTGATTTTAGGGGTATGACTTCACCTGAAAATGCGAACTGCAGACTGTATAGCAGCCTAATCCACCGCTGAGTCGGTGCAAAGCCTCCCCCTTGCAGAGACAGCCTGGCTGCAGAACAAGCCCTGCTCTCCTGGACACCCCCTGGGGACGCGGGGGCAGAGCATCCCCCCCGCGCCCGGCGGATGCGGGGACCTCCTCTCGATCCGCCGCACAGGGACAGGGACGGGCAGCAGAGCCGCTTCCACCGCCCCACTCGGATTCACCCAGCTCTTCAAAGACGGCGCGGATTAAGGAGTTTTCGCAACCGGAGGGGGTGGAGAGGTTTTAGCTGTCAAAATGATGAAGAATATGCTTTTAGAGATCTTCTTTGAGAAATTTTGATGAGGAACGTTTCTGACTCTGTAAGTACAGGCTTCAGGGGCGAACTTTAAGGAGAGGGAGATAGAAATGTCCTCTTCTCTTTTTTAACCCCCACAAACCTGCAAGGTTTATGAAAGTGCAAGAACAGAAAGAGGAGCCTAAAAAAAATAAACAGAGGTCAAACTTTATATGAATGTTATTTACGTTGCACAGATAGTTTTACCTGGGGAAGTTCTAAAGCAGTACTTTTCTATCACAATGAAACTTTGCAGACGTGCAATATTGGAAAAAAAAATGCCTGACTTACTTAAAATAAAATGCTGGTATCTGTTGCACAATGGTCACGCTAATTTTTTATCTTTCTGATGAATGAGTATTGAGGAGGATAAAATTGTCAGTGTCTTTTCAGTCTGTTACTTGCCTAAAATCTGTGGTTGCACTGCTTGTGAACAGAAGGTACAGTGCTGCCTTTGGCTCTTTCACCAAGAGAAGGACATGGCAGCCACTGGGCTCTGGGAAATCACAACACCTGGGGGTGACCATCCCCATCCCGCCCCGGGGTGAGTATCCCTGTCCTGGCTGGGGGGTGAGCATCTCCATCCTGCCCGGGGCTCCTCTGCTGCAGCACCCGGAGGAGCAGCATCCCTGACACCCTTGCATTATTTGTCCTTGTTTTAGTCTATTTTTGTTGGTTTTTGGTTGTTTGGTTTTTTTTTTACAATCCGGGAAGCACCTCACCCCTCTCGTATCTGTTGTCACCAGCTGCCAGCTGTGGGTGGGAGAATCGAGAGCCTTGTTGTGCCCCCCGGGGAACCGCATGGCAGCCCCAACCCCATCCCGCCGAGTCCGCCGCTGCCTCGGGCTCTCGCCGTGCCCCGCTCCCGGGATATTTCGGCACGGCAGCTCTCGGCCCCCACTCAGCCCACGCGGGAAGGTGCCGGGAGAGGGTGCGGGTTTCCAACACTAATTAAATAACTCCAGAGAGTGAGGAATTAGCAGCTCCCCGGACCAAAGCTGTCACTGCAAACTGTCACAGCCGAAGCAGCAGAGAGGAGCTGTCAAACTTTTGTTCACTGAAGCGTTTTCTCGAGGTCTGTGTGACATTCCCTCTCCTGGGGCGCTGGGGGGGACGATCAGCGCGTCCAAAATCCCGGCCAGACGCTTGCTGCTGGGTCCGAGGCCGCTCCTCAGGCACAGGGCAATCCCTCAGCCCTGGCGTTAAACGTCCGGCTCCGTAGAGCTTTCCGGGACGCACACCTGAGGGCCGTATCCAAAGTGTCACAAGAAACCTGTTGCTGTAACTGCAAAGTAATGATAATTGTATAATTAATATGTACAACTACATACAAAAGTATGCAATGATACTGTTTGCAGCCATGTATACTACTACTGTAACATGTATACTTATAATATATAATAAGATATAATTAAACTATGCATACATAAATATATGCTATATGCATTGTGTATGCAGTTTGTATATGTATGTATGTATATGAACATAATGTTTTCAAGAGTTTTGAAATTATTTTTTTCATACAGTGAGCGTTTTTTATGTTGTGAAGAAGAAGTAAAAAACAATTTCATTTTAAAATTCAAAATGTCTGATTATGCTAAAAGAATTAGGAAATTTGAAATGTTTTGGTTAAAAGATTGAAAGTGTTGACCTCAGCTTTCACTGATAATGAATTTCAACATATATATTTTGTGAAGATGAAATAATTTTTCATTTCTGTCATTAGCATTTTGCTGCATTCTTCTCATAAATCTTCCTCTTATGCATCTTAATAAAATAATTGTGGACCAAAGATTTTAATCATGCAACTCAGTCTGTTTTTCTGTTGTGTTTGAAAATGAAACGCAGCCAGACTTTCAAAAGTTCTTATTTCACATCAGAGTAACTAGATATTTTGTTTCCAGGATTATAAAATACCACAGAGCAAGAGAAAAAGCATTAACATTTTTGGGCAATTAAATTCGACTGAATGGCTGAGATAGATAAGACAGCTCAGCTATTGAAAAGGAAGTAAATTAGTATGCCTGTTCAGGTGTAGGATCCCTTTCTTGTAATAGATTTCACTTCACTTTTTTTGACGTTTTCCATGATTTAGAGAGAAAGCAACAGACTGAATAAGGGCCAAGGAGCCTCTTCTTTCATCCGCCCTGTTGTGCTTAAGTGATAATTCCAAATTGCTTGTGTTTGCTTCAAACAGCTTGTTGCAATCAGAATGGAAACTATGTTGTACATTAAATCTTTTTAAAAAATGTGTATTTAGCACAGTTTAATGATTCTGAATAAAAAAGTTCATTCTGAGACAACAAAAGAGCAATTTTCTCTTTTCCAGATTTCCCTTCCTTGACTGCATTGTTTCTAGATCAAAACAATGAAAATTACCTAAAAGTATCACCTCCAAATAGCGCAGCGACCACCCCGGCCGACATCCCAGACGTGAGGAAAGTGCCTCCTGCGCAGCGCCGCGCCAGGAGCGCGCGGAGCCGGGCCGGACGCCAGCCAGAGTGCGCATCCTTCGGTGCCAGCCCCCGGGAGCTCTCCCAGAGCATCTCCAAACAACACCCACCCGGCAGCTCTCTCCTGGCCATGTCCGTCACGGAGAGGGGCTGCGACCAACGAGGCAAGGACCCAATAAACTCATGCTGGAATTGTCTGGAGAGATAAAAGCTCGTTAAAATATGGGCACAGGGACAGAGGCGTGTTGCTTAGAGAAGTCTCCTGAAAACTTGACTTGACAGTGCGCTAATGGAAAGGTCTTTTCCCAAGGTGGGGAAGCGCAGGGTTCGGAGGGGGCTGGGCTGGCTGCTGAGCCTGCAAATGACCACGAATACGGAGAGCGCTTTTCCCATCAGTTTTCCCCCCAGATGTACATTCAATTAGATAACATTACGAATTATTCACTAAGCTGATTGAATCACGCTGAGGCTGCACGGAACAGAATTCTAACAGAATTCTGACACGAGAGGAAAAGCGAGTGGTAACAATTAATTACAGAGCCTACAAGTGCCAGTTATTCTGTTCATGCCCTTTCAGGCAGTGTCAGTTACCTTATTTCTGATATTTACTAAAGCCATTTCAATTACTTAATTTCCAAAGCAGAGTGAGTTCCCAGACGTGGCGGAGCCCGGGCTGGAGCCGGGCAGGACCGGGGCGCGGGGGAATCGGCATTCCCGGCAGGACGGGGAGCGCGGCAGCCTCAGCTTGCTCATCAGGAGTCACAGACATGTGAAGGGAAGTAAAATTGGAGAGCCTCGACAAAGAAATCAAGGAGAGATGTTTATTTCGGAAAGACTCTATTATGCATAGCATTAGAAAACACCAATCAGCAGTGGAAATTATTTTTGGAGAATCTGCAGAAAGAGTCAGACGCTTGCGTGCTGCCTGCATAACAATGAAACCGAAGGTTGCCCTGACTAAAAATAGAATGAGAAAAACATATACGGGGGATGGAGCGATGAGACCTGGCGGTAGCAAGGTATGAACAATTATTTTATCCCACAGTATAGCAGGTATGGTAATGCACTAAAAAACGGCGATTAAGCAAGAGGAGGAACAGAACTTACGAGGTTATGCAGAAGGAGCCGAACATTTCCATTCCCTTGGCTGGCGGTGACGGAGCAGCCGCAGCCGGGCCCCGGCAGGGCAGAGCCCGTGCCCTCCTCCCCCCGGGCGGGAGCTGCTGACGCCGGCGGCCGGGCATCGCCGCCATTTAAAGTCCCTCAGGTGCGTTTGAACCAGAGGCCCCTTTCCCATAACACCTCGGCACGGAAAATACAATGATGAATTCTGCATCCCCCTCCTCCGCTGCAGAAAGCTCGGCACAGGGCGTTTTCCCACCGACTGAGCTGGCTGGGCCCAGCCTGCCCCGGCGCTGTGAAGAGCCCTGTCCGAGACGGCTCTGCCGGGGCAGCGAATCCTGCCAGAGGCTGGAAAATGGGCTGGGGGACCTCCAGGACCCCTCCAGCCGGGTGCACTGGGACCCTGCGAGCCCATTGCTTCACCTGGCTCTGGGTCTCTTCATTTGTCCTCCCGGATGGGGAGGGGGAATGAACAGACAACGCCAACTTGCCAAGAGATATTTTTTTCTCAAGCCATTCCAAAATCATCAGCCTGAGGGAAGAGCCTGATCTGGAAACCTGGGCAAAGTTATTAGCAGATAAAATGAGGTTTTTTAATGAGAAGTATCTGGCAAACTATTTTATCATTGTTACCAGCATCATCTGCAAGCATTGATTTCCTTAAACAAATCTGGGTAAGCGAATATAATGGAGAAGAGGTTGTTATATATTGTTATATATTTACTGTTTACTCTGCCGTGACTAAGGACAGATCATTTGTTTAGGAAAACATGGACATTTCTGCATTTTCTGAGCTCTGATTTGTTTGCAAAGGAAAGAGAACTGGAAATCTTTGATTAAAGCCTTGGCATTTGAACCTCTTGCAGCAGCACTACGCTCATTTCAGAGAGCACCTGTGTTTGAAATCCACACGCCTGTTAAACTGAACCATCTCAAGCACACTGGGTGTGTTTTATACAATCAGAATCACCCAATGGTTTGGGTTGGAAGGGACCTTAAAGCCCCCCCAGTGCCACTCCCTGCCCTGGGCAGGGACACCTCCCACCAGCCCAGGCTGCTCCAAGCCCCGTCCAACCTGGCCTTGAACCCCTCCAGGGATGGGGCAGCCGCAGCTTCTCTGGGCAACCTGGGCCAGGGGCTCACCCCCCTCACAGCAAACAATTTCTTCCCCAGATCTCATCTCAATCTCCCCTCTTTCAGTTTGAAGCCATTACCCCTCGTCCTGTCACTCCATGCCCTTGTAAAAAGCCCCTCTCCAGCTGTCTTGTAGTCCAGCTTTCCTGTTTTAACATGTGACAGAAAGAAACATGAGCCAACCAAACATTTCACATCCAGAAATTAAAAACATCTTTTTTGCTCCTCAGGTCTGCCCCATCTTTATGAAAAAACACATTTTAAATAAAAGAGGAACATTTTAATTTAACAAATGCTGAATTTTATATATTCTTTTTTTAATTTTAAATTTATTTAACATCACTAAACTTTTTGCATGGAAAGTAGCAGTTTAGATGATGGAAAGGAAAAATCAGAAGCCCCTGATGAGTTAGGTTGGCTGCACCGTGGCGGATGCGGTCCCAGGTCCTGGCCCCCCAGTCCCTGTGTCCCCCCCAGCCATCCCTCAGGCCGTGCCACCGCGGGGTGACGGCTTCTCTCCAGACCTGCTGCAGGGCCCGTGGGGACCCCACAGCAAGCACCGAAGCCCCCGGGGAGGGCAGTTTTGGCAGTGGCATGAACTACAGGGGTTTGCTACAGCATAAGTTTGTTCTCTTCAGGTGAGATTCATTTAATTTAAAAAGTTCAGGGTTTGGTTTTTGTTTTCTGTCTCTTCTGTTTGTTTCTTTCTGTTTTTGTTTTCTATAAGAAAAAAAAAACGCAAAATATTTTGCAAACGCCTGTGGGCGGCAGGCAGTGTCTCGGGGCGGGCAGCCTGCCGGGCACGGGCAGCGCGGAGGGGAGCGCCTCGGCCGGCCCCGGGGCTCCGCGCGCCGCCCCTCCGCAGGCACCCGTGTCTCTGCTTTCACCAGCCCGCGCTGCGGTTCTTCGTTAGTGTTGTTAGCTGCAAAACAGCTCTGACTCACTTATTTAATTTATGCGATGCCGCATGTTAAAGAGTCTCTGCAATTATCCAGTAAAGTCTATTATTCTAGATTAGAGCTGTGCGAATACAGTAATAGAATATATGACTATTTCTTTGAATCCTAAACTAATTTCAGCGTGAACATGCATGAGACATCTCTATTTTCATGTTCAATTTCCATGTACATGGAAGCTCTGCTGGTAAGAGTTACTCCGTGGTAAGCTCACTCTCGACCACGGTGCACTCACATAAGAAACACCCAGACTCTGCAGGTAAAGCTCCGCGGCTCGGCTGGTGCCACAGCCCGGGCCCAGGTTACTCAACGATGGGTACGACACTTTACGGCACGTGGGGCGAGAGCGCGGGACTGCAAACGCAACCGAAAACGCAGCCAGCCACGAGTGCGAGCAGTTTTGGTCAGACGCTGAAGCGGCAGCGGTTACCGAGAGCGGTGTCAGCAAGAGCCCGGGGAGGAGCGGGCCGGGGAAGGTCACCCAGCAGGACAGCACGGAGCCGGGAGCTGAGGGACAGCCACCAGCAGGTTGGAGGCATCAGGTCTTTAGAAACAGATGTCAGGTGTCCCATCTGGAGTCTCAGTTCCGCTGAGGGGAAAATGAAAGCATGCTGTTATCTGTAAACACCTGTACAGGAACCAAAATTTGAGAAAAGGCTTTTTAGTTGACTTCGCAAAGCAAGGGGAGCAAAAGGATGGATGCTGAGGTAGACGAGGTCAGTTTAGCAGAGGAAGGGGTAACCTGGGAGGAATACAGGTAAATTGTCCGAGCAGCCAGGGATCAGATTAGGAAAGCTAAAGCCCAGATAGAGTTAAATCTGGCCAGGGACATCAAGGGCAACACAAAAAGCTTCTACAGGTATGTCAGTGATAAAAGGAAAACTCGGGAAAATGTGGGCGTTCTCTGGAAGGAAATGGCAGACCTGGTCACCCAGTTCATGGAGAAGGCTGAGGTACTCAACAAGGGTTTTGCCTCAGGCTTTACTGGCCAGGTCTCTAGCCACACCGGCCGAGTCACGGAAGGCAAAGGCAGGGACTGGGAGAATGAGGAACCACTCACTGCAGAAGACCAGGTTTGGGACCATCTATGCAACCTGAAGGTGCACAAGTCCGTGGGACCTGATGAGATGCAATCACGGATCTTGAGGGAACTGGCAGGTGAAGTTGCTAAGCCACTATCCATCGTATTTGAGAAGTTGTGGCAGTTTGGTGATGTTCCCGCTGACTGGAAAAGGGGAAATATAACCCCTATTTTTAAAAAGGGAAAAAAGGAAGACTGGGGAACTACAGGCTGGTCAGTCTCACCTCTGTGTCTGGCAAGATCAGGCATAGATGAATCACAGAATCATAAGAAGGACATCGAAGTGTTCAAGGCCAGTCTGGACGGGGCTTGGAGCAACCTGGGCTGGTGGGGGGTGTCCCTGCCCAGGGCAGGGGGGTGGGATGAGATGGTCTTTAAGGTCCCTTCCAACCCAAACCATTCTGTGATTCTATCATTCCCAGGTGGCCTACAGCCAGGGACCTGCCTCAGAAACTGACTGAAGACAAGCCTGGGACCAGCTTTGGATCTTCAAATCTTCCCACCTCTTATCCCCCAGCTATGATTTTGTTTTTAATCTTTCGTAGTCAGATGAAAAATTCTACTTAATTAACAGCGGGGAAAACTCTTTCCCATTCACTGTTTTCCGATCCGGTTCTGTTGCGGTTCTTACTGAGGACCCCAGGGCATCTCAGCCTTTTGAAACTCTCTTTTATCACTTCTCACAAAGAAGTGGCATTGATAGCTAGAAGATGGATTAAGTTGTACAGTTCTCACTAAATACCTGAGGAACAAAGAAAAGAAAAGTTTCATTTTTAACTAAAAGTTAACCACTCTGATATCTGATAATCTTTTTCTTTGAAATTAGCTGGGTTCTTACTTGGATAAAATAACATCAGCTAATTATGGACAGGGAACTTACTTCCTCTGCTCAGCTGCTCACAGTCCTGACCAGACTATGGCATTGATTCTCCTTAATTTTTTGAGCAACCAAAGTCATAAACTAAGCCATTTCCATGTTAAAAATGGATTCCTGTAGCAAAATATCATCATCCTGAATTTTTTCAGCGGCAGCATCTCACCGTGGGTGCCCCCGAGGAGCTCACGACTCCCTGGAGAGCTGACAGCCGTGCTGCGCCGATCAGAAATACAAAGAGAAGGGGCAGGAGGAGAAGAAAGGGAAACACCCCGGCACGTGCTGGGGTGGCCCGGTGGTGCCGGTGCTCAGCTGGCCTGAGGGACACCAGGGGGGTCCCCATCAGGCTCCGCTGCGGAGCAGGTCCGGCTGCTGCAGGGCGAGACCCCGCGGCTGGGTGCGACGGAGCAGGGACCTGCCCCTGCTCGCTCCGCCGCTCTGCCATCGGGCTGCCCGGGACCGCGGGCTCCCTCCTTGGCCACACTGGTACGTGTGCTCTTGCAAATCGAGTTGTTTCAGGTAAATGACACATCCAATTTTGTTTGGCAACTCGCGTGCGTGTGCTCAACTTTCCCTTGTCACAGCGCATCCGGCGTGTTCTCCTCTTTGGCATTCTGGATTTAAACTCTCGCGCTGACCTTTTCAAACATAATTATTCTTACTTCTCACAGAAGGTCTGAAACTTTTGGACAGATGAATAGATTTGCCCTTATTCCTCCTATGCAGAGTAAATATGATCAATAGGAATATCCCTCCAGGTTTCTCTCCCCTTTCTCTCCCCCACGTATCTTCACGGTTATGGATAGTCTCCTGAAGACGTCCAACTACCAGGGCTCCTTCAAATACCAAAGTAGAAGATCGAGGCTTTGTGCATGAACTGGCTTGAGTTTTATGCCACAGACCTGGTCTGCGCTGACCCAAACAATAAAGACCCAAAGTGAGTGTCAGAGGCCAGTAAGGCTTCCCTGAAATAACACTCCCCTCTTATTGTCCAAATGGGTCATTTTATGCAGATTTTTCTCAGGATTACCTAATTCAGCAGCACTCCTGCAATGCTGGGGGCTGTTTTACATGCAGCAGTGGCCGTAACTAGAGGGAGACTGAATTATGTCACCATAGGTGTGACCTTACCTAAGGCCTCCTCCTGGGACAGGTTCCAGTTTCCATCTGAGACACCCTAGCACATGCCATGCCTGGCTTCCAGGTGCCTCTTCAGAGAGAAGTGGTTCCCTGTCCAGTGCCACCTCATCTGCCAGCCCCACGTAGTCATTCAAGCACACTCAGAAGTCTCCAATGGCCATAGGCACCTCTGTCATCAGTGACCATAAGTATCTCCATCTCCAATGACCATGGGGCACCTCCATCTTCAACCACCAAAAGCACCTCCATCTCCAATGGCCATAGGCATCTCCATCCAAGAGCTAATGTGTTATCGAGGCAGCTTCCAACTGGGGCTGCACAGCCACCCCCGATCCCACTGCAGAGCCCAAAACGGCTCCAGGGACCCTCCCCTGGCAGGAAAGACACCAGCAGCGGCCAAACTGCTCGCTGGGAAATACAGTGATGAATCCAGATGTTTTAAGAAGGAATGAATGACCGAGGCTGGGTAGCACGGGGAACCAGTGGGACCTTTTGCCTCACACGGATCTTATTTGTGGGTTGAAAATATTGGATTGGGTTCTTCCCCACAGCATTGACAAAACACAACCTTTGATCAAAAACACTGCACCTTTATTGCACTCCTGAAAGCCCCAACATACAGACTTTTGCGCTTATGACGTAATTCCAGTTTAAAGTAAGTTCCAGCAACATTATGCAAATAATTGATTTTTGTTTGTTTCATTACTTTCTAGCTTCTTGAAAATAATAAGAGTAATGAACTAGAAATAAGTCTGCCTGTTTACTCTTTTTCAGTACAAAAGAGCGATTTCAGTTTGCTTTATCTTTTAACACTCTTCAGTATTCCATTTTGACAAATTTAAAATATAAAAGTTTTGAAATTAAAAATCGATTATTTAAAAAATTGAAATAAATTGCTACATCTTCTGGAAAATGTTTCACCTCACACCATTTAGTACAATTTGACCAAATTCTCTAATGCCTTGCCAAGCTCTTATTTTTAGCCTGTGTTATCTTAAAGGGAAAATTAAATACGAGCCAGACACACCTTCGTACCTCAGCAAAAAAAAAGAAAATATATTATTTTACAAAATATGTATTTATGCCTCAAGACTTTTCATGGCCAGGAGTGGCAATATTTTTTCCATCGTGATTTCCCTGCCACTGTCAGGACTCCGCGTGACAGTGCAGGACTCTCCCTCTGCATGGCACCGCTTCGGGCTGCTGCCTGCAGCAGCTGCAGGTGATGTGAGACCCGAGAATCTGCCGGGTCATCTCCTTGGAGAGCACCGGGGTGAGGAAACGATAAAGCTCTTCTCC
This sequence comes from Alca torda, assembly GCA_008658365.1. Taxonomy (NCBI): domain Eukaryota; kingdom Metazoa; phylum Chordata; class Aves; order Charadriiformes; family Alcidae; genus Alca; species Alca torda. The sequence goes on along the minus strand of CM018080.1, from coordinate 333,100 downwards.
GGCTGCTTTGCCTGGGAGGAAGCGAGAGGTGCCAGAAGTGCCCGGAGAGCTCCGTGCCCAAGAACAGTGTTGGAGTTTTGAAGCAAACTTGGCTTTGAACTGAAGCAAACACCTTTTTATTCAATATTTCCATTGTGAACAGTTATGCTTTATTATCTGAAAGACCGGGGAATCATTTCTTCACATTCAGAAAAAAAAAAACAACATTGAAGGGCAACTGTCTTCTTCCTTCTGTGCATAATGTGGGTCTCATGGCTTTGGGCAGCTCCTGAGCAATCACTGATGAGAGTGAGAGACCTGACCTGGTCGAAGATGTCCCTGCTCATGGCAGGCGGGTTGGAGTAGACGAGCTTTAATGGTCCCTTCCAACCCAAACCAGTCTATGATTCTACGGTTCACAACGCCTGCACTTTCCCTGCAGCCAACATATCTATGTGGTTTTCAGCTTCCTGCTGCCGGGACGATGGCTGGGTGATCTCTCGTGGCTGAAACGCCCCTTCAGCCATGTCCTCCAGGACTGGTTACTGGGGTTGGGTGGTTACTGGGCCTTGGTCGTTTGCTCGTTTTTTACACAGAAGGAAATATTTCTGCTGTCAGATTAAGTAAGGGGAAGGTCTCTGTCACTGGCTAACACCAAAGAGCAAGTCTCAGAGAGCTCCGGGGTGGTGCACCATACCTGGCCATGAAAACAGAGCTGCGTGTGGTGACGGGAGCTTGCAGGACGTGCCAGAAGGGTGAGGTCTGTGACACTGAGCTGACAGGGCTCCTGAGAGTGGTTTTATGTGGGGTTCCCTGTGCGGATGGATGAAAGTTGCCCGTGGCACAGGAGTGCAGCCCCTGGGACCCACCAGCCGCGGCCGGGGGAGGAACATGGACGCGGTCTGAAGCGTCGTGCCTCCGCAAGCCACCGCGGGCAGGGACTGCTTCGGCACGTGTCATGTGTGAGACATCACGGAAGCACCCGGCTCCATGAGTAGATGCCATTAATTGCATGGCAAAATAAACACAAGCAGTGAATTCCTTAATGCTAAATGCCTGTTCTACGGCTGCAGCAGGGAGCAGGGCTGCCTGCGGAGGGAAACACTCCTGCCCTCGGCGAGGGAAGCAGCGCCTTTGTGTGTGTGTGTCTGTGGTTGGACTTGTAATTCCCGAGGGAAGATTCTTGTGGAGCCAAAATTAGAGCTGTGTTCAACAATCTGTCAGATTGTTAAAGTAAATTGGGGGGGGGGGGGTTGTTTTTTTTTTCCTTAAATAAGCAGATCACATTCTTTCTCTCTTTCCTCCCTCTCCCTCCCGTACCGACACCAGCAGCAGTAAATCCAGCTGTTCCTGGTGGCGAGGCTGGGAAGTGAAACGCAGGCAGGAGGCAGTGCTGCTGCCCTCTTCCAGGGCGGGGGCATTAAAATTGCGTCAATTAGAGAACAATTTGTGAGGCAAATACCGGTGGTTGCAGGGTGCTCCTCTGAAGGCACTTAACCCGAGTTTCTGTTTTTAAGCAGCCACTAGCTCTTCCCCCCCATCACGTTACTGTGTGTGTTTGCACCCCCCCAGCAGCCGGGGGGGCTGTCAGCAGGACCCAGCCCCTCTGCATCGCCCCCGGGACGTGGCGGAGGGGGAAACAGTCGCGGCTGGTTTTGTACAACCAGAGACCACCGGTGACAGGTCATAAAAATGGAGCAGCCACACATGGGAACCTCACCGGGAAAAACCAACGGGCCACGGCCGGGCACAGGAGCATCCCTCCCTCCTCCTGCTATCGCAAAGGGACCAACGGAGTGAAGGCTCATTTAGAAGTGAGCTTTGTCCCCAAAGGTAGAGTTACGTAAGGTTTTCTCTTTCATATTAATAGCCCTTGATTAGAGCTTAATGCAGAGACACACGGTGCCGCTCCAATAAGGCTGGCTGCTTGAGCCTCCTAAATAACAGCTGGCCTTTCTTCAGGCATCCTGAATATTTTCTCTGAAGGATTGTCGTGGTTTGGCCTCAGAAGGCAACAAAGAACCACCTGCCGCTCGATCAGATCTTCCCAATACGGGAAGGATCAGAAGAAAAAGACAAGACTCTTGGGCTGAGACAAAGGCAGTTTAACAGGACAGCAGAGGGAACAAGAAAAACAGCAACAATAACACGAACAGAGGAATATACAAACAGGGTTACGGAACCGCCGCTCCGCGCCCGGACCCGGGACACCCCAGCCCGCTCCAAGCGGCCACTTCCTGCCCCCTCCCCCGGCAGCTGGGGGGGGCATGGCTCACCTGGCATGGAATACCGTCTCTTGGGGAGAACTAACCCTCTCCCCGCGGGAACCAGGACACTGTGCCACGGCGGGAGGACGTTGCTCCCAAGGAGACATTTCCCAGAGGTGATGCTGGGGATGTGGGTGGAGATTTCCCAGTGGGCATCTCCCACCGCCGATACAGCCCCGGTTTCTCCGTGTCCAGCACGTTGCGGTCTGTGGTACCGGCTCCCTGAGGAGCGTCTGGGAGGGGGCGCTTCAGTGGTGCCTCTCGCTTGGTCCCTGCCCAGCCAGAGCTGGCGGGGAGTTATGGGTATTAGGCATTGTATATTATATCTGTCCCCATAGCGTATATTTATGTTTAAATATAAAGTTATCGAAATGCATTTCTATTTCTTGGTGAGAAGAAACGTATATACAGAGAGATTCCTCCTGGAATCTCTGCTAAGGCACGTGGAAAATAAGAACACGATTGGTGACAGCCAACATGGCTTCACCAAGGGGAAGTCATGCCTGGCAAATCTGGTGGCCGTCTGGGATGGTGTTAGAGCAGCAGAGCAACAGGAGTCATTTACCTGGACTTAGGCAAAGCGTTGGACCCTGTCCCGCATGACATCCTGGTCTCCAAATTGGAAAGGCATGGATTGGATGGATGGAGCACTGGGTGGCTAAGGGACTGGCTGGCTGGCCGTGCTCAAAGGGTTGCGGTCAACGGCTCCATGTCCGAGTGGAAAGCGGTGACGAGTGGCGTTCCTCAGGGACGTCCAGGGAACCTGAGCTTGCAGGTCACGAGAGGGTGTGGGGAATGAGCCTCGTGCTCGTCCAGGAGCCGGAGCAGCCAGAGCCCCGCTCCGCGGCCGTGGCCCTTGTCCCCTCTGCAAAGGGCTCCCCACTCGCACAGCGCCAGACCCACCTCTCTGGCGACCCGCCCAAGGGCAACGCTGTTGGGCTGCCAGGGCTTGGCGCGCGTATGGCTCCCAAGGAAGCCACGTCAGGCTCCCTGCCTACGGACCACACAGGCCACGTGCGCAGCTGTGGAGGGTGACAAGTTATTCCCATTGCCCCAGCGCAGGGGCAGGAGGGGGAGCCTGAGCTAGAGAATCGGTGACACCAGAGCCCCCCGCATCGGCTCTTCAGCAAAATGCTCCCCGACTGCCCACATTCTCCAAAATCCTGATGCACAGACACTCAGAGACACAGTTTTTGTTCAGGCACAGCGTTTATTGAGGACTTGCACAAAGGAAAGCTCCCAGGAGCAGGAGGACTGTGTCAAAGATGCACAGCTCTGTCCATGAGGACCTTTTCAATCGCCGAAGAACAGCAGTCTTGTGAGGTGATCTTGTAGTTCCTCAAACTCACCCACTGCCTCGGCGTAGGCATCTGGCTCCTCCTCCGAGCGCTGGAAAAGGTTGAATGGCTGAGCCGTTTGGAAGGTTGGGGGCAAGATTATCTCCTCAGGCATGTTCCCATTGCCAAAGAAGAAGTGGTCGAGGCGATCCTCCTGCAGACACTCGTGCAGGTACTCCGTGATGTCCCTCAGCCGCATCAGCAACTCCGACCTGCTCCAGCTTGAGACGGGTATGATGTTCAGGACGTGCATCACAACCGTCTTCAAGGTAGTGGTGGAAAAGCCGGTGCCCAGCAGGATGCCGGCGCAGAGCTGAAGGCATTTCAGGTGGCAGGTGTCGTGTGGGGCCTGCCTGGCGATGTGCCTGAAGAACTTCACCTCTGCCACGGCGAAGCTCTCTGGCCACATCGTGCTGGGGCTGAAGGTGGCCTCTGGAGCTTCGCTGGTCAGGAAGATGTCTGACTCACCTTGCTGCACCCCAGGCACCATCTCAATGACAAGGGATCCCTCAGAGGCATTCTTCAGCTGCAGCTTGCAGGAGCGGCTGGAAGGCAGCACCTCCATGCTGTAGCGACGTGACTGAGGGATCTCGCCCCAGGCTGAGCTCACCAAGTCCTGGAACCACTGGGCAGTTTGCTGCACATCGAGGTAGCAGCCAGAGCAGAGGGTGTCCAGCAGGCTGGGACCCTGATTTCTCCTGAGCTCCTCCTCCGGGCAGTGGAGGAAGCACAGCATGTTCTCCACACCTTGGTCCCTCCTGCAGGTGCATTGCAGTCCCACCAGGACGCAGGCGTGCTTGGCCGGCCTGTCTCCCGCAGTGCCCCGGTCCAGGTGGAAGATTTGTCCACGGGGGGGCTTCAGGGGCACAAGCAGTTGGTAGACATGGTCACGCCCACGGGGACTCCAACCTTCAAAGGCGCTGCCCACTCCGATGGCTGTCTCCAGCACCGGGAAGAAACTATTGGACAGGAGCTTTTGGAAGACACCGAGGCGGTTGCCCACCAGCTCTTCCACCTCCTGGCTCCTAAAGGCCTTGATCCGCACTGCCCGCTCAACGCGCTTTGTAAATCTCCTGATCAGATTCGCCTCTTCATCGGAGTCTTCACTTTCTTCCTCCTCCTGCTCTGTGCTGCTGCTGCCAGAGCTCTCCTCCTCATCGCTGCCTGAGCTTTCTACATGGATGCTGGAGCTCTCCTCTTTGTCATCGCTGTCTGGCTGACGGCTCCTTTTCCTGCGCCACCAGCAGAGCCCAGCGAGCAGCACCAGGAGTGCAGCGACCGCCCACAGCTGCTATTGCTGCAAGGCCGCCCAGAGCAGGTCTCCCCAGGGAAAGCCTCCCTGCTCCTGGCTCCTCTGCTCCTGGCGCTTCTGCTCCTCGCTCTTCTGCTCCAGCTCCCGCAGCAGCTCAGTCATCTTCCACCGCACATTCTCCTCGCGCTGCCGCACGCGCTCACGCGTGGCCTCATCCAGCCCATGGACAACCCTCTGCTGCTGCTGGACGATGCTTAGAAGCAAGACGAGGAACACTATGGCAGCCATGGCCTGCGGGAGGAGGGAGAGAAGGGGTTCAGTGGGGCTGGGAGGGAGCTGGCGGCGGGGGGAGCGGGGAAGGGAGTGTCCGGGAGCTGGGGGCAGGTGGGAGAGGGGCCGAGGCAGCGGGGAGGCAGCAAGGCCTGTGCCCAGCCCCGGCGGCGGCGGCGGCACCGTGCCAGGCCCCAGGCGCTCCCGCCAGCGGCTGGGCCCTCGCTGCCGGCTGAGATCCCACCCCCCCTGGGGCTGTGTTTCTGCCCCAGCCCTGGCCCAGCCCAGCCTCCCCCCGCCAGCCCACGCACCACTGTCCCGTGCCGAACTGGGGCAGCGCTGCCCGCTGCTGCCCTTTATAGCCGCCCCCATTGTGACGCGTCCCCTGTGGTGTCCCGGGCGACGCAGCGCAGCACAGGCCCGCCCGGCAACCAGCGACCCCCCCGGCTCAGCGACCCACAGCTGCCCCGGGCAGCCCCAGCCCCACAAAGTACGGACCCAGCCGGGCGGGCCCCGGGGCTCCCAGGGGCTCCCTTTACCAAGCAGACAGTACCCCCCCAGAGCCTCACCAAACAGAAAATGGCGTGGCGTGGCCCGGCCTGGGGATGCTTGGCTTGCTCCTTGAGATCCCATCCCGTGGGATGGCACCGGCTGCCTTGGTGCTGGCCTCTCAGCTCGTGCTCCTGGGTGTGCTCTGGGTGCCTTCATGGCACCCGTGGGCAGGCGGTGGGGTGTCCCGGTGGTGGGGTGGGGCCTGTCCATGCAGGATCTCTGTTCCCGCTGTGTGTCGTGGTTTGGCCTCAGACGGCAACAAAGAACCACCTGCCTCTCGCTCAGATCTTCCCAATACGGGACAAATCAGAAGAAAAAGGCAAAACTCTTGGGCCGAGACAAAGGCAGTTTAACAGGACAGCAGAGGGACCAAGAAAAACAGCAACAATAACACGCACAGAGCAATATACAAACAGGGTTACGGAACCGCCGCTCCGCGCCGCTCCCCGCCCGGACCCGGGACGGCCCAGCCCGCTCCAAGCGGCCACTTCCTGCCCCTCCCCCGACAGCTTCCCGAGGGCACGGCTCACCTGGCATGGAATACCGTCCCTTGGGGAGAGCTAACCCTCTCCCCGCCGGAACCAGGACAAGGATGTTATGGGCCGGTAACACCAGGGAGAAGACAAACTACTCTGAAAATTAAGAAACAGCAGATAAGATAAAGGAATGCAAAAAAGGCTTCTCCCCTTTGAAAATCCCTATAAGCTAATCCCAATAATGCAAACAGCAAGAGGAGACATAAAACCTGCAAGAAATTTACAAATTACATTAAATGTAAATATGAAAGTAGCATCTTCATAATATCAAACAGCTATATAAAAAGCTATACAGGTCACTTGTGAACATAGGTCAAAAAGCTGAGAACAAATTAAGGCCACGTAAATATTTTCTTATATTTCCAGCCATGCGCGTATATCTAAAATAACAGTATAAGGCATTTGAAATCAAGTTCTGGAGACAAACTGATTTATTCAGATAGTAGCGGTTACCTAACTTCCATTCTTCAAATTAATTTTAAATTACACCGCTATTGTTACTGATAAAAATGGACTCAGAATCCCACAGGGGAAAACACCCTTGTTTCTGGAGGGGAAGAAACGCAGCGCAAGCCCTTGGTTCACTACAGTGGGCACCTGCAAGTAAACAGAGCCCTCAGGTTTGGAATAGATTATGTAAATGTGTAGCCTGCGTTCTGTAAACACCCAGGTTCTTACATTGCTGGCCTTTTGTGCATTTCACTGTTGGATTACTTTAGCACATCAATTATTCTTATTACTTTGCAGTTGTATTTTGTAATTAATTCTGTGCTCGGTATCAGGGGACCGGCCTGCTCTTGTTGTCTGGGATGTTTTCTTGTCCGCATTTTCCATGAACAGAAGTGAGTGTCACATGCAGGTCCCCCATACAAACGAAACCCTGAAAAGCCTCTTGGCTCTGAGACGTCGGTGGCTGGCTGCCCCGGCACGAGGAGCGTAGCATCAGGGCACACCTTTTCTTAGGAACTCCAGGAGATTCAGCGTTTCTGTACCTGCTCCTCGTGCCCCACCACAGCAGAGACCTCCTTATGCCCCATCCCCGGGGTGTCCTGGCCCTAGGACCACTGCTGCTCCTGCAAAGGCTGAAATGACCGTCATCTCCATGAGAGCTACCCGTTTGTAACGTAGCCACGGCAAGAAAACATCATAGAAGCACAGAATTGTTGAGGTTGGAAAAGACCCTTAAGATCAAGTCCAACCGTTAACCTAGCACTGCACGTCCACCACTAACCCCTGTCCCTCAGAAGCACATCTACGTGTCTTTTAAATACCTCCAGGGATGGCGACTCCACCATTTCCCTGGGCAGCCTGTTCCAATGCTTGACAGCCCTTTCAGTGAAGGAATCTTTCCTAATATCCATCCTAACCCTCCCCTGAATGGGGGAACCTGCTGAACCAGGGAAAGCTCCTCCAAGGGCTGGCGATGCGCTGGCTGCCCGGGCCGGTGCCCGCGGCCCTCGGCACGGTGCCGGCACAGCGCAGGTTGTGCAAAGCCCCAGAGCGGTCGGAGCCTTTCCACAATGTTACTTGCAGGCTGATTTAGCACCACAGAGTGATGCTGGAGGTTTTCTGTATAAATATTGCAATAGGATATAATTAAAAACGTGGTTAACACAACACTTCTGTACCTATGTGAGAGGGAAATCCATGTGAGCATCCAGTTTCTCTTTCAGGGGGATCCTTGGCTCATCGTTGCACCAAATCCGCCGGGAGCCGTGAGGTTAGTGGGGAGGTGGGAGAGCACCGAGGGGCTGCTGCTCTCTGAAGCCCCTGACGAAGGAGCCTCTGCTGCAGCTGGGCACTGCCGAGGGGACGAGGGTGGGAGGGAGGTCTGAAAGAAGGGATTAACTGTCTTCCCATTTGGAGATCTATGGTATTGAAAGGCACTAGAAAGCCTAGGGAATTCTATAATTAACAGTGAACTTAATATTAAACCCCTTTTATATCGCAGTGAACCATTTGCCCAAAAATAGCTGTTTCTTTCACAGCAAGCACATCCAAAGCGCAGATTAAAGGATCCTACATTTTGCATTTCCAGAATTCTGTGGCTTTTACCTCTCTAATTTATTAACTTCAGATGTGTATCTCCAACCCCAGAAGAGCTTAATGCGAGATGCAAGGCTGAGCCCTCGCAGGATCAGTGGCAAACTAGCAAGGTCAGTCCCATCCTCCCGTTTCCATGGCGATCACTGTGATAATATATAACATGGCAACACCATCTTTCTACCAGTTCCTACAGCTCGGCTCTTGGCTTTGTCTGAGCTCCCTTGAAACAGAGGTGAGATAAAAAGGGAGCGAACAGCAAAGAGGGGACAACCGAAGCGGCTGCCTCGGAGCACGCTGGGCGCTTTGTACCCGCTCCATGAATGAGGCAAGTTTCCAACAAAGATTTTCTTTCAAGGGCCTGGTGTGTGTCTAGAAAGTGCAGCCTTCTGGTGATGTTGCACTTAGAGATCTGGATCCTGCCAGAGAGATTTTTTTTTGTTTTATTTTGTTGGTCAGGATGTATTTTCCCCACAAGCAAAACTGCAAGAAGATTTCTCCTGCTCCGTTACTAGGACACACTCTTGCTGAAAGCAAAGTGACCTCTGGGTGACAAAGCATTTTTTGGTGTTGGAAAAAGAAGCAGTGGGTCTGGTACCTGAATTATTCCAAGTACCTGGAGAGGACGACGCTGTGAGGTGGCCCAACACAGCCGCTCCTCGCCCCCAGACACCCAGCCAGGGGACAGGCGGTGGGGCTGGGACGGCTCTGTTCTCGTATGGGGGGAGGCCACTTTCCAAGGAAGGGTTAGAGTTTTTCAGCAAAAAGTACCACATGTGTCTGGAAATAAAAGGTTTTTAAACCTCAGCTCTTTGCAGTGAGAGCCAGCTTCAGCGAGGATCTCAAGTTTCTAGATTTAGAAGTTTAAAGTCCTCAGAAAGCAATGTTTCTGGTTTTTGATTGAATAATCAAAAGCTCTGCATTGAAATAAAATATTTTCACTAAGCAGAACTGTTTCCCAGTTTGTTGGGAATTCTGGAATTATTTTAGAATTGCAGGAATATATTGGTATTTGCATGTCTACATGTATATATATATATATATATATATATGCACACACTCATCCATAAATTCAGATGTGCATTCCACCAGCACTCCATAAACTTGTCCCTGGAGAGCAGTCATGTCAACTGCTCTTCCCGGAGACCTGCCTTGCTTTCCCATGCCTCATTTTTAATTTGTCTGAGATCTCAAGTGTCTGTCAAGGCTGCGCGAGGGGATGGGCCATCAGTCAGGAGCACTCCCAGAAGGTTACAGCTGATGCTGTGCTCGCCGCTCGCGCAGGGATGCAGCAGAGGATGGAATTGGTGTTACCCCACCGTGGCTGTGCACAGCCGGGAGGTGAGGAGCCGTCGGGAGCAGCGCCAGGAGTGGTGCCGGGGCCGGGAAACTCCTTTGGCTGCAGGACAGCTGCAGGGACGCCCCGTGCCACCAGCCCCGGCTCTGAGCACCCCGGGGTAGGCAAAGCCCCCGGTTGAGCTCAGGACCCCGGGACCACGGCTGTGATGTGGCTGAGCCTCACGCACCTCCCGTGGTTTGGCGCTTGCCTGGCTGTTGCCCCTCTAGCTGAGATGCTTTTGCTTGGTGTCCTGGTTTGAGCAACACAGGACTAATTTCTCTTCTAATGTTTGGGGAAACTGCACCTTTAGAAGACTCCAGTGTCTGAATTTGTGAAAATATTTACTTTAGAGCCAGCTCTGGGGAGCGTGTTTCAAGGTCTCAGTGCTTTCAAGCTCGCCAGGTGCAGGGATTAGGAGGAGCGAGACCCGGGCGCTTGACAGGATTATTTCATACCATGAATATCACATTCAATATAAATTAGAAAGTTTGCTGAGGAGTTCTCTCTCTCTCCCTTGATGGCCACGATCTCAATAACTCCTCGCCCTGGTGCCGGAGCCCTGAGCCCTTCCCTTCCGCAGCCGCGGCGCTCGCAGGGTCCCACATTGGCTGTCCCTGCTGGGCTCCAGCATCACAGGCAATGGGGCACGGGGAAGGGCTAAAGCTGGTGGTGGGTCTGTTAAAGAGAAATGTGGGGCAGAATTTCCATCATCCATCTCCTGTGAATGTCAGGACTACAGCCCATCTTTTGCTTGTGAGTAGAATACATTGTTGTACCAAAAATTGGTCAGTATTTGAAAATTATTTCCCTGAAAAGGGAAAGACTACTCCTTGACTAACAAGTGCCATGTGAAAACGAACAGTGAAATGTGACTGGAAGGCAGCAACAGTTCCTAGACACCTAAATACGTCTGTTATGAGCATCCTTGCTCTGCAATCTGAATGGAGAGATGTAAAAACGGATATGCCGTTGTGGTGCATTATATTATCATATTTTAAAGCAGTCTCCTGCTGTAACAAGCTCTAAGGTATTTTCTAGAGTGATGAAGTATTTAATAAAAATAAGACAAAGAGTCACGGGAGACCTTAGTGGCTTGCATGCCCTTTAAAATACATTACTGGGCCAAAAGATATTAGCTTAATACTCTTTTCTAGTTAAAACTGTGATTCATCGTCTAAGAAGAGAAAGATTTCAATGGATCTGAAAAACTCTTTTAACTTCATTCAGCATATCTGGATAAAATTTCCATACAATTCTTGTTTCCTCTGAGTAGAAAAGGAGACAGATTATAAAGGATACCATTGTCTGATGAGAATATCTTATCACATCAAAGGGCATATTAAGCAACTTCTAGACCTTCCAGCGGGAATCCGCTCCACAGAACCCAGCAGTCCTGCACCTGCAGTGTCTGAGGTTTGAGCGGGTGCTGCTGGAGTCTGGGGGCTGATCCTGCCCCGTGGCACCGCACCAGCCCCCGGCAGACTCACCACCCTCGGGCGCCCGCGCCAGCCTGGTACCAGTGCCCGTGATGACCAAATTCAGCCTCAAAGAGCTGAAACCTGCAGCGTTGCCGATGTTTGGTTGTGTCTTTTCTATTCATCTTCAGTTTTTTGCCCCATTCTAATAGCTTTTGCCTCACTTGTTCCTCTCTGCTCGTCCTATGGCCCCGTGTGTCTTTTGGAGATCTTATTCCAAAGCCAAAGGAAGGTTTGCAGTGACCTCAACCAGCACCACGACCCCCAACGTGCTGGTCATGGTCACACACAGACCCCAGAAGAGAGCTGGAAACCAAAGCTGCATCTCTCTTGGCCACTCCCTTTCTTCTGGAAAGCTGGGGAGGGGCTTTTTACAAGGGCATGGAGTGCTGGAATGAGGGGCAATGGCGTCAAACTGAAAGAGGGGAGATTTAGATTGGGTATCAGGAAGAAATTCTTCACAATGAGGGTGGTGAGCCCCTGGCCCAGGCTGCCCAGAGAAGCTGTGGCTGCCCCATCCCTGGAGGGGTTCAAGGCCAGGTTGGACGGGGCTCAGAGCAGCCTGGGCTGGTGGGAGGTGTCCCTGCCCAGGGCCAAACCATTCTGGGACTGTCTGTCCCTCTCCTGTGGCAGGATCGGTCCCAGAGCACCAGCCCATGCAGGGGAGCTTCTCGTGGCTCTCTTCAGATCGACCTGAAAGTGTCAAGCCAAGAACCTCCCTGCACCTCCGGGCTGGTGAGCAACTCCAAAGCCTCAGTACACGGAACTGAACTCTGAGCCATGCCAGAGACTCGCAGCCATCGGCTTTGGGGCTGGGGGCACTGTGACCCCCCGCTGGCCCCTCTGCAGGCACAGGTGACTCCTCTTGTCCCCTGATCCAGCAGGAGAAATGTGCTGTTCCCTTCCTCTGCTGACATCCTTTGCGCTACAGCCACTAATGACCTTTTTCTCTCAATAATATAATATAATCACATGAGGCCAGCAGTGATTCAGCCTAACCTGTACTTAACTTGAATTTGCTGCTTCTTGCCAGACCTGATGAAACTTCTCTGGGCGTCACACCTCCCTCACTACAAGTCTCTAGCTCAAAGCAATTAACCTTTTTTTTCCCCATAACGCCTGAATTTCAGCTTATATTATTTTCCAAAGAAATTATCTTCTCTGAGCATGCAACAATCCTATAATTAAAATAATTTGCCTCTGTGGCATTGAGGTTACATAATTGGCAGGTAAGGATACTTGACATTTTAATAACAGTGAGATATATAAGAAATTTTTCTCACCTTCGGTTGCCTGTGAACAGGAGCTGCTGTGCTTTATGCCTTTATGATCTTCATGAGTCCTTCTGACCCCTCGTTTTCCCAGAACTTTATTTTCCAAGTGACCCAGTAGCTCACTAAAATAAGCTGAACTCCTCTGCAAAGAAAATCAATCGTTTCCTACAAAATCTTACTAAGAAATGTTCTGTGCTTGCTAAACTACTACACCAAACTCCGTATTCAATGGCAAAACATTTAAAAAGGTTAACATTTTAATGCAAGAGCTGAGTCTGAAAATGGAAAGGGTCTTTGATGTCTGAATCTAGCTAGAAATGTCATAGCACTGGGCTTTCATGAATGATTCCTTCTCATATCAACTTTGGCAGGGGCAAAAATTAAAATCTAACAATAGTCTTTGCTGTAATATTTTGACGGGTCTGTGCCTGACCTTTTCAAGCCGGACGTGCAAGTGTCTGTGCTTTTCATCACGTGGGAAAAGACATTGCAAAAACCCCATAAAATGAAAAATAAGCAAAATTCCGAAAACTTCCTAAGTCCAAAGGGTGGGATGATGCTAAAGGGTGTTGCTACAGCTCTTCTACCTTCCCTTCGGCCTTCTCTGCTTCCAGAGCCAGCTGTCTGACAGCACATTGCTGGTCCTGTGTGTGATGTCCCCCAGCGATGCCCGTGACGGGACAGCCCCCGAGGCGGCCAGGCGCCACGGCTGCAATGGAGACGGGGCAGACTGGGCTGGCACAGCCCCTGCTGCTGGAGCATCCTCCTGAAACCGTGCACCAGCCGATTCTGGGAAGCGAAGCAGCACATCCAGACGTGGCTGTGAGAGCAGAGTCACAGGGGAGGGCAGAAGGTGTCCCCAGACTTCAGTCTTAGGGAAGAAAACTGGCACATGGGGTTGAAGAGGAAAGATGAAACAGCTTTAGTACAGCCCTCATTTTTGCAATGCCAGCCCATCGCTCCCCAGCCCTGTGTTTATCAATGCCCTGTACAACCAAAGCCAGCCCCAGCAAGGCTCTGGCCACAGTCCATTCGTGCAGCGCATCCTGCAGGCATTAACCCGCCGGCTGCCCCCTCCATTGCCAGAAACTGGTTTCTGCTCAGGACAAATCTGGGACAGCTTTCAAACGCAAACAAAAAGTGTCTTATAGTCTCATTCCTCTCCTCCTTCAGCTTGCCCATGTAAACTTAGCGAGAAGCGTGTTCAGCAGGGCCTGGCAGGAGAGTGTGGAGCAGCCGCCCGGCTCCAGCCCCGGGGCTGGTCCTGCCCCGGCACCGCACACCTCTGGCCCCTCCAGCCTGGCTCCGGCCCCGCTCTGCCCCCCGGATGCCAGCCTCCCCGCGGCCCACGCCGGCCCTTCCCGGTGGGAAACACCACAGGGGTGGGGTCCGGGGCTCACTTTTAGGTACTTCTGTAAGCATTTTAGAGAAGAGGAGGATAAAAGGTGTTTCATTTGTGCCCCTTAGAATTGATGTTTAGCATTAAAAGACTTTCTAAGAATTACTTTGCAAAATTTTTCTAAATATATCTAAAAGCTTTTTGAGAAACTGCCATCAGACAGTTAAAAATGAGCTTGTCAGCCAAAACTTGGAGATAGGTAAGAGGAAGAAGGATGAGAATGAGAGACAAATCTGTCTCTCATTTGGAGATAGTGAATGGCTGTCTAGGACTAAAGCAAGGACTGGAGGACTCAGGCAAGCAAACATCTTACTAAATAACAAGGCAAAAGATTCTGATCATTAAACCAGGAGCAAGTTGCACCACGGCAGCTGTAGAGAAAGAAGGAAATTACATTCTGTGACTGTAAGACTCGGAAGGGAATAACATTTGGCTTGCCTAGGGCAAAATGATCACCCTTTTATGTAAGCTAATATGTTCACAGCTCTTCTCGTCTCTTCGGGCACGTGTCTAGGGCCAGAAAAATATGAAGCCCATAGGGAAGCAAGGACGAGGGAGGGACGGGACAGACGAGCCACCCAAGCAGATAAGGAAGGAGGTAAAAGCGTCGGAGCGGGAGTGAGAGGAGCGAGGCAGGGCCACGGCTCGGCTGGTGGGCAGGGACAGCCCTGCCAGGGCTCCCCATCGCCGCGGCCAGCTCTGTCCTCGTCCCCGCAGAGACCGGGCAGCCGAAACAACCTCTCATCTTCTGTGGCCAATTTCAACAGCTCACGGTCCTGAACTGGAGAAAACACTTTCACTGTGTTTCTTCAGCAACATTTCTACAAAAAAGTATATATTTTTTCAGCAGATATGAAGACATATAATAAAGACAAAATGTTATACAACCCTTTTTCATTTTATCCAACATCTTTTCCATCACAATGAGAAAGACCAGCAGCACTTCCACCCAGTCCCAAGCACCAACTGGAATCCTGAACAGGTTGCCCAGACCAGACAGCCCACGTTTCCCGTGGAAGCGGTCCATGAGCACTGCCCGCGGGCCACCGCTCTGCGCGAGATGGCTTATCCTGGCTGGTCACCGCACCTCCCCTTGCAGCCCAGGGGTCCCGCCGTGCCGCTGCAGCGTCCTACCAGCCAGGCAGTGCAATTAGTGCTTCCCTTCGTATTGGCGTGGTCATTAGGCTGCAACCCCCCCAGAAGAGGCGAGCGGCGTGTGCCGGGGTGACGGGTTTGCGGGCAGGATCTTGCCTGCCCTCCTGAGCCCCCGCCGCCCGGGGGGTCCTGGGCCATGGACACAGGCAGCCTGGAAAGGGACAACACTAAAAGAGGCTGTTGTCAGTGAGGCAATGAATATTCCTGCACCCAGAGTGAGAACAGCTTGGTATTTAGATGAGAATTAATCGGGAAAAGGCTCTTTTGTACGCTAACAACAGAAAGTCCGAACAAATTTATTTAACTTAAATCTGGGGAGAGGACAGTGTTTAATCAGGGACTTGAAAAGATTTTTTCCATGCTGAAGGACTGGCACCTGGTGTGCCCAGCCCTCACAAACAACAAAGTCAACCCCCAAAGCAAACACAAATCCACTGATCACAGGCCCTGGGCGCCACCTCCCCAGGACCCGGAGCAAGTCACAGGGACACATTCCCGTCCTGGTTTCCGCGAGATGCGGATGATTCTGTGCCCTTGATTCCCCTGGCACAACTTGCTGAGCAGTGGGGTAATTCCCGTCGCAGCCGCCTGCAGAAGAGCATCGTCAAGAGCCGTGTTGGTAACGACGCCGTGTAAAAGCAGCAAGCGCAGGGCATTGCCACGGACATCCCCGTCCCCAGCTGTAACGCTGGGCAATGCTCTGCTTCCTACAGAGGCGAATGTGAAATATTGGGGTTTCTTTCTCATTAGAAAATGAGGACTGGTGCTTTTAAGGAGTGGAAGAAGCATAATACTGAAGAAAAAAAAAAAGGCTTACAGATTAAAATGATTGTTTCATAAGTCGTGTTTTCTTTTCGCTGTGGACCGTTCGCACCTGAAATAGCAAAGTGATAATAGAGTGAAAGTTGGTTATACATTGCCTTTTATGCGTATCCTGTGAAAAAATAAGTCATTATTATCCTACACTGATACATCTGAGACTAGGATGGGAGATAAAAATACTGGGATGTGGGATGTCATTCCCTGTGATGGTTCAAAATATAAAGATGAGGGGTACTTTTCACTGCAGTAAAAAACCACATTGGATTCTCTGTATCTTCATTTTCATGGAAAAGATAACATAGATAAACACAGAGAAATCAATACGATGCACATTTTCTTGTGGAATATACAATGAATGCCATATTTTTAATAGCGTTACTTCAGAAAATGACATAATAAAAATGCACACAATATCTATTCCAGCTGCTATCACTACTAGCTACAGCTGAAATCACAGACCTTAATCCCGACGGCCTTCCCCCCCATCCTCTGGAATTTACAACCGAGCTCATGAAGGTTGTTCAACATTTCCGTGGGGCCATGGGAAGCCGTCGCGGGTGCGTGCGGTGTTGGGGACTCAGGACCTGCGCAGTGTCACCGGCCCGACCGGAGCCCGGGACAGCCCCGGCGCCGGGCTCTGCCTTCGGGACTGTCACAGGACTGCACCGACTGGTCGCTATTGCTACTGGGTTTATTATTCAACCTTCCCTTTATTTATACATCACTTAAAAACGTGGTTATACACCTCAGTTGCTCGATTGCATATGTATAGAGAACGACGCAGATTTCCTGCGCTTCTGTCAAACGTTCTGGGCGAAATGGCAACACCTGGCAGCTCACCATCGGCTCAGTGACACAATCACACAATAGATACGTGCTGATAAAAGCACACAACAGATTTTAAGTGTTTTAACAGCAGTGATCATTGGTAATAATCACACCAATTTCGATGGTCTGAGGATTTAGCAGCTTTATTTAAACTAATTGTTATGGCCAGAAGTGCATGCATTTCTGGAAAAATAAGCCCTTTTATCACATAACATTAATTTCATTATTGTGTTTAGTAAATGTTATTTTAATTTTACTTGAAGTTCAAAGCATATATTAAAAAAAAAAAAAAAAAAAACCACAACAAAGGCAAAATAAAAAAAATATTGCAGTCCACCAGGGCTGATGCAGCATTGAAAGCCAGAAAAAATGCAAAGCCAGTCCAAGCCCCCCGGAAACGCAGACATCACTTTCCTGCTGCTCTTTTGGCTCTTGCTCCTGAACCTGATGCTTCCAATTCCCTGTGAAGCCGGTGCCACTCTAGCAATCAATGAAAGCTTGTTTTATCCCAGCCTTACTTCTCATTCGGGCTACGATCAATTGAACTTGTCAAGAAAGCACCAGACGCCGCCTGCATTTTTTCCCCATATAATATGAGGAAGAGAAAAACATTGAGCAAAAGGTGTGTGGGGAGACTGAGTTCAAGTGTAATTAAAATTAAAGAAAGTCATCCCTCTGAGACTGCAAGTATTGACAGATCTCTTACTTTATTATTTACAAACCTATGTTTATATGCAACTGACTATTTCAAAAACAAGCAAACAAGGGAAAAACAAAAAATGAAAACATATCAAAATTCAAATAGGACAATACCCTGCAGATTTCTTTGTGTCCTTACGCTGCCAAAGCCTCTATTGGACGTAACAGGAACTTTGCTAGGGCAGATGCTGAAGTCTTCAAAGTTTGTGCTGTTTCTCTCGTAGTATATTTCCTTTGCTTTGTAGATATATATTAATAGAAGACAGAAAGAACAATATGTAAATGATGACCAGCTCTGAACCTTCAACACAGTAAAATAGTGCAAGAATAGGTTACAGAAAAAAATAATCAAATGGACCAAAGTTTGACACTTTTTAATATATTACTGTGGCAGGATTATTGCATAGTTCAGTTCTCCTTATGTTTATGTAAGAAGAAATTAAATACCCTATATACCTTGCAATACATCACTAATATTTTAGAATTCTGTTCCAGGACTTTGTTTCATAGTCAGCGCCAGGAAGGCTGAGTAAGGAAGGAGGGGCAGTAAAACCAGAGAAATGAGGACGTAAAAAACATGTAAGAAAGCAAATTCTGCCCTTGGAAAAGAGCACTCACATCCAAACGTCTGCTTTAAGGAGCTCAGCCCCCTGTCTAGGGACCAGAAATAACGTGCACACAGAAACAGAAAACCCGGCTCACTTGGCTTTAGGGAAGCAGACGTCTTCAGGGAGGACACACAAGTGCATCCAGCACAGGGCTGCAGCCCCGCATCCAGCGACGGCCGCCCCGGGCGTGACGGCGCGGGGCTGTACCGCCGAGAAGCGCTCCTGGACACCGCACACATCTAAGGCGGGCGCGGCCCCGGCAGCGCAGCGCGGGCCGGCCCAGAGCGGGTCCCCGGGGCCGAGCCCAGGGCGGGTCCCCGGGGCCGAGCCCAGACCGCCCCGGGAACGCGCACAGTCACCGGGGCTGCGGCACGGGGCAGCTCCACCTGGGCCTTGGAGGATGCGGACGAGCGGCAGCAGCTCTCAGGAACGACACCGAGTCTGCAAATCCGCTCATCATGGCTTTACCAGCAGAGACCTTGGGTTTGAGTTTTCACCTGGACTCAGTGCCTGGACTCAGTGCCACATATCAAATTAATTAAACCACATGATTAAATACACCAGAAATGTGATTTGCTGCACATAGAAGTGTTCCTGCAGTGATCCACCACTGCTGTGAATTTAAACAGCAGGTTTACATGGCAGTCACCATCCAAGGCAATGCAGGCATCCTGCAATCCCAGCCCCCTCAAAACCCTACCATCAGCCTTGAAAGGCAGGCACATCAGAGACAGCTGTCTGAAAAACTAATAATAAATAAAATCTGATTTATAAAATTATTCATCTTATATGGTGTTAGCTTGAAGAGGAATGTGCATACAGATACACAGACATATGCCCTTTGCATATAAATGTACAAAAATAATTTAGAGGACAGTATCAGAGGTATTTAATGCACTAACGATCATAGCACCCAGTGACAGGTCAGTGCCCGAGCACATGCCCATCTCTCACCCCGTCGGTGTCAGGGTCTCTCTCAACCCAAACCACCCCAGCAATTGCGTGTCTTTCCAAGCTGCTGGTGTTTCCAAACCAGCTCATACAGAGGCTGTGCTGATTACTCATATTCACTTCACTATAGCTATACACTAAAACCAAAATATTCTGCAAAGTTCTCTGTTTATTCAGAAGACATTTAACGGTTTTGTTCTTGCTCTTCAGAAAAAAACAACAACTGTTGCCCACAGTATATGAGCTGAGTGCTGAGCTCAAAAGCTACAAGAGTTTATAACACAGATTAGATTGTGAATTATTCAGAAACCCAAATGTGCTGTGCCATGCAATGATAGAAGCTGAAAGAACATGTGCCATTTTGGGACACACATGCAACAGATGTAAATAGCAAGGCTGTAAGACAATATATGCACAATATTTGCAAGTAGGTAAACACTTCTGTTCAAAACAACAGCAGAATTTCAGAAAACAAGTGGAAAGCACAAAGGACGTGGCATATCAATGGCAGATGCTGGTGTTTATGGGCATGCAGCCTCCCAGCGTGCAGAAGGACGAAAGCCCGCTCCCCGGGGCGGGGGGGGGTCCTGTACCGCTCAGCTCCCCGGGCAGGGGGGGGTCCTGTACCGTGCAGCTCCCCGGGCGGGGGGGGGTCCTGTACCGCGCAGCTCCCCGGGCGGGGGGGGGTCCTGTACCGCTCAGCTCCCCGGGCGGGGGGGGGTCCTGTACCGCGCAGCTCCCCGGGCGGGGGGGGGTCCTGTACCGCTCAGCTCCCCGGGCGGGGGGGGGTCCTGTACCGCGCAGCTCCCCGGGCGGGGGGGGGGTCCTGTACCGCGCAGCTCCCCGGGCGGGGGGGGTGCCGTACCGCTCAGCTCCCCGCCTGCGGCCGTGCTGCGGGAGGCCATCGGGGCTCGGGATGCGCCCAGGCTCCTCAGCCCAAGGTATCCGCAAAGAAGCAGAGACGCCGATTTACCTTCACTTTGTGAAAAACAGGGTGAGTAATGAGAAGTGAATGGCTGTCTTCATTTTTAATTTCAAATCAATTCACTGTAAGCCTTGCTCGGCTGCCTGATGAGACATTGCAATTCTGTAGGACAACAGGCATAAAGACAGTTATTAAAGGCTATCATAGATCAGGTTGGTATGATACAATAGGCAGTAAAATGATGTGTGAGCGCTGCTATCATTCGCAATTTCAGACTTTCTATAATTACAGAAAACTTTTCAATATCGAGGTATTTTCCAGGAAATGCTGAAATGCACCGTCTAGATTGTGAGATGCCCCTGGACTCGTGGCTGCCAAGCGTAAGCGATGAGGGGCGTTTTGTTGATCCTTAGGGAACTCTGACTGTTGCTCACAACAGCTCCTTAATTTGTGAATCCATCTCAGGAAAGCAGAGTTAATTGGGTAATGGGATTAGAGGCCACAGTGCTGCACAGGAGCCCTGTGAGCAGCCCTGGGCTGATGGGGACCTTGTAGCATCTTCCGTCACACATGCTGTAAACCTGCCTCATCAGGGGATGCTGACAAGGGGGGGCAGGTCCCTGCTGCCACCAAGGAGCCGTTCCCCCCCACTGCTCACAGGAAGACACCAAGAAAAAAGGATGGGAACTGCTTCTCCGCCTCCCTTGCACCCAGGCACAGGGGTGCTGCCCCCTGGGATGCGCCCGCAGCATCCCTTCCCAGCCCCTCTGACACCCGTCTCTGCTGTCAGTCGCAAGTACAGACGTCCATGAGGAGAGAATAAAAAAATATGGGTTTTTATCGTGATTTCTGTATTATTTACAATGGGTCAACAAGGAGGATTTTTTTTTTAAAGGATATGCAGAAGGAAAAAAGTTCCAAACGTGGAGTGCACCACCAGAGCGATGCAGTAAAGCGTTGAACAGGCGCTGCTCTTCTCCCTTCCAAAGCAGCAGAACAGTACAGTGCTTCAAGTGAGGGTGAAAAAATATTTTGTCATCCTTAAAGAGCCGTTAATTTCCACCTGACACAGCTAAACACCCAAACCACTTCGCCTGGCCAAGGTGTGATCTTTATGACGGGGGGACACTGGGTAGAGCAGAAGGGATCGGAGAAGGGCACGCGAGCTGCTGCGAGCGGCCGGGCTGCAGGAGTGGCCAGGGAATGCCATGGGCTGCGATGGGCTGGGGGGGCCAGCGGCGACACGGCGAGATGGGCGACCCCAAAGGCAAGTGCTGGGCAGCCTGCGGCCCGCCTCGGCAGCCTGCAGCCCCCCGGCAGCCGCTCCTGCAGGAGCCCCCGCGTCCCCGCGGAGCTGGGCGACCCCCAGCGCAGACAGCGCCTCCCCGGGGGCACAGGGCAGCGGGGGGCGCTCAGCGGGACTTCGCCCCGTAACCCCCACACACACCCCCAGCACACGAAGTGTCGGGAGGGGGCTGGTGTGTGAGAACATTACCATCACTCTAATAATCAATGCACACAGACTTTGGTTACTTTGCTCCGTTGTGAAGGAGCTGTGCCTTCTCCACGTGTGTAAATATGATAAGAAAGAAATGTATGAGCATTAGAGCTGTGTGAGTAATAGAACGCTGGCAATTTAGGACACATTAAGACACTTTCATTGCCCTTGCGATTTGAACACCAGATAGAAAGCCTCGCAATTATGTTTACATAAAAGTGAGCTTTATAGTTCAAAGGTAGTAACGGTGTTAACCAGGCGCTGAGTTCTGCGTTTCCCCCTCCTTCTCCTGACTGCAGGAGAGAAACTGCTCTCTCATAGAAAAAATCTATTGTAATGATATAAAATCTAATTAAAATTGTACATCAATTTCATAATAAAGCCTTATTTGGCTATATCAAAGCATTGCAAAATATCCAGATTATTAGTAATAATCTGTAGTTTATAGGAATAAGAGGCCCAGTAAATCTGTCCTGACTGTGACGCCACCACAGAGTTTTGCAGTACCCATGGAGACATCTTCATGGAGAAACAAAGGTTTCTGTGTTATGGTCTATTATTCCCAATTTTGGTACTGATGACTTCTGATAAAATGAGATAAATAAAGAGTTGCTGCAAAACCATACCTGATGAGCTATAATTCAACTGAAAATCAGAGTTTTCACTGGAGAGGCTTAAAAGGCTAAGACGTAACACCAGGTAGACATTGCAGCCCAGTTGACTTTCCATTTTTCATATCAGGACATGAGGTTTGGAATTAGAAGCAAAGATGAGTAATGGTGAGATGGAAATGTGAATGTGATAAATACTCGCGCTTCACAGTGAAACCTGTCACCCCAGGGAAGACAGGAGGTTAAATTAAACGACAGTTTACAACTACTCACAGCAGCAGCATCCCCTTTCTGTGATACAGATGACTAATAAATATCACCTCATGGTCCAGCAGGTGACCTGAGGGGCGAATGTGGTCCAAAACCACTTCTCCTGGCCTGATAACTGTCTCCTGGGGCCTCAGAGGGATGGAGGGGCTGGAGATGAGCTTCCTCCATGGGGAGAGGCCGTGCCACCAGCCGCCTCCCTGTCCCATGCCATGAGCCGGAGCCACGTCCTGCGTCGCGGTGACCTGACGGTGCCAGCCCTGGGGGACCCTGGTGGCACGGCTGGGTGGTGACATCTCGGCTGTGACTGCTGACAGCGCGGTGCCTCCAGACGGCACAGGCTTCACACCGTGACAAACCAGCTAGCAAGGAGGTACTGTCACCCTCGGAAGTGTGATGACAGAAACCATTCGGTTTTTGGCTGCACTTTTCAGCACTTGGGCAAACAACGATGCCTGCTCTGGATGGGTTCACAAACACGGACTCAGCCAGTTACAGACATGCACCAGCTGGTACGCACAGTTCAAAAATAGCGCATTAATAGATTTGAAGAGACCTCTGTGGGTACCTAACCTGTCCTTGGAATAGTGTAAGCTATAAAATTACCCAGAGTGAATCCATAATACAATTAAAACATATTGCTAAGCAGGGAAAAATGCTATTCAGTTAAAAAGTGACAGTTACGCAGGCACCATTTTAGGCTTAGATAGACTGTTCTGGTTTTCATTACTTTTGCCAGTACGTACAAGAAAGAGAAAGGAATGACATCCTGCACACAGCAGCTTTTCTTTAAATACCAAAGGAAAAAAGGAAAAAAAAGAAAAAGAAAAAGAAGGGCCTGAGGTCCTTCACCCTTTTTGTGCTCACACACCTGTGGCGGGGGTGCACTTGTACGTGGCACATGCAGAACTGTGGTGCTCAGACAACAGCGTTTGCTCCTGGAGCATCCCGGAATGGCCACGGGTCCCTCTGAGCCTCTGGGGCCTTGCCGGAGACGCGCTGCCCTGGGTGGGGACGGGAAGGCATGAGCGTGCATGTTCTGTGTCCTGCCCTAAACCACGGCATCCCGCACTCCCACCCCCTTCGACCAGCGCTAAGCCCGACTCCCAGCACGCGCTCCCCGCCGCACTCCCCCCGTCAGCTCCGGCCTCCTCCACAGCAACAGCTCTGGTAGACTGCGGTGTCTGGGAGTGCAGGGACATTGGAAGCTTATTCTGCCAAAAAAAAGCCTTCCCATAAATCAGTGCCTGTGCCTAAAATCCCCAACACAACCCTCGGTTCCCGCGCCACTGTCTAACTGTCCTTCGAGGATGCTCTCTCCAGGCCCACCGTTTCTAAAGACAGGGCTCCCGAGGAAAATCATCAACAATTTTTAAAGAGCTTTAAAAATTTCTCAGTTACAGTGCAACTAGAATAAAGCCAGCTTTAAATACAAATTTATAATTATTAGCTATAATCAAGCAGCAACCAGTAAGCGACGCACTTGGACTGGAAGACTGTGATTTCTGAGATTATTCAATTTAGTTCTTCCACTAACACTGTGCAGCGAGAGCCGGGCAGCGTTCTTCCCTCTCTTCCTCCCTTTCCCCCTCGGGTGTCACCTCTTCTCACAGCCCTTCCCCTCCCATTCATTCTAGGCCTCTCGGTCCCTGCGGGTCCCCAGGGCTGTCCCTAGGGCTGTCCCCAGGGAGCAGGGGGGTGCTCAGCCCCAGCGAGGGGTCCTTTCCCCCTGTTCCGCCTCGTCCTGTCCCTCCCGCTCCCGGGGAAAGCCGCAGGAGAAAAACCCATTTGCAGCATGCTAGCCTATGTCCCTGTCTTCACTCTGTACTGATGTATTTTCCTTCAAAGGGAAAATGACTCGGGGTGGCAAAGGAATTACCCACCCTTGGCTTTGAAAGCAGAGCAGGCTTTTGGTACAATGAGTAGAAGTTAAGTGCTAGAAATATGGACAGAATAGCATAAAATCCATGAAGAGCTTCAATGGCCACTTTAATTTTATTGCTAAATACATTTTATTTTAAACAGTTAATATTTTAACATATGTAAATATATTTTTAAATATTTAAGACTTAGCCATGCAGATAGGTAGTCCAGATATGAGTTTTTGTGCAAATAAGCTGAAGTGCTTGTGGTGTGCATAGCAATTAACACATGAAGTAAAGAGCAGGCAATCTGTTTATTTAAGCCTACCATGGATTTTTCTCTTTGATAATCAGAATCAAAGTGCAATAAAGATTCATAAAATCGCCTAGAGAGGAGTCAAGTACCCAGAGAAATGGTGCTTGCAGGTTTCTGAGCAGAAACGTCCCCGCTCCTGCTAGGCCTTGCACTCCCTGCCAGAGCCCACGAGCCAGGCCAACACGGGGGGTTAGTCCCTGCTTTCCCCATCGCTCAAGGGGACAAGTGCCCTCGCTCACTGCCAGCTGCACAGCGACAAAAATGGCTTCAGAGGTAACAATGAGAACAAAGAAAACATGTCTAGCATGCTTAAAAGGCATCATATATAATAGACGTAACGTGGGGCTGCAGACCAACGAAGACCAAAGAAGAAAGGGAAAAGGTGTAAAAGCGTGTCAGCAAACCTGGGAAAACGACCCCAGATGGGTCCTGGAAGGAGGAAGAGGAAACCACCAGCGTGGGCATCACGTTCCTCCCAGCGAAGGACCCCGCGGCTGATGATGGACGGTGTTGTCCTCTCCAGCTGCCCAAAGCTGTTGCCTTGAAGACCCAGAGGAGCAGGGCAAGGGTGAGCACAGCCCTATGAGAAAAGTATGTCTGTCCGCTACACTTTGAACTGTATTATTAGCGTTATTGTGACTTTTCTATATATAAGTACTCTGACTTCATTACTAATGAAGGTTTGTGCAGATGGTGGTAAATGCCACACCAAAGTCCATCCTGCATGACAGCCAAGGTGCCCGTATGCAAAGCTCACCCCCACTTTGGTGTCCTAATCGTGCATTTATATTCTCAGCATCCTCATACAAAGTTTTCTGTCCTACTTGGAGCCACAGGCACACGTGCTCTGGCTCCCTGGAGCCTCCCTCTGTGATGCCTGACTATGGTCAGAGGGAGGAAATACCTGGGGACACCCCTTGCAACACTGCATGCCTGTAAAAGCCGTGGAGACCAACTATCCCTCAGCCAGCCTGTCTGCCCAGAGGGATTGTTCAAACTCAGAACTCCTTCTCCAGAAGTTTTCCAGAGCTCTGTTCTTGCTCCTCTATTTGTCTGCCTCTAAGTGCACACCTATCACCCATCTGCCCAAAACAGACCGTGAGAGCACACCGGTGACCCGCTCCCTGTGAGTCAGGATGCACGTCCCCATGGCCTCTGCCGATGGACAGAAATGCCCTGTGCACTGCAGCAGGCGGGCGCGGGGCCGGGAGAGCCTGCGGCATGAGGACGTGCTCCGCACGCTGGGTTTGGTGGCTCGGGGAGCAGAGGAGCTGGGGCAGCTCTGCTGGCTTTCTTCCACCCCAGCAGGGACAGAGCTGAGGGCTGGGTCTCGCATAGCTCTGCCCACATCACCCAGGGCCCAGCTGGGGATGCAAGTATGGTTTTAAAAAATTCCCATATTTCTGAGGCTACACCACAACCATAAGCTTATCATAGAATCGTAGAATGATCTGGGTTGGAAGGGACCTTTCAGATCATCGAGTCCAACCGTCAACCCAGCACTGCCAAACCCACCACTACCCCACGTCCCTCAGCACCGCGTCTGCCCGGCTTTTAAATCCCCCCAGGGATGGCAACTCCACCACTGCCCTGGGCAGCCTGGTCCAGTGCTTGACAACCCTTTGGATGTAGTTATGAAGAGACTCTCCTACTCGGTCGCCTGCACTGGTGCAGCAAGGGGTTAATAGGAACTTCGGGATTTGTAACTCAGGACAGACAGATATTCTGCCTTGGTTTGTGTGTGTGGAGGGAGGGACCTCTGCTACTTTTGTACGCAGCAAACTGTTGAACAGGCAAATATCTTCCCAAGCCTAAGGCAGGTCACAGTAATCACCCGCAGCCACCTGGCAGGAGCTGTGCGCTCGGCTGGGGAGGGGGAGAACGGCATGGGCTGACCCGCTCCCCATCTGGGGACAGTGGGTCCTGGCCGACATCTGCCAGGTCCCCGCTGGCCGGTCGCCCTCGCTTGGCACTTACCCACCCCCCTCGGGACGACTGCATGCAGCTAATTGCGAGCACTGTTCATCTGCGCTGTATTTGCTCCCAGGATTTCACTTTGGGGTTTCGGCAGATGAGAGGAAGGTTACAGTTCCTCTTGGAGAGCAGTGGAGGAAGAGAGAGGAAATACTTCATTTTTCCGTGGTAACTCCAAACAAGCTAATTGGGCGACAAAACTCCACCCGGCCTCCCCTTCACCCCAAAGGACGGGCGCAAACACAGACTCCTCGGGTCGGGTCGGCATGGCTGGCTTCCAGCCGGAGCGCAGCTCCCCTGAGAATCACGCTGTGAGTCAGCACAGGTTTTGGTCTGCTAATAATTAAATTGGGGATCAGGAGGAGAGGTCACCTATCCAAAAGCACAAGCTGCTTAGCTTGCCCACAGGCCTCCAGCTGGAGCAGAGGGCCAGTAAGCTGCTTCCATAGCATCTCCTGAATAGCCACTGATCTTTAACCGTTTGCCTTCCTGTTAATTACAGAGTCATGTCAACGTCTGTTGCCTTTTGTAATTGCTTTCATGGGAAAAGACGATCTGGGTTGCTTCTTTTCCTTAGCGCTGCTCTCTCCGGCATGTTCCCCCCCCCGGGACGCCCCCCTGGCCTGCGATGCAGCACTGCCTGCGGGGGTGCCTCTGCCCCCCGGGCCGCGCAGTCAGCTCTAGCCCCACGGCATAGTAATTGCATTGATTTTTCCCCGCTGCAGCAGGTACTCCTATGTCCAGCCGCTAACTACTTGAGGAAAAAGCCACAGAAAAACCCTGTGGCTGGCCACGGGTTTCTGAGAGGGTGTTTTTAAGGCCCCCAGTGCTGCCTGCCCGGTCACCTCCCCAGCGGGATGGGGGGACGCAACCCGGGGCTCCGGATGCTCCTCATGCCTTTGCTCCTGGACAGGCTCCCACTCCAGCACTGAGCCAGGACGGCACAGATGGACTCTCCCTCTGTCCCCGGCGTCCAGAGCAGCACTGGGGGGTCCAGCCCCCTCCCCAGGCTCCCCCCGCACTCCTGCCTGCTGCGTGGAGGTCTCCAGCAGCAATGGGGACACTGGGACATGACCCTACTCTAGGGGGTCAGATGGACCAGGATGAGGGTTGCTGCGTGCATTTGGTTTAGTGTCCCCCCCATGGGCACCCACACAGGCCCTCACACCCCCCAAAACCTCTATTGCTTCAGCTTTATTAATTAGTATTTCTACTGGCAGATGCTAGAGGAACCTGAACTGAAAAAAAAAGATGAAAATAGATAAAATTCAGCCTCAAAGGTACAGCAGTTTAAATACAATTCATGAAAGAAGGGTGTTCATCCTCAAAGCAGACCAGTAACAGCAAGGAAGGGGTCCCTGCCGCAGCACATGGTAGTCGGGGTGTCCTGGGGACGGGTCTCCAGATACCAAGTGCAGGAATGGACAGGCCAACCTCTATGTCTCGCCTGGCCCAGCAAGGCAGTCTCAAAAGTTAGTAAAGAGCCCCAAAGCAGGCAAAGCTTTGGAAACTTAATCAGCAACCTCTGGGAAATGAGGAGAAATAACAGTGCTCAGGCGCTGAGCCTACTGACCCAGTCAAAAATGGGGTCTGCTAAGGGTTCGTACACTTCCCCCAGCTGAGGCCACCTCCAGCCCCCGCACCGCCGTGTCCGCAGGCATGTGGTGGCTGCAGCCCCGCCGTCCCCCCGGCAGGACCCCCCGGCAGGACCCCCGGCAGGCTCGCCAGGCAAGCATTCCTGATGGGAGGGCTGTCTCAATTAAACATATTTTATCCGGATGTGTATAAAATGCAGCTGATAGCAGTTTTCTGAATGAGAAAGGTCACCAGAGACTGCTTTCACTTTCGAGGTAATAACCACTTTCTCTCAAGTTGCCATTTAACTCTTGTCAGTTGGTATTTTTTTTCCAATTCCCCAAAAAACAATTACTGGAATAACAAAAACAATTGCTAAGCAGAGCACAAAAATCTTTTTTTTTTTTTTTTGCACAAAAACTCAACGACAAAATTGGTGAACAAATTGCTTGTGTAATTCCCCTGAGGACCAATCACCCTCCCTTTCTGACTGAGTCCCGGTGTTCCCAAGCCATGGGTTCAGTGGGCGCTCCCAGTGCAGCCAGGTCGCCCGCTCCGCACTCCTGTCGGACATCGGCCACCGGCTCCCCTGGGCTTCTCCGGGGCCAACCCTCTGCCGAGCAGCCCGTCCCTGGCAACAAAACATGTCCTCCAAGTACTTCTTCTTATTCATTTTCTTAGTTTATGTAGTTAGCTGTCGAAGAATAGCAGTTCCTCTTTTCCAAAGGAATGTGGCATGCATGCAAAATGATTTCAAGCATATGTACCCTTAGGACATATTATTTTCTTAACTAAAATTCAAGTGCATACTTAGTACACAAATCTTTGTCTCAGAAATAGCTTTGCATTCACATGATGGAATTACAAACCACTAGACAATTTTTAGGACTCGTATGCAAAACTGCTTTTAACATGGCTTTTATAGTTGTCTTATTTATCTAATCTCCATGAGTCATAATTCCTTTAGGATCACTTTCTTCTTTCTACATTGCATCTCACCAAAGCAAGTAAAAAAAAAAAAAGCAATGGAAGAAACAGAGGAGGTATCCTTCCCTAGCCGGGAGATTTTGATGAAATGCTGCATGTAATTTCTATTTGTTGCACCATTTCTAATAGGAGCAGACACCCTCAGTGCCCACGAAGAGAGTCTCCAGGCAAAAGACTCAGGCATAAAATCTCCCTTGGAAGTGAGCAAACTGGATAGATTAAAAAAAAATATATAAAATCACAGTTGTTCCTTTTGCAATTCCCAGAAAGCGTTGGCCAAAATTTGAGGGAGGTATTTCAAAGATGTGCAGATGTGGCACTTAGGAACATTGTTTAATGGTTACATGTCAACGTGAGGTTACTGGTTGGACTTGATGATCTCAAAGGTCTTTTCCAACCTAAATGATCCTATGATTCTATGAAATCTCTTCCTTGGCCATAAGAGAAAAGCAGGAAAGGAGAGGTGGTATCTGATGTAGTTTTCCAAACATGACTGTCAGGGATGGCAATTACCTGCTTTTAAAACAGTCCTGCTCCTTTCCTCCTTCGACACAGGGATCACCTGCGAAGGAACCATGTGTCTCAGCGTAACAAGAGAGGGATGAAGCTTCTCATTCTTCACGGGGGACAGAGAAACACATCCGTCCCCGGTGGCTGGGGAGCTGCGGCTCCCCAGGCTGGCGGCGTGCGCCAGACCTCGCGCCAGGCCTCGCGCCAGGCCCCGCTGCCATTCCAACCCTGCTCCTCCGACTTGGTGTCCCGTACATCTGCCCACCTTTTAGCTCTTGCAGGCCGAGCTAGAACAGGGATAATAAACTGCTTCTAAGATTTTGCTCTGCAAAAGCCTCTTTTTTATTTTAGTCACACAAGACAACTGTTCTTTCAGCTGGGCTCAAGCGGGCCTGTGACTCTGCCCCACTGCTAACCGCTTCCTGACGGACCACATTAACAAGTGCTAATTAACCTGTATCTATTTTTATTGTGTGGCCAACAACAGCAATAATGAACATTAGCCTTAGGGATGAAAGGTGGACAAAGAAGAAAGGGTAAGTGGCCTGAAGGGTACAAGCGCATCAAAAGCAGCTGGAAAGGGGACATTTCAGCAGGCTGTGGCCAGGGAGAAGCAAGGAGCTGCTGTGCAGCTCTCACTTAGTTTCTTCCTTTGTTTGTAGCACTTTCTGTCTGAAGAGGGATCAACAAGTAGGAAACGGGAGTGAAAAGGCAAATCAAGCGTATTTTCAGTACAGAGAAATGCAGGAGTGACTGTACTTGAGAAAAGAGCACAGCAGAAAATAGTAAGACCCATTTCTTCCACTGCATCACAGAGCAAGGATTATGATTCTTATCAGATTAATCCATTTTTAATAAGCATCCTTATACAGCTGAACTCCACACTTTCAGGTTAAATATCTTCACAGTCCTTCCGCCTCGGCAGGCTCTCGAAGCCGGCTGGTGAGCGTCCCGCAGCGCGGCAGCTCCAGGGGATGCTGCAGCGGGAGCAGGGCTGGAGCCCCGCGGGGACCCCGCGCCCCGGGACAGCCCAGTGCCCACCGCTGCCGAAACCACCCGCCTCCTCTGCCC
Organism: Alca torda; assembly: GCA_008658365.1. Classification (NCBI taxonomy): domain Eukaryota; kingdom Metazoa; phylum Chordata; class Aves; order Charadriiformes; family Alcidae; genus Alca; species Alca torda. The sequence continues at coordinate 302,718 of CM018080.1, read as the reverse complement.
GCCCTCCCCCAGGGCCCTGGGTTTGGAAGGGGCTCAGGCAGCTCAGCTCCCCCCGACAGCAGACCTGGGACGACGAGGAGGGCAGAGCCCGGAGCATCTGCCCCCGCAGCACTGGGGCGTTTGCACCCGGGCACGCGCCTTCGGCCGGCTGCGGGTCCAGGGTCTGGCCCTGGGAAAGGAGAGCGGCCTGGGAAACCAACCGAAAACTGCCGCCTGGGAAGGGAATTGCTTCTACGTCGCATGTGATCCTCACTTCAAAATGTAAGGAACACCACACCTGCCTTGACATATTCTTTACAATAAACATATTTTGCTGACGGTGCCATTCTTAGCCCCCTAAGGAGCCCGCGGATTGGTTACTGGAGAATAGCACATCGCAGTGACATCAAAGGATTAAAAAAAATGCCGCTGACCCAACAAGCAAGGACAATGCAAGGATTAGCAGCAATTCCACATCATAATGCCATTTTTCAGCCCCTGACAAATTACCGATAGTTCATATTGATTCTCTGGACTGGGTGCAGCGAGTTGAAAAGCAAAATCCAGAGACCCACTGAACTGAAATTACAAACACGGCTGAACGGCGAGCGGAGCTGAACGGAGTATTTAACTTGGTCCACTCCCGTTCTGCCTTGCCCAGCTCACGGTAGGTCTGCATTAGACATTTTGTCTTTTGAATTCAACACTTCATCAGTGTCCTCTCAAGACCATGAGAAATTGCTACTGGAATTATTCGTTAAACTTCCCGGCCCATGGAGAGGGTGATGAGTCTCACATCATGGACACCGACAAGAGTTCAATGCCATACAAATGCCACAGTAAATGCAACCATATAGTTGGGTGTGGTGTTTGGGGTATTTTCCTAAGAGTTTATGATAACATTTTACAGCAAACGGGTGCTGTGGGTGGTTTGCAATAAGCTCCCCTGCTGTAGGCAGTGAGGGAAGGCAGTGACGCTCCTCAGTCCCGGCACACTGCTGCCGGGTGGTGAGCAGGACCTGGGGGTGAGGAGACGCAAAGATGTTCTGCTTAACCACGCTTAACATGGAATGTGGCAGGAAAAACTTACAGAACTGTGTCTGTGGGAAGGGAGCTCGGGGGTCTCCATCACCGTACAGTGCCACAGCTGGATGCAGCACTCCAGGTATGATTAAAAAGCACAAAGTAAACAGGGACCTCCCTTAATGGAAAGATATTGTGCAGTCACGATCACTCAGCTCCTGGGCAGCAACCGGAGGATGCAGAAACCTCTGCTCTTTACTGAGGCCGACCAGCGACCGACCACCTGACTGCCCTTCTCCAAGCACAGCCCAAAAACTGCCATGAGTGCTTTCTTAAACAGTGGATGCACTCACAGAATCACAGAATGGTTTGGGAGGGAAGGGACCTTAAAGACAATCTCATTCCACCCCCTGCCCTGGGCAGGGACACCTCCCACCAGCCCAGGTTGCTCCAAGCCCCGTCCAACCTGGCCTTGAACCCCTCCAGGGATGGGGCAGCCACAGCTTCTCTGGGCAACCTGGGCCAGGGGCTCACCCCCCTCACAGCAAACAATTTCTTCCTCAGATCTGGTCTCACTCAAAGAACAATGCGTGCAGAAGAGGAAGCACAGACCCCACCACCGCCTCTTCATGCACTGGCGACACAGGGGATGATCACTGTGCAGAAAACGCTGCAGAGCCTCTTGCTGTGCCCACCAGGTGATCCAGCCTGAGAAAAAAAACCAATTATGTTACCTAAAAGCTAAATGAAAGAACACCATTTCAGAAGGAGGAGACCATTCCAAGGCTGAAGAAGACATCCCCGGGGGCGGGGAAAGGAGGTGCTCTCCCTCCCAAGAGCATCCAGCTGCCAGTGAAGGAGCTCTGGAGTTCACACAGGTGTGACTGGCACCAGCCAATTCCCCAGGTTTCCTTAATTTAACAGCTGCTGGGAAGTCCCTGCTGTCAGAGGCCCCCTGCCAGCAGGTGAAAAATAAACTCTCACACAGGGTGCCAAGTGCTGGGGACTCGTCACCCCTGTGTGCTTGGTTGTCACAGGGAGCACCACTAACTCTCTTACCAAACTCAGCGTGCTTTAACCCCAGCCGAAAAAACTCCAGCCGAAAAAACCCACAGGTCTTCAGTGAAAAAAACTGGGGTTTTCCTCACATTTCAGATGGCAGCACGGCCTCAACACCTGCCTTGTCCTGGGCTCTTCCCAGGTTACTCTGGAACCCTCAGCGCGGTTGGGAAGCAGCTGCTGAACTCCGTGACCATCTGATTTGCATCTGTGCGGGGCAGCGGGAGATGGTGGCACAGCATCCTTCCTGAGGGCTCCTGGAGAGGCACCGCGTGGCGGCACGGACCCAGAGGAGGAGTAGGTAAAGGTGGCATGGAGGGAGGTGGCAGCAGCCCCGGGGATTTGGGGAGAGCAGCTTCTGGAGCGAGGCTTGGCTGCAGAAAGCCTGGAAACTGCCAGGATGGGATTTCTCTTGAGAATTTTCACCCAGATCAGGGGAGATGTCATCCACCAAGGCGACGCGCTAACAGGGACACTGCAGACAGCAGGCCACTCCTGCCACAGGATTTCAGACACCAAATTAAGGGTTTCCTCTGCCAGGCAGGCTTTTCTCTTTCCTTTTACAGAAGAGGAATAAATTGCTTAATTGAAAATCCAGCTTAATGAAAAAAATGAGAAGAGCGCAGCTGGCTCTTGCCGTCCCCTCCCCATTGCCCGAGCCAGGGCCAGCTGCCGGACGGGCGGGGGAGAGCAGGCACACGGGGGCTGCTGTGGGGCAAGTGTGTGAGAGCGCTGCCGCGGGGGGGACGGGACCCTCTGTGCCCACGCTGCTTCCCCTGCCTCTGCATGCGTGTGTGTGCATGCGTGTGTGTGCGTGCATGTGCATGTGTACGCGTGCATGAGTGTGTGTGCATGTGTGTGTGCGTGCATGCGTGTGTGTGAGTGTGTGTGCGTGCATGAGTATGTGTGCGTGCATGCGTGCGTGCATGAGTGTGTGTGCGTGCATGAGTCTGTGCGCGTGCATGTGTGTGCATGCATGCACACATGTGTATGCGTACATGAGTGTGTGTGCGTGTGTGTGTGCGTGCATGCGTATGTGTACGTGCATGTGTGTGTGTGCATGCGTGTGTGTGTATGCGTGCACGTGTGTGTGTGCATGCATGTGTATGTGCACGTGCATGCGTGTGCACGCGCGTGTGCATATGCACGTGTGTATGTGTGTGCGCGCGTGTTTCTGGGCCCAGCTTTTCCCTTCCCCAGAGCCCGGCAGGGCGGGAGCTGCCGCTGCAGCGCACCCCGCAGGGCAGACGGCGGGAATCCCCCCCGTCGTTCCCACACCGCCGGTGGCGAAGGGCGGGCCAGCGGCCCCGCCAGCGGCCCCACAAACTGTCCCTCAAGAGCCGTGTGGGGGAGCACGCCCGAGCCACCAGGAGCCGCTGCCTCTCCCCGTTGTCCTACCGCCCTCCCGGGAGGCGGCCGTGGCTTGGGACGGCACTAAAGCAGGAGGTTCCCGAGCGCGGCAGCCCGTGAGCCCGCCAGGCGCCGCGGGACGGCTGCAGCCTGCGGCCAGCCCGGCACTGGCTGCAGACCGGGCTCTGGAGCGCCGCGCCGGGGATGCCCTGTGCAAACTGGGGGTGCTTCACAGTCCGCCTGGAGCAGTCTTGCTCACAGGTTACTCGTCTCCTGCTTCTCTTCAGGCTCCTTCCTCTTCGCACAAGCACCTTCACCACCGGAACCAACCTCCCAGCCCCGAGGTGGCTTGTGCGGGGCACGGAGAGGTGCTGCGGCGCCCCGAGGGGAGTCTGTCACCGTCCCCTCCCCGTCGGGATCGGCTCTTCCCCCGTTGCAGGCTGAACTTCGATTTGCGTATAGAAACCCTTTGAAGCATACATTATTAAATACCGGTGATGACTAAAGACCTTCAAAAGGAAGTTTTTCCACTGAAAAATTTCTTCCATGTCCGGGACTGGAATTTTGTTAAAGACTGATATCTGCAAAACATACACGTGTTCATGATTTATCTACATAGGCTTTGAGTTCTTGAGGCTACAGTTTTTAATCAGTGCTATTTGCGTTACATAACATCTTTTATTTTCAGTCTAAATTTTGTTTTAATGAGTTTTTTGTTAAAGACATCAATGGCGACTCTTCCCTGCCAAGTAATTCCGGATTAATTGCATTTGTTAAATGTTCTTCTTCTTTTAATTTTCCCTGTGTTCCAAGAAGGCAGAGCATTTTGAAATTAATGATATTTTCAAATCATTACATTTTACAAACGGGTGGGCATATTTCAAATAATAGACCTAAATATATCCAACTTTGGGTTTTCCTCACTGGCACAGGATGGCTGAAATGTTGCTGTAGCTGACGGCCGATCTTATTCTTGCTGTGACACCGTTAGGAAGCTCTCCAGGAGAACAAGGGCACCTCACACAAAACAGATCTTCCTCCTCGGCCAGTTTTATCAAGTTACTCAGCCTGACAGCGTGTAATTTAACAGCCTGTCGTGGTACGTGAACACACACACGGCCCATCAGTGAGGGTCAGCTGCAAGTACGGGGAGGAGATACCTGATCCTCGCGGACTCTCTCACCTGACAGGTAAAAGCAGAAGAAGACTCAGATGAATTTAAATTTCCAGAAATTTAAAAAAAAAAAAAAGGGGGAGCAGAGAAAAAAAAAAAGAAAATAAACCTGCAGATAATCCAGAGCATAATTAACTGCTGAGACAATTTACATGAGAGCATTACCTGAAGATCACGTGTCAAGAGTGACAGCCCGAAATATGTACTGTGGCTCTCATACAAGTAGCCGGGCGAGCAGCAGGAGTCACTGGCACAGACTTGCTGGAGCAGCCAACACCCAGGAACCGACTATGTGTTTGTAAAGGCCATTTTGGCTTCGATAAAATAGTTACCAGCCGGTAACACGGGGCACAGGTGGCGACAGTGTTGACAGCTCTGGCTGGCCGTTGGCCTGGTTCCTCAGGAGAAGAGGCTTCTCCTGGTAGCCGCTGCCTGGGCTGGCTCCCGGCCGCGCTGCGGGAAAAGCTGGAGAGACCCCGAGAGCTGGGGGCAGGGGGAGCCCCAGGGGCCACCGGGGGCTGGGGGCAGCGGGCGGCTGAGAAACCCACGGCAAAATAACTACACTTAGTTTTAAAAAGCGAGTAAACAGAAGTGAGTTAGATAACAGCGTGGAAATGTGCCCCGAGATGGGGAACTTCAGGGGAGGGTCATCTTCCACAGCGCAGGAGAGCCCTGTTCCTCCGCACATGTTACACACAAGATTAATCTGAGAGTCCTTCTGGCAGATCCTTAATGAGATTTCATATAATGATCCAGGCTTTATCGTTCATTATTAAAAAAGCTTCCCAGAGTGTCAGATAAACGCAGTGCCTGGGACTAGGCAAACTGGATGGGCATTTTCCTGACCAGGCGGGTGAAGCCTTTGTTCCTTTGGGGGCAGGGTTCTCCTGTTTCTTCCAGGGCTACACTGTAAGTTTTAAGAATTCGTGTGTGCTTCATACTGAGTAACTCCGTAATGCGGCTGTTGGGAAATGCTGCTCTTCCGCTGCCCGTCACAGACACCAAATTACACTGGCTGTTAGGAGAAGCTCTCCTTTGCCCCATGACGTGTCTCCTGCTCCCCGCCCTGGGTGACACGCTGCCGGGGGCAGACCGGACAAGTCCTGTGCCCCCCAGGGACGAAGGATAAATACAGCGGACCATTAGCAGCCCGGCCCCATTCCGCCGTTCCCCTTACACTCCGTGGGACCTGTCCTTAAACTCCACTTGTGCCTGCGGTGACGCCGCCGCGAGGACGTGGGATGGTGTGACGGTGCCACGGAGGGTGCTGCAGCCACCGCCGCGTTCCCCTGCCCCGGTGCCCCGGGGGGGTGTCCCCAAGCTGCGAGCAGCCCCTGGGGGCCAGAGGAGGGCGGTGGGCAGCTGGGGCAGGACAACCCCCACGGCCTCCCTACAGCATTTCCAACGGGACAGCAAAATTCATCACGAGCACTTGCCATGCGCTTCCTGGCGTGCGTTGTTCTTGAAACCGGAGATGAGATTAAGAGAGCTATTTTTAAAATTAAAGACTCCTTCAATCTTTACTTTTTTTTTTTCCTTTTTTTTAACACTTTCTGGGTAACCTTTGTACATAAAAATTTATATTTCCTTTCAGTCTAAACTTTTTAATGTCCTGTGCCCTCTTTAGTGCTCCTCAGGAGCAGGTACTCCCTCTCCATCACAGTGCCTCTGAACCCGCTGATTCAGGCTGCCATCTGATGACACTGTGACCAAGCCTGTCCACGCTATGGCAGCAGCACAGGAGTCAAACACAGCTCATCATTCTGGAGCAGAACGTGACACCCGTGCTCCAAGTGTCGAGCATCGTCCCCATGGCACTGGCACCAGGGCAGTGTCGTGCCTGTGTGGGGACCAAGGGCCGCACGACTGCCCCCGGCTGACCGAGGCTGTCTGCCAGACCCAGAAAATCAGCTGCTGCAGGAATTGCTGGTGAAGGAAATATGGAAGTATTTTCAGGGGAAAATACGTATTTCTTCAGAGAATTAACATTACAATCTGTCTTTCTCTGATTCTGGCCATGTGCACATGTCCAGGCTTAGCTGATCAGTGACTATGGGTAATCCATTTTGATACACATAATTATCAAGGAGGAAATAAATAGGAAACCTTTTTTTCTTTTCAGGAGGTACTACTGACAGCAGCAGCTGTATGCTCCATTTTCAGATCAGGAGCAGGAAATTCATTATTAATCTCGTTGCTGGAAAGATCCGCATTTCTCTCCCTTCTTCTGTGTTCCTTATCTCATTTTTCTCGGTTTGTCCTTCTATCCTTTTTCTCTGCGTCCCCAAATGATTTCACGTCTAGGCCACACTCCATGTTCAGTCACATGTAGGGAACTGCTGAACATCTTTCTGTGATGTACGTTAATCTCTCTTCTCACACGTGCAGCAATTCCTGTGCTCGGAGGCGCTCGCCTGCGCCTGGCCCCATGCGGGGTGCTGGCAGAGCCACGCTGCACCGCGGCACGTCCCGCCTGGGGGCTCAAAACGCGGGGACGTGTGTTACAGAAACAGCTCTTCCGGCACACTCCCCTGCTCTGCATCGACACGGACAGAGGGTTCGGCTTGTGCGGGGTTTGTGCCCAGGGAGACGGGCAGGATGGCTCCCAGCACCCGGCGCCACGGTGGTGGCCAGCAGAGCCCGGTGTGACCCGCGGTGTGACCCGCGGTGTGACCCCCGGCCCAGCCAGCCGGGTGCTGAAGCACGGTGCTGAGGTACCAACACCAGCTGGACCTAAAACCAGGGCTTTTGGTTTGCAGCCACCGACGCAGCCTGATGAATGAGGTGCTTCGGCAGACCTGCCAAAGGAACCCTCCCAAACGCTGCCCCGGACTTGGACGTCTCATCAGACAGCTCACACGGGAAGGCGACTCTTCGTGACTGATGGGTTGACCGGCACTGAAGGCCACCAGAAATCTTTTCCACAAACAGGAAAGCCTCGGTCGGATGTAGCTGTGCCCTTGGGCAGCAGGCACCCCCCTGCGGGGGCTCTGAGAAAGCCCTGCGACAAGGGGAGTTTTCTTCAACCTAAGAGCAAAACAAAGGGTTGTAACACTGAAAAAAAAGGAAAAAAAAAGATTTAATGATGAAATTTAAAGCACTTCCGTACTATAACGTGTTGTCAGAATGGTTCCCAAAGGTTACACATTAGTACAACATTATTTCTTTAAAGAAGCGGACACTGTGACAAACTCACTTGCAGGTTCTGGAGCGAGAAGGCAGAATTTTGCACCTCCATTATACATGGATTATGCAAATGTGTGAGGATAAAGGGCAGAGATTGTTAAACTGAACAGATATATGGGAAAGCTGACCTTTGCTACGCTTCCACCGCATGCAGTAATGTTACACCGCCAGGAAAAAGAGCAGAATGGCAGCTGAATTAGAGATACACAGAAATGAAATGCAGGAGCTGCACCGCCAGGCTGCGGGACCTCTCCCCCATCCATCTTCTGGGCTAATGATTCATAAGAGACCCACGAAGGTCAAGGATTCTCCTAAGTGTCTCCTCTCTGCTTGAATCCCGCAGGCAGCAGAGGGAAGGGTAATTCAGATGATGAGTTGGGGTGGGCTGATGCACTGTGTTGAGGATCGCGCAGGAAGGGATCTGCAGGTGTGCCGGGGGCCGAGAGCTGCCCTGCGCGGCTCAGAGCAGGCCAGGGTGGGAGCAGGGCCGGCATCCATCTGCCTGGCATCGGGGCTGGGGCAGAACCCACCCGCCAGGCTCCTGGTGGACAGAGGATGCTGCCGCGCTGGCAGAGCCGCTGCACGCCACGGGCACACGCAGCACTTCCCCCTCCCCGTGGAAAAGAGCTACAGAGGGAGAGAGGCACCTCCTGCTTTACACCTAGGGAAGCACGCAGGCAGGGATATGATTTAAGGCTCTAGAGACAGATAATGCTGTATCAAGTCAAGTGTTTTGGATTACCACTTCTGTGGTTTCCCAGTTCAAACAGTACCCATCTTCCAACAAGGTGAAACTTTGACTGACTTTGTTAAAGCAATTGTTCAAAAGTAAATCCTGTTTCCTGGCTTTCTAAGCAGGCAGAAATAGAAACAATCAGAAATAATTGCCTACTAATCTTTTGCCTACACGGTTATTTTCTCATTCTCCAGAGCCTGAAATTGGCTGTGGAAGAGACTTGGAGTCCTTGAGGCTTCACTGTTGGGGTTGGACTGTGTTTACAAGGTACTGGATAAGCTGATTCCCAAGTGCATCAACAAAACCAGTCCTGCTCCCGGACAAAGAGTGTCTCTTCCCATGCATCACGCAAGAGGACAGAACGACCCAAGCATTTACATGTAATAGCATCAAACGATCAGGAGCTTACTGACTTGTAAATTATTGCAGTAGGGGCTTCCAGAACCCACTTCAGCATCTTGATTCCTCCTTTCCTAAAAAGACAGATCATGGCAAGTGTTTTAGTGGCCCAGAAAAAAAAACCCACAGGGCAGCAATTAAGTGAAAGAGAAATAAGGAATTGCAGAAACAGGGAATTTAGACCACAACCTAATGATGATCACAAGCACAACTGATGACCAAAGGGCTGGAGAACCTGCCCTATGAGGAATGACTGAAGGAGGAGAGGAGAAGGCTCAGGGGGAACCTCGTCACAGCATTCCAGTATGTAAAGGGTGGCTCCAAAGAGGACGGAGGCTCTCTCTTCACAAGGAGACACATGGAGAAGACAAGGGGTGATGGGCACAAGTTGCAGTGGGGGAGGTTTCATCTCAATATAAGAAAGAATTTTTTTACAGTGGGAACAAACATTCCTGGAGCAACCTCCCAGGGACGTGGTGGAGTCTCCATCACTGGGGATTTTTAACACGTGGCTGGACAAGGTGCTAGAAAATCTCACCTAGGTTCCCTTTCCCACAGAAGAGTCTAGCAGATGGTCTTTCAAGGTCCTTTGCAACCTGGGCTGCTCAATGATTCTACAGTTCTATGGTTCAACCACATAAAAAAGGAAATTAGCAGAGAGAGAACTAATACAATAAATGTCTGCCCAAAGCACTGTGCCCCAGATAGGGAAACATCTTATTTGGAGGCAAGATTACCAGTTTTGATGGTGAAATGGTATCAGAAGAGGCGCCGTCCTGCTCTCTCGAGCCTGTAAGGGCCAGATCCTGGGCAGTCAGTGAGAACGTTTCCATGTGGAGCACTGCTGCACGCAGCAGCTCTTGATGGACACCAGCTCCCCGTATCTCTCAGGCAGGCCACTGGGAGTTAAGAAAAGGCACTTCTTCTGACCACACTACATACAATATACAGACATCTGGAAAAAAAGAAAAGAAAACAACAAACATAACAAAAAACAAACAACAGAAGATTTCTTTTCTGGTATTTTGGTAGAGAAAAGTCAAATAGCATCACAGAAGAACCCCTCTGCGCAATTTCTGCAGGCTGGCCATGAGTGCACAAGTGGGAAGCTGAAGCCCTTTTCTGTCACCCCAGTGCCCAGCTCAGGCTCCTCTGTCCATCCACCCGCATTCCCGGGCGGGTGGAAGCAGCAGGACTGTGCTGGGTCCTACGCGATGGGCAGCGCAGGCTCTGCCCTGGCCTCACTCCCTGATTCCTTCTAGGAGAAGACAGTGGGGAGAGAGGGGACTCTGCACAAATGGGATTCTTTTTTTTATAAAAAGAAAAAAAACTTGAAGATTTTATTTATTTTTTTGTCTAAATATTTAATAGACATAAAATTTTAAGTTTCTAATGAAATTAATGCCTTCTGAGGACACGGGTTCTGTGCCAAACATTTCTGCTCACATCAGTGCTGTTGTTTTCCTTTAAAAAAAAACATGGAAAGAAAAGCTAACACAGCACTAAGCAAATACCTCGGCGTTGCAAGAACGGATGATGCCTCTGAACTTGCCCGTGGGACACCGTGATGCTCAGCCTCAGCCTTCTGCCAGGTCCAAAGCCCAGCAGTGGCTGGTGGGTGGGGTGGGGGCGTTTGCACCGGCTGCTTCAAGAATCTTCCTGGACATAACATTTGTAATTACTTGGAGTTATCAGGGATGGTGACTTGGTATCCAAATGGTTATTTATCTGTTTGTTTTCCTAATTAGGAAATACAAGAGCATTAAGGGAATTAAATTATTTGCTCTTGTGTAATCTGCAGAAGTAATTGTGATCGGACCGGCTGAGCGTCACTGCCCCAGCCACCGCCAGCAGAGGTGCAGGGAGGGGATCCCGCCCTGCCCTTCCCCGCGCGGACCCACCGTCCGTCCCAGCGACGCCTGCTGTGGCTGCTCGACTGCGGAATTCTGCTGCGCGGGGAAAAGGTACCGGTGATACATAACACCACTAATTTATTTTAAGGTCTCTGGTAACTGTTTGTGACCCTTAGGCACAAGAGTCTACTAAATACTCCGAATAATCTTAAGCGGTGTGTTTGCATAGGTAGGATATAAAAAAGAGGGGAAAAAAATTAAAAAGCAATTACTGAACACCAGCCTAAGCCATTTATTTCACATCTGTTCAACCAACCTCATCCCATTAAGAAGAAGGATTAATGTTTAAGGGACAAGGAAAATAAAATGGCTATAGTAAATGGGCACTGCTAATAATTACCACTTAGGTTTGTGTTCTAGTAAATTAACGGCACGGCACAATGCTGAGTATTAATACATAGCCCCAGCCTATGGACGCTGAGCAGTGGCTTTAGGACTCCCTGCCCACTGAGGTGCGCCCCGTCACGCAGCCAGCACGGTGTCAGCAGCGAGTCAAGGACGCGGCACCCTCTCCTAAGCATCTCTCTAGGAAAGTAGAGGATTTAGCGCCTCATAATGAAATATTTCTATTTTTCTAATCATTCCATCAGGTTTCTTTAGCAAGAAGGTTCACAGACACTGCTTCTGTAATTCAGGAAGGATGGAGTTCCTTCCTCGGGCACTGAGAGGGGTTGCCAGTGGGGGCTGGGAGGAACAGGGGAAGTGATTCTTAAAATAGGACAATATGAAATTCAAATAATAACAAAAGAAGTACAGAAGGCATGAATCTTGGCAATGAGGTTTGATAACACATCCAATATTAAAAAAATTAGAAGTCTCTCTCAGTTTTCTCATGTACCAATAACAATAGAAATTGTTGCCCATCCTCAGTAGGTGGTGACATCCATGTTCTTAAGGTAAATGTCCCCAAAACCTTCTAATCATGACATTTGTGGACGTATTCTTCTCTTGTGAGGTTACCTTCATAGCCTTGAGGTCCAGCTTGGCCCCTGGCGCAGCTGCGCTGCCTCCTGGGAGCTCCTCGGGAGCTCTTCTCGCTGTTCTGCCCGCTCCCGCACTCGGCGTGTTTGGGGTGCAAAGCCTCCTCTGGAAGAAATTGTGGGGTCTTTTGTGGGTTTGTTGTGGTTGGTTGTTGCCCCCACTCTAGCTCTTCTAGAACGGTGGCACTGTGCTACAGAAGATCCCCAGATCTCCTTGAACGGCAGCGTCTCCAACACCAGAGTGCTGATGGCAAACAGCCACCAACGGCCCCAGCCGAAGCCATGGGAGGGGACTGCGTGGCCCTGCGAGCCAGGCAGGGTCACTGCCGCAGTGTTTTGCTCTCTCCAGAACTGTGAAAGTTCGAGGAATCGAGTTTGTTCTTTTTCTCACTCCTAGACACTGTATTATGATCTCAGTCCCCCTAGAGAGACCTCTCCAGGAGGCTGGCATCTTGTACTTTACTCAAAAACCTTTATTTTCCACCAGAAAATTTACTTAAAATTTAAAATAATCAAGTAAACAAAGCTAATATTGAAAAACAGAAGGAAAACTGAATGTTGAAAATAAAAGGAGTACATAATAAGATGTGTTTCAGCCCCGTTTCTCACTTTTTGTATTGTAAAAACCTGAACGTGGCAGCATAGTGGAGGAAGTTTGTATATAAAATATAAAAGCAACCATATAAAGAAAGGTAATGGTGTTGACCCTCAAAAGGAAAATGAGCTTAAAACTCTTCAGTAATGGCTGTATGCATAGAACTCTCCAACAAGATAAAACGAATAAAAGCAGAATTGAAATCCACAGCCATTTACTACTGGCTGCATTTTGTGTGGCAGTTCAACACCCCCCTTCTACAGTTCCTAGCAGCGCTGTAGGCAGCAGTGTGCACCTACTTACCCCTGTTTATCTCTAGCATTTAATACGGAAAGAAAGTATTTGAAGAGTGCTGGACATCATAAAAATTAGGGGAAGAAAAACCCAGGAAGAGAGCAGATACAAGAAGTGATGAAAATTTGCTGCTATTCCAAACAGTGGTGGTCTGACCCTGAGCAGAAATCCCAGTCCCTCTGACGAAATAGGACAGAAATGAAAGACAAAATTGAAATAACAGCCCACAGATTCCGAAATTGCCCTTATCTCTGTAGTATTCGCTAACACTACTCACAGGCAAAGCAAAAGGGTAAAAACTAAAATTGCATAATTTACTGAGCAGACTTTTTCTTGAAAATAGGAAGAAAGATCATTTCCAGCATAATCAATGCAACTGGGAGAAGAGCAGTCATAAGAAAACCGTGACCAAGGCCAAACTCCATTTTTGTTCAAAAATCTGCAGAAAAGCAGCAGCACCAAGGAAGAAAACGAAGTTGTTGGCACTGGTTTTTCCACATATGTCAGCCTTATTGAAACCCACAGAGACCCCCTTTTTGGACAGAATCACGGTGCCCACAAGCTCCTGCTACCAGTAATACGCTCTGTATTAATCGCTCTGCGGGGAGGATTTGGGTGCAAAAATTATTAAGCGCGCTCCATCAGCTCGCCCGCTCCCCTCTGGTCACCCGTCTTTGGCCAGTGCCGCGCCTGCCGGAGGGCGGGTGACAACTGGCCCTAAGTTGGATGAAAAAAACCCCAACTTATTTCCCTGCAGGCTGTGAGAGCCTGTGAAACTGAGTGCAGAGGCAGATTTGAAACATCTTTGCATATAAATGGCATTTTTTTTTCTTGGAACGTGTAGAATGTGGCTGGGCTTATGTTGTATCATGTCTTCATCTGAACTTGCTGGTGAGGGCCAAATTTGCATTTTGGACTATAAAAACATGTTGAGAAGTAGGAAAGAATGCTAAATAAACAGATTTTAGGCAGCTTTTAGCTGGGTATAAAACACAGATCCGAGAGAGCTTGCATTTAAGTTTAATTGTTACGATTTGCCTCTTAGTTTCCAAGAAAGGCTTTTTCCTTTAAAACAAAAAAAAAATCATAGGAAATAAGCTCGAAGTAGCATCTGGGCTGTGCTCGTTGCCCGCGCACCCCACACCCCGCGGCAGAGCAGGGAGCGCTGGCCCAGCCCTGCCCCGGCCTGTCTCCAGAGCACCCTGTCCCAGGAGCTGGAGAGACGAGGGTGCACCAGCCCGTGCCATCCTTCCTCTGCCAGTCAGCCTTCTGTTAAATGGGTTGCAAGACTGGAAATGAAACAAGTGTTTAAAGAAAGACTTTTTCTGAAGAAAGCTGACTTTTCTTGGACAAAGCCAGGCTGTAGAGGAAGGTTCGGGGTCCCACCTGCCTCACTGCCCCAGCCTGGCTTGCCCAGAAGTCTGGTAGCGGGACCTCAGGGGAAGTGCTGGGGGCCGGGGGGGGAGGTCCTAGAGAGGCACAAATTGCACCCCGCTGTGTGAATTGGCTCCGGTTGATCCCCTGGAGACTGTGCTTTTGAGTGCAGGCGGACCTCAGCGGTCAGCCTTGTCTTACAGCAGCCAGGGCCCCTTGCTATGAAGAAGTAAAATCCCCAAAAGCTCAGGTCTGATGGTGCCCCAGAGAAGATAAAGGGAGAGCTGGTGCAAGCCATGGGAAGGTCCTGGCTTCCAGGGGGTGGGAAGGACATCCCACACCTTGGTGAGCATCCTGGGGACAAAGCTCGAGGGGGGCTGCCCCGGGCTGAGTGTGAGAAGACGGGACATCTGCCACTCCCCACTTCTCCCTTTCCATTTGTGGAGCCTTTGTTGCTGTGTCGTATGTCCCTGCGTGGCTGTGGCACCTCTACAGGAGATGGGGAAAAATCTAAAAGGAAAAGTGGATGGGGTGGCTTCAGTCATGAACAAACCTGGGGACATTTTATCTGCCAGCGTTCAGAAGATACCCAGCTGTAAGGGTCACCTGTATACGGTTGCCAGTGCTTGTGCCATCTCGTTCCACATCTGGGTGGGTGACAGACCAGCCGAGGAGCTGTGGGGGCTGTCCAGCTGTGACTGTGTCCCCCAGGTACCTTGGAGGCTCTTGAGAGCATCTCATGGGTGAGCCTTAGGGGTGTCCTGCTGGAGAAGCTTCTGGAGGTGGGTAGGGACAACCAGCCAGTCTCCCAGCTGACGGCAGCTGAGGCCCAACGCTGACTTCAGCGGAGCCACTCGCATCGTGCCACTTACGTCAGCTGGGAAATGGCTCATTGACTTAATTGGGACAGTCTGTATCAGTAAAGATACACACTATATTTGTTAACTTCTTCCTTAAAAATACCAAAAGAGGAAAAATAGCACAAAATCCTGGAGCCTAATTAAGAAAATAAGTTTCTGCTGAGGTGACTTTTGAAATTTTGGCCAATGTTGACTCCTTAAGGACTTCTAATTAGTACATTCCTTATTGTCTTTGTCTTCATATGTTCGTTTTTGCATTAATACCTCTTTTCATAAGCAGTGCAATTATAATCTTCCTTCTGTTTACAAAAAGAGAAAAAAGATTTTGTTTCAACATAACGTCATTAAAAATGAATATTTTACAGATAACCTCATGGCTGGAGGGGCCTTATTTTTGCAGGATTATTCTCTCCTTTTTCATAAAATTAAAGGGCAGCAAAGATATCAAGTACTTTCTAATACCATCAAAAGAGTTGACCAGTTTAATTGACATTTTTAAATAGGATTAATTTAGCACTTGAGAGAGATGAAAGATTGATAGGACTGGAAAGCAAAGGCTGTAATTTATGAACATGACAAACAGCAGTGGGCTTCCAATGTCCTGCTCTTCTCTTTTAGCGTGTCCTGAGCAGACTCTTGAGACAGTAACTCAGACTCGATCTCATTTTGTCTCGAACCTATGTGAAATGGAGAATGACAATCATTAAAAATTTTGCTGACTGGTGGATAGTTTGGGACTAAGAAGCCTAGCGCGATGTTGGAAGTGCTGAGGCCATCACACTCGCTTGAGTGATCCGAAGAGTGTAGAGGTGAAAGTCCAGCATCTAAGAAGAAGCAGCTTCAGGAAGTAAGATATATTATTTGACTTCCCTGCACAGACGACCATCTCCTGAACTAACGCTTGCAATTTAAATACAATTAAGGATTGCATGTCCTTTCCTATTTAGGATTAATATCCTTTCGTATTAGGCAAGGACTACTTGCTATGAATGATGTGATTATTGTATATTTGAGCTATGTCTGAAATAACATACTTACACTGTCCTCAGAATTTAAACAGTTGTAAAGATATGACAGTGGTGGGAAAATCAGGGTTTTTTTCTTCTTCTGATTTTTCTCTTTCAGAGGAAAAATCATAGCTGAAATGTTGAACAAGCTAAAATATTCCTTAAAGTTCACTGTAGATGGAACAGATGATCCATCCCCTAAGAGGTCATCCTATCTGTACTTGTATCATCTATAACGTCATTGTGTTTTCTTCTCAGGTGTAGGGAGAGATTCTGGCTGGCCATTATTTTCCAGACATTGCACAGACCAACTCATCTTTGAAATCAGTTATGAAGAGAGAGAAACGCTTATTTTCAATCCAGGGAACTGGGGGGTTTGCCCTGGAGAGAGAGCAGCGGGTTGGGCAGAGCCTGGGGCGGGGGGTAGCAGGGGAGGAGACCCCCCTCTGTCCCCTCTGTCCCAGGACCCCGGGTGGGAGCGGGACAGAGCATCTCCTGTGGCCCTGGGCAGGGGGACGCTGGCCGGGGGAGGGATGGGGATGGGGGACACAGGGCTCTGCGGGGGCGGCGAAGCAGCGGGGTACCGGACATCTCCTCGGGGCAGGACAGGGCAAGGAGCCATTCTCTGATCAGCTCGTACCTGCGAGTCATTATTTCCCTCTCTGAGGACAGCGAGGGCCCCGTGGCCACCGCCAGCCCAGGTGGCTCGCGGGCAGCGAGGAGCAGAGCGATGGGGCACCCGCGCCCCGAGAGCCACCACTTGCAAACACGGCAACAGCCGACAGTGCCGCGGTGCGCGGCTGTCCGCGGGGGATTCACGGGCACGGGAGAAAGGCTGCATTTATCCGATAATGCACTTGAAGTGCACAATTCAAGTGATCTTTAAAGTGCTCAATGAAGTACACCGACACGCTGCGGAACAACTGTTCCTAAGCGGCTTCTGGGGATGCTGCTTTTAAAATATGAGTTTCATTTCTTTTGTGTGGTGTTCCAGGTCACTGGTCCTTTGTTCCACTTCTGTGAGCCCTTGCTGGGTGACTGCCATTTCTCATCCTTCTTTGATTATTTCCAGCTTTATTTAAGAAGCTGCTCTCCGCAGATCATTTAATGAGGAGGATTTCCTCATGCAGGAAAGCTTCCGTCTTCTTCTTTTAAGTGTCAGGGTGGATGCTTCCTCCGACGAACAGGAACCACGTTTAACTGGTTTGTTTCCTTGATTCTTATCAGTGAAGCTTCCCTCCTTTGGTTTAGTGTGAAGTGGCAGTTTATAGCATCTCCCCTGGTACCATTTTAACGAAAATAGAGAAATACTTGCATCGGATTCTGTGAAAAGTGCATCTCACCGGAGGTGTGTCCATCTCGCTTGACATCCTGTTTGATTCATCCTAAGATGTTTTTATTAGTGTTTTACCAAAACTATTGTCATTCCTATATCAAAGTTACAGCTGGCCTGAGATTTTCAGAAAGTGCTGTTAAGAGTGTAAAACCAAACCATTGCGTGGGTCTTGAGGAAGAAATAAGGCTGGAGGTACTGGCAAGGTCTGAAGGGACATTTTGATTTCTTCCTGCCTTTTGGGAAGGCGGGAAGATGGAGGGAAAAGGGGGAAAATGGAAAGCAGTGCTGAGAGAGCACTCCTGGCCCTCGCAGCCAGCGCTGGAGCAGGTCCAGGGCTCTCATGGTGGGACCTGGTGATGTCCATGGCGATGTCCTCACTGGTGGCTCCTCACGCTTTGCCGCTCCTGGTTTTGGCTGTCTCAGCTGCTCTGGTGAGGGTGATTCTCTGCCTCACTCACAAGACCCTGCAAGGCAGCGTCTGGCGCGTTGGGTGATGGCGGAGCCCCGCTGCCACCAGCCGGCGTGTCCCTCGGGGACAGCCCTGCCCCCTGACCAGGGTGCGACCTGTCGCTGAGCCTGTCCTCTGCGTTGCACCCGTGGGACACAGCCGTGTCCCCACCCGGGGCTGGCGCTGGCGGCCGCTCGGTGCCACTGCTGTCCCCGGGAGCGCCGGGCTGTCCCCCCCAGCCAACGGCACTGCCAAGGCGGCAGTAGTCCTGGCTCAACAGAGGCTCGAGGAAAGCGATTTTAACAGCCGGCAATTAAGTGACAAAGAGAGGATTAGGACATCAGCTGGAGACCGAACAGCAGGAGCAGTGGGACAAGAAATAAAAACAGATCTTAATTTTACATAAATGTATTATAAAGCGAGGTGTTCGTGGCTGTATTTTATGCGGCTGCGACACAGTCCCAGGGGAGCTCGTGTACCCATTGACTTATCTCAACAATTCCTCTTTAAATATGTACTTAATAAAACCTTGTTTAAAGAGTAGCACTGTGTCCACCGGCCTTATAGTTCCCTGCCTGCTCTCCAGATAATTTTTCGAGAGACTGAATTTTTGTGCTAAATAAGCCCGTAGACACTTCCTTCTCTTTGCTGTGGTTATACATCACCTGATAACATCACACAAACCATTTCTGAGTGCAATTACTGTGAAACTGGGCAAGCTCAGCAGCAAAGGGCTTCTCTGCATCAAGGTCTTGCAGCTCCACTTGTCGCAGGGGCTTTCCCAAGGCCAGAGAGCGCTGAAGGGAACCATCCCCTCACACGCCACTTACTTGTACTCAGGTGATAAATCTTGCTGTGGCTTTAATTCTTTTTCTTTTATCTTCTGAGACGCTCCCATACCGAGTGTCTTTAACGGAGAGGGACACGTCCTCAGTGATCTCCGTGGGCAAGAGTTTTTAAAAATACATCAGGCTTAACATCCATAGCAGAGAGAGGTAGTCATATTAATAAATCCGTGGGCACTAAACCAAGGATTATTTTTATCTGGCTGAGATGCTGATTTTTATTTTAAAATGTTCTTCAACAGCAAAAGCAAAGAATGATGTCATCACTAACCAGGAGTCCTACAAGTAGAGAAAGCAGGAAATCAGCGAAGGTGATGTATGGGAAGAAATACAGCCAAACAACCCAAATGTTAAACGACTCATTCTGAAGAGAAACAGCTGGAAACTAGAACCTGGATTCTAGTCAGAGTTTCCATGGAACTGCCCTGACTTTTTCACATGCTCCTGCTCTGCAGAGCCCAGCCCGTCTGCGGCTCAGGCGGTGCCGGCCTTGGGCTGAGCCCAGGGGCCAGGGGCAAAAGCCCGACGCCGAGCAGCCGCGGCTCACGCCAAAGCCAGCCCGGGCTGGGGTGCAGGGCTGGGCCAGGCACCCCCCAGGGGCTCGCCTGGCCTTAATTGCGCCTGCATTGTTATTTTTTTTTAATGAATAGAAGACAGGGAACAAAAAGCATCCTGGAGAATGGAAGCAACAGTTTCATACATTATTATAGGATAGGATAGGTTAGGATAGGTTAGGATAGGATAGGATAGGATAGGATAGGATAGAATAGCGTATTTCATTTGGAAGAGACCTACAACAATCATCTAGTCCAACTGCCTGACCACTTCAGGGCTGATCAAAAGTTAAAGCATCTTATTAGGGGCATTGTCCAATACTATCGGTATTTCCTTCTTACATGATTTACGTGCCAGCCCGGTTTGCCAGCCCTACGTTACCTCACCACAACACAGCACAGAGAGCGCTGCCTGAACCCGAAGTGACAAACGCCAGTGGCTGGTCCTGAAAACATGAGCATCGTACCATTGTGCACCAAAAAAGGTGTTGGGTTTGTGCACAGACTGACGAGCAGCACAGGGAGAACTGGAGGGATCTCTTAGTGCTTTGTTTTCATTTTATTTTAAGTTACTGGAGTTCAGTTTTGTCCCTGAACTCGCATTTATTTTTGTGTAGTCAGGCTTTACTTCAGCTGAATGCCTTTATGTGATCCTCCTTTAAAGACATAAACACTAACCTTTAAAGACGTAAACGCTAACCCGTATTTCAGTGGAACTAGCCTATGCTAAAAGTTAAGCATCTGCTATGGGTCAGCACCCAAGTGTTTCAGAATGATCAAAATAAGGCGGGGGAAGAACAAACTGGATCTTCTCAGTTGAGAAGTTCTCAAACTACCTAACAGCCAAGAGAATTTGAATGAAGAAAAAGAGACAGCTGGACTTGAATAAGGAATTCACACCGCACAGCCAAGTGGCTTGGCCATTTGCCACAGGCGTGACACTTGAAATGGCAAAACGTGACACCCAGGAGATCTGACGAGCGTTGCACATCCATCAGACAGTTACCCCGACCTGCCCCTGTACGCCCGTCACGCTCCCTGCCCCCGCTGAGGGGGCCAACCGCAGAGCCGGGGCTCACAGCCACTGTCGCGGTCACGGTACCCGCAGGAGCCAGTGCCGAGTGTTCAGCTCTTGCCTCAGCAGGCTTCATTGCTGGGTTGGGTTGAGTTTTTCTCAATTTTTTAAAACCTTGAATAATAGTTATCCAGACTTTGCAGTGCAGCAAGTATCGTAGGACGGCTTTAGGCCGGGCAGGTTGACCCCCCCAGGATGCCCCCACGGCCGTGACCTGCAGCGGCGCCCGGAGCCGGGATGGCCCCAGAACTAAATTTTTCAGGCAGTAGCTTTGCCAAGAAGGAAGAAAAATGTGAAAACAGCTTATGAATTGAGAACACACCTGCATTCAACACAGTGTCTCTTTTTAACAGAAAATACCTCGCTGGCTCCGAGATCCCTTTTCTGATTGAAGTTTTTGAAACTGGCGCACTCCTGTAATACATTTTGATGAAATCCCATTCTCCAGTGAAATTATTATACTGGAGAACTTCCAGGCAACAGTAGCACAAAGACTGTTAATCAGGTTCAGGAGAATATATAGTGACTACAAAACCGGCATTAAACCACCTATGGTAGGCAGTCCAAAATTCATGGTTCACAGAGAACAAACTTATTCTTGAGAGCAGAATTACAAAGATATAAAAACAGGAAAAAAATCTTGAAAGCCAGAACTTAAGTGATTACCTTCGTATCGCTCTATTCTCCAACTGACACCAGGTAACTGAGGCTTTTATTCATAGAAGTATAGACCGAAATCCATCCTGTCTTGTGTTAAGAGGAAAAAATGACTCAAAATCTGCACCCCAGCGCTGAAGCCCAGCCGACTCCTCCACACTCCCCCTGTGTTGGGCAGAAGTGGAGGAAAATGCCCAGTTTTTGGCCAAAACTCCCTCTTTCCCCCCGCTGGGGTGGGAAGCCGCCCGGCAGGCGGGGGGGGCTGGGTGGAAGGAGGCGCTGCCGAGGAGAGGGACAGGTAGGAGACACTCGCAAATGCCCGGTTTCCATCACATTTCCACCCACCGGTGGAGGAAACGCTCCCAGCCTGGCCGGCAGCGGCTCAAAACACAGCGCTTTGCAACTGGCCATCGGGCCGGAGGGGCACGACCTGCTGTGCTGCTACAGCCGGATTAACGGTGTGTGGTGACTCGGCAGTGCGGGGAGCCGGCATTGTAATTACTGTAATTATTGCGGGCAGGGACTGATTTCATTCTGTGGCATGTCGTTAGGCTGGGCCTCAGCTGGGCGCCTGTCGCCTCTGCTGTTAGAGCTGCAGCTCTCCTAAATTTAGATTAAGGTCTAAACCGGGCATAGGAAACTCGGAATCCCATAGTAGAAGATAGGTTTTAAGGCAAAGAAACACTAGATCATGAGTAGTGGAGGTCTGCAGGGAGTTAAAGTGCTTTATTGGGATCCTAGAGAAAATATAGTTTGGGTTTAGTTTTGTGCTATTTTGAGTCTCTTCAAGGGCAAGAACACGCATCGATGAGGCTCCTGAGGTGCTACAATAATGTGAATTCAGAAAAACAGAAAATAGATGCAAAAGAGTCAGCTGTAGGGAGAGGCAGCCAAACTTTCCGATCTTCTCCATAAATGATCAGTAACTTGCTGATAAATGGATCTGCGTGACTTTGACAGCGTTGATGAATGACTTATGCCGGAAAACATGAAGATTGATGCATTGTTCAACCTTAAACTAAACATACAATGTTGACGTTAATTCACTGATAGGCCCTACAACCTGGATTTCATCAGCATATATAATTAAACATGTTGCTTCATGAATTTTAAAACTATGGCAGAAAGTTGCTAATGGAGTGTCTTAAATTCTATTAACATTCATTTAATCTCTTTGGTTTCTCTTTAAACATGCATTTAAAATTCTAATCACTGCAAAAAAAGATTTTAATAAAACACAATGTTAATGAAATATGTGAAAACTATTGAAAGAAAGAATTCTTTTTAAAAAAGTACAAGAAAGAGAAAGGAAACATGCTAAGCTAAACCGGCATATAAATATAGCCAGTGAGCTATTTAAAGACTAAGGAAAAGCGTGTATGTGTTCTAGGATGGCATGATTTTAAAAGTCTCTTTTTTGTACTAAATGTTAGTTATTGGGATTAGTTAGGGGATTAAGCTTTGAATTCTTTCCAGCTCTGTCATTTGTATTTTTACTCTCTACCTTGCTCTGCAGCAATCATCGTGCTCTCGCCCCGTTTTGTGGCATTTTGTTAAGTTGCAGTTTGAAGCTGTTCAATGAGCAGAGACCAAAGGAGACCAGACGCAGCAAGGAATTCCTTCCCAGGCTGGAAAGGGAGTCTATCACCTTGCCTACTGAGGTACGCTAAATCAGCAAATTAAATGCCTTTTATTCCTTCCATTTTCATCATACCGGTCCTCTGTCTTTCTGTTCTCCATCACCACTTCTGAAACCTCACTCAGCCCTCTCTGATTCCTACCAGCATTTGCAGCGCTGCTTCCAATGCCTTGGAGAAAAATCCCTCCAGCAGTAAATTCACCAGAAACACATACCGACCTCAAAATATTGGGAAAAAGAGGCCAAAGTTAGTGAGTAGTTTGGCTGGGAAAAAAAAACAACAGACCCCAAAACTCATGACTAGATTCACAAGACTGCTTTGCGACAGTCCCTCTCATTTCCCTACCCCCTTTTCTTTTAAATGCTAAAATTAATGTTAGTTTTAGCGTCGGGGGGTGGCGGTGGCCCCGGCCCCGGGCTCTCTGGCTGGAGGGACACGTGCAGGGCCGGGCACCAGCACCTCTGGCACGCAGGAGCCGAGCCCGCTCCCTCGCTGTCTGGTCTTCATCCGTCACCGTCCACGTGGTTTATGTGGGACTCGGCGGCTGGGTGCGGACGGCCGTGGGTCATTGTCACAGCAAACTGGCTGCAGGGGGCCTCGGACCAGCATGGGGAGGCTGCCACTGCGTATTGCGGAGGGTGCATTCAACAGAAACTTGTTCCTGCACTTATTATTGCTCCATTAACAGTTTACTGCAAAAATAAGCTTATTGCTTGTGGCAATACGCTGCCAGATCATTATACAACCGGTCCATATTATGTCGTAAGTGGTTAATGCACATCCTTTAACTCACGGACTGGGATTTCTTCTTCTTTTTGAAGAAACATGCCCGTGCTGTGTGAACATGTGGAATGTAGCGGGGCATGGGAGGAGGAAACCATAGCCTCTGATTCCTGATGGGAAGAGAACTAACCTTTTACTGACACAATATTAACACGGCAAAACAAACGAGAAGCATGAATCTGTCACGCCGAATCCGAAAGCAATGAGCAAAGCAGAAAAAGAGAAAGACCTGCCATGCAAAACCCTCCATTTCTTTCCTGATAAATCACATTCATCAGCACACAAGGTACCAAGGGGTGGTGAGAATTATGCACCACAGTTTGCACAGCGTACACCTCTCAGCTGGTGTAAATCTGTACCTTTGGGGCAATAAATAGAACACAGAGGCCGTGGACAGGCAAGAGAAACACAGCAACTATAGTATTGGCATAAATACAGCCATAGCTCAAGCCGAGACAAACCAGTAACATCACAAATCCCACGTCAAGACAGTGAACGCAAGTCCTAGAGCGCTTGGCCATCCCCAGTGTCCTCCATCGACGCCTCCAGCAGCGGGGGTACCCCCCCAGGTATCGCTCCAGCAGCCCGGAGAGCACAGCTCCACCTTCCACATGCTGGGAAAGAAGCTGGATGGGCACTTAGCCACCTAAAACTGTTGAAAACACAATTAAAGAGAACTGTGCAAGGAAAACCTCCAAAACCTGCATTAAACCCAAATCAAACGGGCTGAAATGAGAACATTTTGAGAGGGGATGACTCATAACGGGCAGGGTGCCTTGCAGAAATGTGAAGGCTGCATTTGCATCTCACAGCACTTTCCTGGAATATTCATGCCATGTACTTTTATTTAGTTTTAATTATTTTTTTTATTTATACTGACCCTTTTCCTGACTGAAGAGGAAAAAACCAGAAATATTGGAATACCTTGCAGAATAAGAATTCTTGATTTTCCTCATTTTAATACAGTTTTAGATAAATATCAGCAACAACATTAGAGGACAAACGGCAACAGCACAGTGACTGTTTTGTGAATTTTGCATGATTTTTTGCTACACCCCAATATCTCCCTGTATTTATTTTTTAGATAACATCATCTATATTTGGACACATGTGGAAGTGATGAAGTTCAAAGGCAAATCCTTCAGGCTGTGCCCTGAAGAAAACCTTTCTTTGTTTGTAAGCGGGCAGGTTGAAATTCACCAAGTTGATCCTGGAATGTACGTCTCAGCCCAGGACCCGCTGCTTTGCCAGGGAATGCAAAGGGAACATTTTTGAGACTCTCTCTTCTAACTGTGTAGCAAAGAAATAATCCACAGTACCACTTCCAGTAGACAGAAACGGGTCGTTTCATGCACAATTTACAACATGCAGAAGTCAATGCATATCATTAACGTGAGCTGAGCGTGAAGGACTCACCCGTATTATTAGAACTGGCTGCATCATTAGCAAGTGCAAGCGTCAACGAAGTGTTGCAGCAGATTTTGTGGAAACTGTCCTTAGACACACACAGACATCCAAACGCCCTTTTTACACAGTTGTTCTACACATTCATTTTGGTACCCCCAGCGCCGCTGCCCCCGGAGCTGCCCGTGTCCCCAGCCCCGGCGGCTGTCACCGGGAGCGGCTGGAAAAGCGGGAGCGAGGCTGGGCGCAGAGCTCCGGGGATGCGGGCTGGGGGCCGGCGGGGCTGACTCGCTCCCCGTTACAGGGCTCTGTTACCCCATGACGGGTTCCCAGCCCCCGACGCCACCTCTGCCCCCGCCTGCGGCGGAGCTGGGGGGCGGCGAGAGCCGGCGAGCTCAAAGGAGGGTTACCCCTGGCTTCCCTGAGATTGCCTTCTGCAAAACTGTCCTCTCCAGGTGCTGGACACTACAGCATTTGAGCCACTGAACGGACAATTTGTTTTGAAATAGTAATTCTTTTGAATAATAGCCCTTTCTGCAGAGGCGCGAAGTTCCGCGCCCCGTAAGCCCGTACATCTCTGCCGCCCAAGCGAAGCTGGCGTGGACGTCATGGCGCCCGGGCGTCTGGTGGTGCCATGGCCTGTGGGGTTGTGTTACGCACTGGCTGAGAACAGATTACACGATGCAATCACAAAAATTTGCAGAGTACGAATTACTAAAAATACAGCTTTTCTTGCTCAGGCACACAGTTTATTACCAAATGTCGCTGGCTGATATTTTGCTGTATCTACTCTTCCAATCAGCCATATGGGAGGAAATCTGTAAACTATGTTACAGCAATTAATACATACTTATAGGTTTTGTACAAAATTGTTGAATGAAATATGCTACAGGAAGCAAATGTACTAAGCCAAACAATCGAACTTCATGAATATTTAATTCTTATAATTTATTTAAAGTAGTACAGACATAGCATTCGACCACCTTCAGAACACCAGTTAAGATGAAGCATTATCTCTCTTAACAATCTTATTTAGTTTTAAGAGATTCAGTAAATTATCTTGCTGTAATTAATTTTCTCTTATCAAAATAAATGCGAGGAGAAGAGGCCCAAACACCGGACTGCCAGTGCTTTCTCAGAGACAAGAGAGTACCGCAACCTGGGCCTTTTCATGCCCAATTTCCCAGCATTTCTGGGAGCTCCAGGTCGAGCTGCCTGGCCCTGCCAAGCCCCACCATCAGCCGCTCGCGGGAGGTTTACGACGACAGGAACACAAAACCGACCCCAAACCAGCCCCCGCACCGAGGGACGAGCAGCTGCACCCACCGGCCAAAACAGGAGGTCGCATCCTGCTCCAAGGGCTCAAACCACTGAACACTGCACACGGAATAAATTATCAGGAAAACAATGAAAAAGTGTGAATTTGTTTTCCTCTTTACAGCGTACTTGATTAACTGAATGTGCACATGGTGGGAGAGGGGAGAATTGTTTTGGTGTGTTTCAGGGTTTGGGGTTATTCTCTGTGGGAGTTTCTTGGTTGTGTTTGTTGGGGGTTTTTTGCACTAGAGACGGAATAAAACATTAACAGAACTGAAGGAATTCTAGATCTGCAATACAGAGCATTTACAGTCATTTTTCAGGGCCAAAACAAAGGATTTCAGGCTTTCACATTCATCACAAGCTGGGATATCAAGTTTCCATCACAAAGTTTACCCAAGAAAGGCATTAGCTGTAGCTAATGCATCCGTGGCTGGTTTCAGGCTAATACCACTTCGGCATATGAATGCCAGAAAACAGCATGTCACATCGCAAGTAACAAATAAAACCACACACTTTGCAATGATCCAAACAGCTGCTGGCCACTGGCTCGGCCCGGTAACAGCGATCTCTGAACTGATCAAGATTTACGTTCGCTATCTTATCTGAAAAAGGTTGTGTTGGCTTTTTTTAAATGTTTAAAGAGTATTCATCTCTTGCTGTATAAGCACATTAAATGTATTTAATTGAAAGATGATTTTTTTTCTTTGTACCAAGACATTATCATATAATTAAACTACCTGATTTCTGCTGTTCTGAAGCACTACATGTTCTGACTTTGCAGACACTCATTCTATTGCTTAAATTTGCTGACAAAATGACGGAAAGACTCCTCACATGAGCAGCAGAAGTGCCCATTGCAGCCCTGTTCCCCTTTGTCTAATTCATCTCTCTCCAACACATAGGAGCAGAACAAAAAGTTGCCAAATAGTTAAGTATTAGTTAGTGAATTCAAAAATGAGAATACTTTTACTGTCTATGAAACAAAACTGGGATTAACTCTAGGGCAGAAAACAAGCCAGTATCAGGACACAAACATACAAACCTTTGCATTTTGACAAACAAAAAAAAGTCCAAGTCAATCCAAGTACATTCACTTGCCAAATCCAGCGCCTGCATACATATTTCAACAGAACTATGGCACTTCCTGTGTAGAGAGACTACAGCTCTACGTCAAGCAGAGCTACAAAGTTATTTTGGCCTTTTAGGATCTGAGCCCCATCCAGGTAATGGATAGAAACCTTTTCCTACCAATAGTCTACAAAACTACCGGTCATAAATCTGGCCATGGGCTGCGATTTAAAGTCTCCTGCCCCCACCACAGGTGAGCTGCGTGATGCCAAGAGCATCGGTGGGAGCCGCAAGTTAACTCCCTGCCCAGGAGTAGAGAAGGAAATGGGAAACATCTGCTGGCTCACCTGAGCTTGTGGAAGGGAGCAATAAAAGGGGTGCGGTTGCCATGGGCCTCCTTATGTGCCTAGAGGAGAAGTCTCCTGGGCAGTGGGTCCTGTGCTGCTCACCTGAGCACCGATACCCTGAGAGGGTGCTGCTCCTGCGCGAGAGAGGAGAGAGAGAAGAGCTTTGACTAAGGCAGAAGGACAGATAGCTCTGCTGTCACCCTTAAATCCAGGTGTTAGTTGTCACTGCTTTGAAGAAGAACCTTGTTCCCACTCTGCAGACTGAGGTTTCCAGAACTGGGAGGTGTTAAAGAGGACACAGGTTTGCATCCTCACCTGCTGGGTGGCTCCGTGACCAAGTCAGATGTCTCAGTATGGCACAGAGGTGAGTGGCACTGCTGTGAGCAGGGGTGCACGGCTTCTCTTGGGGGTCTCCAGGGCCATAGCTCTCCCTTGGTGTCTCTCTCTGACTGCAGCCATGAGGCTCTTGACAGCCCTTCAAGGTGACAGGAGCTGGACATCCATCTCTGTAGCCATGGCAGCCAGAGCCTTTGCTGCCCACCCAGTGTGACCCTTGAGTGGTCCTATCAGAGCTTCTCCCACTGGAAGCCCCAGGTGGATGCTCTGGTCTCAAGCCAGAGGCTTCTTTTGGGTAAATGGGCTTGAAAATGGAGGAGCAGCTTCATTTCTGCTGAGGCTGTTGGTTCCCTAGAGCAAAGCAGCTGAGACCAGCGTGTGCTGGAGAGAGCACGGGGAAGTTCCGTGTGGAGCCTTTTAGCATGCAATCCACGCTGCTACCGAAATACGGCTTCTGTCAGAGGCTTCAAGTGCTGTAATTCCAGCTCCCCCAATGCCTTTTAGAGCAAGCCTTTAAAAATAAGTCTTGGGCAAAATAGGGGACTCTGCATAATGCACCATTAAAACATCAATATTTAAGCACATTTCTGGGTAAACTAGGCACGAGAGCCTTGGCTTTTCTAGAACATAGATTGAATTTTCACTATAATATTTCCCTCTGTGTTTAAAGGGGAGAGAAAAACCAAACTAAAGAAATTTAACTTATGCATGTCTTACTGATGTGAACAGCCAGTTGGGCACCTAACTCTGTGTGCTGGTGTGCTTGCCCGCGCTAGTAGTCCAAAAGACAAGCCAGACTCATAAATACGCTTCCATATCTTCCTGTATTGTGGATTACGTTAGTGGTTTTCCAGGGTCACAGTGCGGAGCACAGCGCTGCTGGCACAGTGCAGGAGGCGCGGAGTCAGCCGGGGTTTGGATGCCGCGCAGGGAGGTGGCGGGTGAGGACTCTGTTTCCAAGCTGATCACTAAGGAAGACTGCTGCGGTTGGGAAGGTGCGGGACCGGCCGAGCTGTGCATCACTGCAGATACAGGATGCTATCAACTATACTATTCCGTGTTGACTTTCCCCCTACCCTGAAACGTAAGTCATCAGAAATGTAATTTTTCTGTTGTACTTTTGGGGTATAGGAAAAACAGACGGCTTGTGTCATCTAAGGGAGAAGGCCTCCCAGAGCATGCTTAATTCAATCCCCATAACAGCATCTTTACTAAATGCTCTATGGTAATGACATTGCGCTTAGTTAGATGCACTGATATGTGAAAAATAAGAAATGTGGGGGGGGGGGAAACAGGAGAGTGTGGAATAACTAATGCTGCATTTCACTATCATAATTGGTTTAGATACTATAAATCTTCTCATATCTGCATTTTTTAACAAAAAATATTGCTCTTTCGAGCAGTAAATCAGGCTTGTTAGCCTTAAGTTTAATAAAGTTTCCAGTAATGAGTTTTCCAAATGTTAAACTTGTTATTCTATTCTTTTTGATTGAAACTAAAATTGCTTTTCAGATGCAAAGCTGTCAGCATAAGATCATGACTGACGAAGTGACTTCAAGTTAACAAACATTCCCGTCTCCATCTACCACTGGACTTTCCTTGCATCAGGAGAAGGCAGGATGGCCAACGACTTGCGGAGGCTGTAATGATGATGAGCTCCTGTCTGAGGGCCGTCAGGGGGCCTGGCCAAGGCCACCCTGGCATCCCACGAGGATCTGGAGTGATGGTAAGTACCAGCGGAAGGGCAGCAGCGTGCAGCGCGTTTGCAGCATTGCTCGTCGTGCGTGGCTCTGTACCTCTGTGCTGTGGCTGGCGCCTGCAATGACTCGTGATCTCTAGTGGCCAGCCCTGGAGTCCTTGGGACTCGCAGGTTAAATCAGAAGCAGCAAAGGTTGCCCACAGCATCGGTCTCTGGCAGGATCGAGGGTGAGCTGTGAGCTCGTGCTGCACGTATCCGGGGCAGGATGAAAGCTGTGCGTTGTCAACCCCGGGAATGAAAAGCAATGCCCAGGTACAAGGATGTGACCTGAACCCAGGGCAGGTCAGCAGGGTTCTGCGTTAGGGATACCGGGGCAGCAGAGCCCTGTTAAGAGGAATGATCATGGTGTGCTGGGCACATCCCTGGGGGCAGCGCTGCTCCTGGGGCAGGTGCCCCTTTGGAGGACACCTACAGACTCATGGCCAACCGTGGTGTGGGGGATGAGAGTCTGGGAAATGTCTGGGACAAGTTTCTTGTTCAAAAACATTTCCAACTTCTTGAATATAATGAAATCTTACCACCTTGTGTGTGTTCATACTTAGACATTTCCCTTGCTGGGAAGCATAGGAATACATCCGGCAGCTCTGTGGACTGGGGTGGTTGCTGTGACCACGAGCATGCAGTAAGTACAGTGTGCCGGTGCAGCGGCCAGTCCCACCTTCACTGTGGTGTGGGGCTGAGGGGACAGCAGGAGCTACGCTTGCTGCACTGCTGAGAGCAGGCAGGACGGGTCTCGGTGGCCCTGGAGCCGCTGGTGTGAAGCGGGGATCCATAACTGAGTCCTGCAGGGACCTCAGAGGTGAGGTAGGGGAACGTGAGAATTTAGTCAGGCCAGGCTCATGCCAGAGAAACACGAGGAAATACAGTCCATATCCTGATTTATCTTGATAATTGGATCTACCCCTCTCTTTCATAAGAGCTCTAGAAGCCTGGAACTTGGGGTGAAAGCCTGCTTCCCAGCGCTGCCACCTGCACCATGACTGAGCTGACCTTTGCCAACTGCTGGGAAGGCATGTAGAACACAGTTGTTAGTCCCGTCACAAGTATCCAAAGACTTGTTCCCTCACTTGGCTTACTAGTCCTCAGTTAAGAAAAAAACAACCTTTCATGCATAGAATCTCCCAGAAGAACACCATAAAGCAGATTTTCAATGGCAGCTTCTTGATAATGCTATTAACAATATCCCTAGATATTTGAAAATGCCATAAGGACTTTGATTGTATCTGATGCCTTTTGACATGTCAGCTACAAACCTGGAGGAAGCAGAGAGAGATTTTGCCACTTCCACATAAGGAGAAACACCTGATAAGTAACTTGAACTGTCAGCTGGCATCAGTTCTCAGTAGGAACCTACGCGCTCCCCAGAAGCCCACCAGACCTGCGAACAGTGAACTCTGCGCAATGCTTTGGCAGGAACTGGGCTCCTGGAGGATTTTGATTAAAAACAAGTTGGAAGAGATGCTCAGAATCACAGGGCAAAAGCAGAAGTGTGTAAACCTGTCAGAAGGATGAGGAAGAAAAGAGAGGCTTAACAGGGGTTGCAGAAGAAACGCGTGTGCAGTTGTCTGTACAAATAGCTACAGAAATCATCAGACCAGCTAAGCAGGGAAAAAACTTGAGGTGAAATTTTGAAGTGTACCAAAATGCACTGAACGTCATGGGGACTGCAGGCTTTGGAAAAATGTTCCTTGCATCCTTGGAGATCACGTACCTCAGAACGGTTACGCAGTGCTCAGCCATGGGAAGACCGCTGAGGTGTGTGAGCGGCTGTGGTGGCCTGCGAAGGACACGGGGAGCAGGCAGGCAGCGTGCCGGGGGGGCAAGGTGGTTCTCGCAGGAGATGTGAACATCCATGGCAGGAGTGTTGGTGTAAATACCGCCCAGGACACTTGCAGCATATCATCCCGGGCGGAAGTTTGGGTTTGGCGCACGGGGCCCGGGTTTGTGCTGGGGGCCCATATCGAGCAGGTGTGATCAGGTGTGGGGGTGGCTGCTGTCTCACATGGAGCTGCTGTCTCGCTGCCAGGCTGGGTCAAAATGCTCTCGCTCGCCCGTCTTCCGAGATCAGTCCTTGCTTCGCTACTGACACAGTGCTGGCTGCTTTGTTTTGATGTATTGGGGTTTTTTCCCCTGTCTTCTCAAGACTCTCCAACTGTCAGTTTGTTAAAGCCAGCAGTAGGTCAGGGAACACTTTGAGCAGTTCTAGTACACACACAAGCTATTTCTTTTTTTTACCACATTGCTGTTGTGAAACTACATCTCTCTCCCAGTCTCTGATGACAGAAGAAATGTCTCTTTTTTTCTCTTAACCCACGATTACATCTCCTCTGCATATTCCTCAAAACAGCAGAAATGTAGAAAATTCTTCTGTTTTTTCTACACTGTTATGTAGAAACCTTGTTATGATAGAAGTATGCTTATATCACAGTAAGACTTTCTTGTGGAATATTGAATAATTCCTTTTCATGCTTGATAACTCATTTGGATATTTTTTTCAGTAACGTCTGTTGCTTACTTTATTCTGTGTTTCCCAAATGCGGTTTTGTGTTCTGTTGTACCAGCTTCCCCACTTTCTCGCTTGCTGTGTACTGCTTTTCCTGTTTCTTCAGGGCTGTACTCCTTCCCCTGCTCAGCTCAACTCTTCCTAATAGGACTTGTAATTGTAGGCCATTCTAGCATCAGTCACAAAGGAGTTTTGCACATTTTAAGCACTAACATGGAGTGCTATACTGAAGGTAAAACAACACATTAAAACTATCCAGTCCTAGCTGAAACCTAACCAGGCTGGGGAGAGCAAAACGTAAAGGCTATCAAAGTAATCAAGTTTGGCCCCTTTTTTTCAGGGTTTATTTATAGAGGGCTGTACAGCGCAGCGAAGATCCAGGCGCCAGCACACAGAGTCAGTGGATTTTTTTCAAAGCCCCCTGAAACACTTTGGAAATGCAGTCTCCTCCAGACTTCCCTTTGCTGACGGAGACCGCTCCAGTGCTCTTGCCTTCCAGGAAGTTTCTCCCATGAGCAAATTTAAGGCTCCAACGGGGCCACGGCCAGTCTCTATGGACAAGCAGAAGGACACGTACAAATGGCTGTGTAACAGGCTGTGGAAGCATCGCACACTGAACGGTTCCATTAACTCCCAGGATGTATCTATGATAAATGGCACTTGAAGGCTGTCATCCTTAAAAAAAAAAAAAAAAAAAAAAATGCGAGTACAAAGTTAACATTTACCAACAGCAACGTAAAAAAAAAAATTAATATTTTAATACCTTGTAGACTGTATGATTCTCGTTATAGATAACTATATTTTAGGTTTGCTATAGCCTGTTCTTTCTGCACAGCTAGAAAGAGTACGTCAAACTGAGATTTAAACCATTGCAACAAGAAGAGTAAGGATTCACCTGGTTTGGGTGATTTACCTATCCTGGTACTGATAACTGGGTGCGTTTTGGCAGCTGAAGTGATGACGGAGTGAGCGACTCTCAGTTCCTGGCGGCTCCAGCAGAACATTGACTCCTGCTAACGCTTTATTTCTCCGAGGAGGCATCACAGGTATGTAATTCATAAAGGGTCTAATTTATTGCTGAACTCAAGGGAAATTTTGCCAGAGACTTAACAGAACATGGGAAGAAACTCAAAACCTGTGGAAAAACAAGGATGAGAAATAAATTCCAGCTAGCTAATGGATTTGGTGCGTGTGTGTATGCTTGTGCTGTTAATGTCAGAAAAGATAAAACAATAATTTCCCCTTAATCCTTCAGGATATATCCACTCCGTTGCGTTCTTGAAATATCCATCCTTGTTTTCTTCATGTCTTGCCTGCGGATTGCTTATCCCCTCAGTTACCCGTACGTGTTAGCTTCCCTCAGCCAACATGAAGATTGCTGCTACACACTTGATGGGATAAACCAGACCCTGCCTGTATGTCAGCCTTTGCCCTTGCCTTATTCCAGCTTGCAGCGCTGGTGAGTGCCTTGGTTGTGAAATTCATGTAAATACATGAATGCAAAGTTGCATGAGTCAGCAGAAATCTTGTCTTTTTTTAGAAGAATCTTGAAAACCCATATGAAAACAGTCATTTCTGGAGCAGCAGGAAGCACACACCATCAGCAGATGTACCCAAGAGCAGTGCGGAGAGGAGCAACAGGACAATGTTTTCAATTTTTAGTCTAGCGACGGGACAATGAGTTGCAGCAGTAGCTGCAAAACTCTGCCAGAGTTGCGGAGGGTCGTCATCTCCTGGGTGGAGATATCATCTCCTGGATGTTCCTGAATGGAACAGATGCTGCTGGCCTAACATGCAAGGAAGAAACTCCTCGTGAGAAGCGTCACTGGGAGATGTTAGGGGAGCTTGCTCTGCACTTTGTCTCCTCTGTGTCAGGGTTAGCTCAACGGCAACCACCTCAAAAGGCAGCAAAGGCGGAACATGGGCAAGAATGATTATGTTCTCCCCTGGAGGGGAATCTGCTGGCTCTGGAAGAGTCAGGTTCAAACACAACATGATGAATATGGCCCACGCATAAAGCTGTCCACACTCTGGGCAAAGCCGTCCTTCAGACCTGTCTTTGTCCTTTCTGCGCTCTGCTTGCAGCGAGTGTGGGTTTTCACTGCTCACCCCCTTCACTTTGTTCCCTGGTTTAGCTGTTGGTCAGTAAATGAGCTGAGTCCCAGGTGGAAGCACCTCTTTCCAGGACAGACGGGTGAGTTTGCTCCCCAGCTGGTTTGAGAAGAGTCTCTCAGCCCCCAGCATCCAGCAGGGAAATCTTCAAACTCAGTCTTCTTCTCTGGGGCGTTCTTTAGGTGTGTGTTGGATACACAGGGCCTATCTTGCAGCTGAATTATTAAAAAAGCCTGAGAGTCAATCATCAATACTCAGGTGTACTGCAGCAACCTGTTCTTCTTATTAAATAGTGCACTATTTTCCCAAAAGAATAAGAAATACAATATTGGAGAACAGAGTTGATGAAAGAAAGGGACCACAGTGAATACTGGCTGAGGTTTAATAATCTGTGTTCCCCGGCAGGAATGACCTCCGGCCCCTCGTGGGTACAGCGCGTTGCCGCACAGCGGGGGTCCCTTCGCCCAAGCCCCCATCTGCTCCAGCACGGCCGGGAGAGGCGGTGACGGCATGGCTGGTGCGGCCACAGAGGCTGGGACCAACCGTCCACGGGGAGAAGGGCACCCCGTCTTTGCTAATTAACTTGGCGGATATCTTCCTGCAATAAACACTCCTGTGTGTGCTGCAGCACCCACCCCTTCCCTGCAGCCTGGGGTCAGGAATCCAACACCTGCCTCTTCCCGAAATTCTGAAGGATAAGACAAAATACAGGTATTTAGGCTTTCTTTCTACACCTGCCACATGTAGGATCATAGAATGGTTTGGGTGGGAAGGGACCTTAAAGATCACCCAGTTCCACCCCCTGCCCTGGGCAGGGACACCTCCCACCAGCCCAGGTTGCTCCAAGCCCCGTCCAACCTGGCCTTGAACCCCTCCAGGGATGGGGCAGCCACAGCTTCTCTGGGCAACCTGGGCCAGGGGCTCACCCCCCTCACAGCAAAGAATTTCTTCCTCAGATCTCACCTAAATCTCCCCTCTTTCCATTTAAAACAGTTATCTCTCGTCCTATCACACACACACTTGTCCTCTGATTTCATTAAGGATTGGTGTTGAAAGCTTGTTTCTCTTTATCGTGATGTACTTTAATCTGGAATGACTTTTTCTCTTCATTGGATACTTTTACTTTCGTTTAACGTATCTTTGAAGAGTTTCAGCAACTGCATAAACACTATACTAATGTAAGTTATTTACTATGTTATCTCAACATAACACAAAGAGAATTATTGACAGCTACCATATATTTATAACCTGATGCAGTTGTCAGGTATTTTACAACATATTTATTATTACTGTGGTGCATTTCATAGGAAGCAGAAGACAGCTCAAGAATATAGTAGGCAATTTTGTTGATGGTAAGGTCTTGAATTACCTTCATATCTTTATTCAGTCACTTTTTTTTCTTATTTCTTATCTCTTTACATCCTAGGAATTAAAAAAAAAAAAAGCACAAACAACCAAAAAAACCCCCCAGATCTCTAAAACTAGCTTCCCTGTTTACTTTCACACTTTCCTTTTCCCAAGAATCTTGTTTCTGAACATTTTTCCCCATCTCATCTGTAACATGTCAGTCACTGAGACCAATTGCTTCATAAGCCCCTCTCCTCAAACGCTGCCTTTACTTTTCTACTTCCTCTAGAATTTAATTTCAGCAAAGGAGTCTTATTCTATTAAATCTGTTTCTATTTCAACCCTTGGGTTTCCTTGTTTTTTCCCGATTCCCCTTGGCTGGTGGAATAGTGTAAATGCACTGTTATGGCAAACCATAATAGCTAAAAACTTGAAAAGCTGCATTCCTAAAAATAGCGTGCAACAAACTGGAAGCAACGTTGCTGCCTTCAGCAGGGAAGAGGGGAGGCTGAGCAGGAGCGCGTGTGGGGAGAAGGAACCCTTGGCTTTATGAGTTCGAGAGCCCTCACCGAGCTGATTGCTCACCTCGCAGCCCGAGAGCTGGGATCACTTCTGTCACGTCTGTGAGGGTGCTTTTTATTTACCCGAGGATCGTCGTGAAGAGCAGAGAATCAGAAAGGAACCAGCAGTAACTGATCATCCCAGAAAATGACTGAGGTAACTCCAGGTCAGACGTTCCTCCCACAGCCTCCTGCGTCGCTGCCGTGCTCGCAGGGCAGCGTTGGGTGGTGGCCGCGTTTTCAGGCCACGTTCAGAGCCAGCTGCTCAGAAATGCCATCGCCCGGCCCCAGGCACAGCCGTACAGAGCCTCTGCCATCCCTCAAAGGGATCAAAAAAGGAGAACGCAGAGGGAAGGAACGAGCAAATGTATTACCAGCAAGGGGTGCTCAGGGGTCTATAGCTGCCTCCTGTTCTTCACCCCAGCCTTTAGAGAACGCTGCCCATCATCAGTCGAGCATCATGTTTATGTACTACGGCCCTTGCAAAAAAGGAGAGCAAGTCAGTATGGGAGGGAAGGTGGAAGGAAGAGGCCAATCAGTGCTGTTGAGCAGCGCTGGCTGCAGCGCCTCTGGCAGCTCTCAGGACACAGGGCGGGGGCGGGACGGTATATGGAGGCACCACCAGGCTGGGGGCAAGCAGGCTCACCCTGCTTGTCCGAAACGGGGTGACAGGGGCTTGAGGCGGCCTGGCACTGCCTGGGTACAGGGGGAGGCAAGGGAAGGCTTCCTCATGAGCACCAGCACTAAGGGAGCCTCCTCCTCCAAACGACACTGGCAAATTGGGAATGACAAGTGTGTGCCTTTGGACACGTGTGTGTGGGTACCCATGCATGTGTCTTCACCAAGGGATCAATTTGTTTCTTAAAAATATTTTATCTGCCTTCTTGTTGACTTTGCCTTTCATTCTCTTCACGGCTGTCACAGTATCTGCATGGACGGGGTACATGAGTCTCATTTTAGCCTCAGGGTTGATGCCAAGCCCAAACCTTACCTCCATAGCATTGGAGAGGACCCACTTGTGAATAAGCACAGAAGCAGGAGCTGAAGAACGGTTCAGAAGGGTTAGCACATCTGCAGCCCAGAAGCAGCTCAAACGGCAGGTGTAACTTTGGTGGTGGCAGGTTCGAGAACTACAGGTAAATGATGTTTCTGGGAGTTCTGGAAAATGACACAGCACTGCGTCTGCCAGGATGTGCAAAGGCACTAAGTCATCACGACACAGCCTTCTGGAGATGTCAGCTCTAAGGAAACGAAAAAAGCAGCTTTAAAAATGCCTTTAAAAGTCTTTCCATCAGATGCTTTAGCTTTCAAAAAGCACTCTAGGATACTTCGCACTGAAGTAAGTGGGGTTTGCTGCGTGCCTGAAAGCTGCGGCATCAAGCCTTGCCCACGAGCACAGAAGCACAGCTCGCAAAAGGGAACGGCGTCCAGGGCTTCAAATGTGCCGAGGGTTCGGGAGACCTGACACCCGAGGGGGTGGATTTGCAGAAGGTCTGGGGACAGACACAGTCCCCGGGGGACAGGGACTGCCTTACAGTGGGTGGGGACACTGTCCCTGGGCGGGGAGCGGGGTGCTGCCGGGCAGACCCCAGGCTGCAGCCGGGGCTTTGGGAGCATGGCAGGGAGGGAGAGGGGAGAGCTGCTCCGTAAGAGGCTCTCCTTAGCTCCCCTTATGACAGCAGTATTTAGAACGGCAATGGAATAGCAGTCAGTGGTAAATGCTCTTTTCCGGGGGGGGTTGCCAGGTCACACTTCCCTCTGGTGCTGGCGGAGGCAGCAGAAGCTGCCCCTGCACCCTCGAGTGTCTCTGTCATTCCCTTTTTTGGCTGCAGAGAAGGGACACTACGTTATGAGTAAATGGGCTACGCTGCACAGAGATGGCTGAATGGTTTAACATTGCCAGATTTCTCAGGACAAGCAGCTCCAGAGACATTTCCATATGGGATGGCCGCCCAGGATGCCCAGATGAGCCGGGCTCCCTGCAAGGCTGGAATTCCTGCCTGGATCCCGCTTCTCCATGCCCGTTCCAGCATCCACAGCCCTGCAGAGCTCTGTGCTGGGAGGGTGTTTGTCCTCCCCCTGGCTGCCCTGGGCTCCATCCACGGCCGCACAGAGCAAACCTCACGGATGTCCTGCGTCTGCACCCTCCCACCACCACCCACCGCCCACGTCAGCAAACGCTGCTTTTCCAAGTGCTGGTTTGTGGCAGTGGATTCACGGTGGTGCTCCCAAGGTGCAAACAACCACAAAACTAAAGCAGGCTGACAAAATGAGGGCTTGCTCCATCAACCCGATCTGGAGAAATACAGGTCTTTGATTCTGATCACAGAGACAAATAAGCTTTCTTTCCTCTCACAAACAAGAAATTTAATTTCATAAAAATCTATATGAGTCCACATCAAAGTCTGCCCTGCATTTCTGTCAGCATACGGATATTATCAGAGAATTATGAAGCCACAGAACTACAGAACTGAAATTTGCCACAAGAGTGATGTACTTTTATATACACAACAAAAGCTGTTAACTTGATTGTTAATCTGTAAAGTGGTTTTTTCCCAAGGAGAAAACTGACTAAATTACAGAGTCAGCCATCAGTAAATGCTCTCACGGATCTGTTCTTACATATGTGAGAAAACATAGGGCAAAAAAAGAGAGCAGCAGGAGCTGACTGCCCATGAAAATCAAGCCTGTGAACGCCAAGCCCGAGATGGGTGTATTATTTGCACATCCAGAAATGGCAGATTAGGCCCAGAGAGATGATGGTTCGCTGAAGGTCAGGCAGCCAGTG
The DNA here is from genome assembly GCA_008658365.1 of Alca torda. Taxonomy (NCBI): domain Eukaryota; kingdom Metazoa; phylum Chordata; class Aves; order Charadriiformes; family Alcidae; genus Alca; species Alca torda. Next base: position 263,907 of record CM018080.1, on the reverse strand, counting down.
GGGAACAACTCCCTTCCTTTGATAACCTGTATCCGCTGCTCCTGTCTTCCTCTTCTTTGAGCTGATGCATGAGCAGAAATACTTGGGGATGACAAATTATATGATGTTATCCTTCCTTTGCTTTACTGTCAGCCAGAAACCCAAAGAGGGATCCTTTCCCACTGCTCAAGTCTGCCGGCTCGGAGACGAGCACTGAGCTGCACACAAAGACGCCAGCAAAGCCCGGCTCCTCGGCGTGAGCCACCAGCACGGGAGCCCTGGCGCCCCGGTGACGCGCAGGAGATAGACGCGGGTGTGCAAGCGGTGCATGCGTTCAGGAGGGCAATGCAGCGGGGCAGAGCTCTGCTCTAGGTCCCAGTCAGGAAGGGATTCAGCCCTCTAAGGTAGCTGATCGAAGGGAGATAACAGGAGAAGGCGAAAGGGGATGATAGATAACCTCACGCCCCTCCGGACTCAGGGGAGGCCGTGCGGTGCAGCAGGCGCAGGACCTCTCGCAGGGCACGGCACACCCTGCAGATCTGTCCGTGCTGAGCTTTGCCAGCATGAGGAGTTTCTTAGAAGCAAACAACTCTATCCGTCATTGCCACCGTGAGCAAAAGGATGTCTATATGATGACATGATGCTTCACTTCAAGATAAAGATGAGGACGCTGTTCTCCACCCTCACCAACGCTGGCAGTGCAGAGCTGAACTTTAGTAAATATCTTCATTTTTAGCAGCTGTTCCCCAGTACTAATTTTGCCATATGGTTTCTACCCCTGTAATCAGGATCTATGATTTTCCATTTATATTTAAAGTAAAATTATCTTCTATCTTAAGTATTTACAAAGTTTATTATGAATGAAAACAGTCTGAAGTCGGACATGGAATTAAAGCACTTAATGAAGACCGTGAGGCACAACCACCAGTAAGGCTGATAATGCAAACACAGCGCCCATATGAAAACGCACCCCCGACAAGCTGAATGTGTGCTGCACGACTTGTTCTCATAAAGCACCAAAGTAAGGATTGTTTCCAGGCCGGTGCCCATCTTCAAGTGAAAATAAATCATTTGGGGGGGATAAAGCAGAACAAGGTTCACCAGTTCACCGGTTGCTGACATCCTGCCACCACTGGCACTGTGTGCCACCAGCCGTGAGCCCTGGCCCCCCGGGGCACCCAGCGCCCTGGGCACCCACTGCCTGCTCCTGCCCCTGCTCCAGATGGGGCTGCAACCCGAAAGTTGCATCCCAAAATTAAAGTTAATACTGCTGTCTCTTTTGCCAAAATTTCTCAAGGTTTTGACTAGTGGTGTGATGGCATCAAAAAATTTTTAAAATGACAGAGAAGAAATAGTTTTTCAAAGACAGAGTTCCTTTTTATAAATCAGAGGCAGTTAATTCATTGTTTATTGATGTGGGTGTCATATATATGTCTGTAGGTGTTCATTTGTCATCTGTAGCACTTAATGGAGATTTAGCACTTTATAATCAGTGAGAACATTTCACTGCAAGTGTGCTGTTATGATGAGTTAATTAAGTATTCATTTTAATAACACTGATAATAACGAACTTATTTTGTATTTGTTTTTCATATGCATATGTTCCATATTTCCATAAGAGTACTATTTTAATTCATCACTGGATATCAGAAGTAAGTATAGAAATAAAAAACTGTCACCTAGGTCTTTTCTTCTGCTTATAACAGGTTATGACAAGGTGGAAGAGCACGCGTACGGCGTGCAGGGATGCTCTCTGGTGCAGCACAGCGCAGGGCGGTGTAGAGAAACCCGTCCCTCAGTGGGACTGAGCCAAAACCCCTGAGTTCAGCTCACTGGCTCTTGGAGAGGCTTTGCCGGCTGGGTTCCACTCACGATCCAGGTACGGGATACCCCAGACACACCGGACAGCGGTGTCTGCAGCAGGTGCTCTGGGGTCGGGCACGGCTCCAGGGGACTTTAAGGCTGTCTTTTAAGCATAGGATCATTTAGGGCAAATATTTACATTGTGAAGGCATCCAGTCTAAAATGGGGGAGAGGGTCTCAGATTAAAGTTACGCCGGGGGAGGTTTAGGATGGATATTAGGAAAAATTTCTTCATCGAAAGGGTTGTCAAGCATTGGCCCAGGCTGCCCAGGGAAGGGGTGGAGTCGCCATCCCCGGAGGTGTTTAAAAGCCGGGCAGACGCGGTGCTGAGGGACATGGTTTGGTGGTAACTTGGCAGTGATGGGTTAATGTTGGCCTTGATGATCTTAAAGGTCCCTTCCAACCATAATGATTCTATGATTCTGTGATTCTAAAAACAACTGCAAAGGGCTGGTGGGGCTGGGGCTGCAGGGCTGCCCGTGGTGTCGCGGTTGAGGGAGGTCTGTGCAAGGGGCAGAGCACCGAGGATGGGGCACACCCCCCGTCACCCCAGCGCATCCCACAGCGGGTGTCCCCGGGTGACAGCGCTGACGTTTCCGTCTTGGAGATGGCACGGTCTTCTGCCAGACAGCAGGGGAGGGTGCCACACTTCGGCACCGCTGCCATGACAGTTTTGGAGAGCATGTGTGCCAACTTGCGGGTTTATCCAAGGACATGAGTGGAATTATAGCCACACGGCACAGTGCAGACAGGATGTCCCCCATGCAGGCAGCTGGCAGAGGGCCACCAGCCCCAGCCACTCCTGCCTGGTCCTGCCCGCCTGCCACTGGAGCAGGGAGACCCACGGGGACAGCAGGAGGGAGAGAAAAACAGGCCAAAAAACCAGCTAAAAGCTGCTGGCAAAAGCAGCATGATTTATAATGGAATGGGAAGGCACAGCTGGAGGGAAAAGAGCAGGAGAGGCTTTCTCCAGACATCAACAACTCAAGATGGGTGGCGTGGGGGGGGGGGGGTGCTTCCAGGGAGCAGCAGACGGAGAGGAGCTGGTACATCTAAATCTGTAGCTGCTCAGGTAGTCTGTGCTTTTACCGATCTGTCTTCAAAAATACATTTGTTTGATTTCACAGGTCCATGAAGAAGTAACCTGTACATTGAGGTACACAGGTCCCGGCCAGCCAGCAGGTTGGTTAAGATGAAGGCAGGCAGTTTGCAGGCAGTGGTAGGTAGTTTTGGGATGTTCTCACATGTTCTCCCTCCTCCGTGCAGGAGGGGATGCGGAATGCTCTTTGGGAAGGGAGGGCAAGGAGGGACACTGTGTCCATCTGGCCTGGCTGCTGGCTGCCAGCGCTGGTCACCGCATGGGGGGGAACCTGCCCAGGACGGAGCCACCCTCAAGCAGCTTCGTGTGCTTCTACACTGCTCTCAGAGTTCCTCTTCTTAATGATTCTCCTGTTCTGTGGCTCCTGGATTGCGGAGCCAGAGGCCAACACACCAGCAAAGACAGCAAGGAGCAGCAGTGGCAGCCGTGCAGCCGGGTTGGGAAGAGCTTCTGAACTAACAGAGGAAAAACTAGGGGAAAAGGAAGGAAAAAAATAGGTGCAGAGGGAGAAAAGAAAAAGACTGAGTACAAGAGAACAAGAAAAAGCTAAAGCAAAGCATGTAAATTTGGGAAAAAAGACTGACTACCCTTTTGTCCTTTTTGCCAGACTGTACTGGGGAGAGCACAGAGCAGGGGGGCAGCGGAGGAAGGCAGATATCTCAGCTTCTGACACATTAACAAACCCTCCGATACCCTTTGAAATCCTGTCATAACACAAGGAATCTAGATGAAAATTATATTTTCTCAATGGTTCTTTTCAGGCCGCTTATTTTTATTCCGATCTCTCCTTTGAATACTGAGCATTTAGGGCTTCACCAGGGGTCCATCCTCACCAGCACAACCAGCCCAGACCCAAACCCCACCCCGGGCTCCCGCAGCCGCAGTGGGACAGGGACCACCCACATGTGTCCTGGGGCTGTCAGGGGTCCCCGGTCCTGCCCCGGTGGCTGGGACACCCCGATGGCGAGGGAACGGCGGGCGCCAAGGATCCCAGAGCATCGCCGCCTCCAGCACGGGCACGGACATGCCGCGCACATGGAGCCACGGCAGCCACGATGAATATTTGAGGCCGAATCTACTTCTCTTGTGTAAATGTTGATGTTGCTTAATGCAGGCTTTGGCAGAGAGGATTTTGTAATGCCACTGCTTAGGCAGCTGCCTTCCGTTTATCTCTGCACTCTGCAAATAGCTCCTGTCGTACGGGTTGGCTGTCTTTATCCCCAAAAATCACTGCGCAGAACCGCAATCCTCAGAAATAATCTCTCTCTTACATAGGGATAAGAAAAGAAGGTAATATAAAAATATAATATTGACTGACATTTACTTCAGACAAAACAAATCAAGAGTTTTCAAGCTGAAGCATTATGCAATGGTAAATATTATAATTATTTACAGGGTGAGGATTCCCTTGCACTGAGGAAAGCACGGCAGTGCCAGAGGGGTGTTTGTTCACACAACCATTAGATTCCACATGCGACTGTAGATCGGGGACTGTAATTTAACTCTGTGGGTGTTTTGGTGGAAACAATAGCAAAACAGTAACAAGACAGAGTTCACAGAGTGAAGAACGTCACAAGCAGCATAGTTCCTTTCACTGGAACTGGAAATGCTAAAACTCTCACATCAAGGAAAGATCAGCATTTAGGTTTGAGATGATTAACAGTAGCAGTGTATATATTTAAAATAGTTTGCTATTAGAATATTGTTTAATAATATTTAAATGTTATTATTGTGGCAAACTCTCAGCCTGTCCTCACAGCAGAGGGGCTCCAGCCCTCCCAGCAGCTCCGGGGCCTCCTCCGGCCCCGCTCCAACAGCTCCGTGTCCTTCTGCTGTTGGTGCCCCAGAGCTGGAGGCAGCGCTGCAGGGGGGTCTCACAGAGCGGAGCAGAGGGGCAGAATCCCCCCCTGGCCCTGCTGCCCACGCTGCTGGGGATGCAGCCCGGGATGCGGGGCGCTTTTGGATGCCCCCACCAGCAGCACCCAGCCCATGCCCAGCAGCTCCCGGCTTCCTCCCTGCCTGGCTGTGCAGCCGCGGAATGCCTCTGCCGTACTTCTCACCCATTTTTAAAACCGGGCATAATAGCAAGCTGCGATTCCAGCTGAGTGCTATGCCTGTCAGGCCACTAATATTTTCACACCAGTTTACACATCTCACGTGCGCGGTGCCGTTACGCGTGCCGAGCGCCGGTTGCAGATGTGGAGGCAGAGACATGCCGTCCCGGTGTCCGCGGCGCTGCGGAGCACAGCCGTGCCAGTGAGGAGGACGGAGGTTGGGTCCCCCAGGACGAGGGTGCAGAGGAGCCCAGTGCAGCCATCGCTTCAGCCGCTTGTGCCAGGAAATCTCCTCCAGCAGCCAAGGCAGGAAAGACAAACACAGCAATTAACCCTTTTTTTTAATAGCATATTGATTTCCATCATGGTGTCAGACACAACTTAGTAAGTACAGGAGACAAAAACCAGACCTATCTGGCGCACAGTTTCTTCAGTGATGTCAAAAGACACAAATGGAGCAGGTAATGTGTTCAGAGAAGTGAGGTTCCAGAAGAACCAAATGCTAATAATTACAAAATTAATTCCTTCAATTAAAAATGAATACACTGCTGGAATGTTTAATACAATGAACACCAGATAAAATTATTGTTCAATCCAATTAAATCTCAACAAGATTTTCTGAGGATGTGATGGCATTTATTGAATTATCTCTGAACTTCTTATGCAAATCAGAGTTAGACCTGAATGCAGTATGCTAATTTTGAGCTGTATCTCCGTGCAGCAGTTGTAATACTCTTAGGAGGAGAAATAAGGGTTGAACTTCCCTTAAGGTGACAGCTTGGAAGACCCCCTGCGGCACTTGGGAGGGCAGCTGAGGCCATTCCTTCTCCCGTCCTGCCACCAGCAGTGCAAGACAACCCCTCTCGCGAAGACGGAAACTAGTTTAGGACAAAAGCTTTCAGAAACTGTGTGTTTCTTACTTCTCAGCCCTGACGCTTCTCTAGATTACAGGTTAGGTCTCTGTGGAGTGCTTAGGTGTCAGTTCATGGCATGGGCTTCATCAAAGACCACAGCTGGTACACTGCTTTTCAGAGAAGTCTTTGTCTTGCTTTTCACGAATGCCTCTAAGAGGAGGGAGCGGATCGCTTTCAGACCCGAAGTCGGTGATACCTACACCAAATGCGTAGTCTGATGGGGGAGAAACCGAAGCATCATCCGTGTTAGAAACCAGAGACCCCACAACTGCTGGACTTCTGTGGGATTTTCCAGCAGTGTTGGTTGCTCTGAGTTTTTAGTGCAGCTACATCTGCAAGTCTGAAGCATAATTGTTAAATATGTTTAATAGATTACTTTATATTTTTTGGGTTTTTTTCATGCAAGTTAATGTGAGTGAAAGTATTTGTTGTCTGTAACAGAGACAACTCAATATATTAAAGTGTTTCTGCAAGTAGAGATATGCCTCTATCTATAAATAATAAATAAACTATTAACATAGAAGGGATATTGTTTTTTTCTGATTCTCTCAGTTGGTAGTAAAATGGCAAGAAAGGCTCCCAACAAACCTTAAGTACCATGCTCCAAGGTTGGACTGTGGAAAAAAAAGTGTCTTCTAGAGAGGCTGGAGACAGTGCCAGGTTGTCTTGCAGTACCGTGTGACCGCTGGTTATTATGGCCTACATGAAATCCCTCCTTTTATTCAGGGAAGTTACAGCAGAGCCACTAAAGTTTAGAGGAGAGGTCTGAGCGCAGCCTCCCAGGTTACTCCAGGTGCCATAAAGCCAGAAGAATAGGACAAAACCTTTCCCTCTGAAGCTGTGCAGATGCTGACCACAGCGACCACATGAGGGTCAGGCTGGAGCAAGCCAGGACCAAGGGCTGGAGCTCCAGGGACTCCCAGGCTGATGTGCCCGAGCCAGGAGGACGCAAGCCAACAAGCCTGTGGTGGGAAGGCCGGGTGAGGAGCTGTGGAAGGAACATCTTTGGGTGGAGATTTTCCCCCCAGAGTTAGTTCATTGTCAATTTGTACCTAAAGCTGGCCTCGGTTACTCCACACTAATTTTCTTTGCTTTAGCAAGCAAAAACCCAGCAAACAGGAAAGCCTGGACAGAGGATGCCTCCGCTGTAACCACAGAAGTAAATTAACCCACCTGAGCTGGCATGTGGGATTGTAAATCCCTTTCTTTTCAAGCACTGGAAATACAAAAACAAATAATATATGCAAAAAATTAGATCTGTTACATTAGTAGAATGTAATTGCATCATATATTATAATCTACAAAGCTCGCTGACTATAATCTTCAAATTAATGACAGTTAAACATTTGAAACTCTAATCTATGCAAGCATCTTCAGTTCGCCAGCTGCGGTGGGGATATCATCTAGAAGGATCTCACTGTAAATTATGTATTCAGAACATGAAGATGCATTGAAAAAGACAGAAATGTCCCCAGAAGGCGGTCCTAGAAAGAAGTCATAAATTTAAATAGGAATCGAGAAAGGCTGTTTGAGCTATAAATTGCAATTGTTTTCTAAATAAAAGCATTTTCATACAAATATAGAATTTTTTACTTCCATGGCACAAGTGAAGAGTTTACCGAGACAAGCACTGAGTGGGTAACCCAGGTGAAACACTTGTAAGGTCGGTACTTAACAGAGGCAAAATCTGAAGAAATAGAAGAAAAATGTTCTGCCTGATACTGTAAAGCTGGCTGGGAAAGGCGGTAGCAGAGGGGAGACACACCACGCCCCAGCGATGCCCAGAGACCCGTGCCCTGTGGGACAGGGGGGCTATTGCCAGCAGCCGTGTGCGGCAGCGAGGACCAGGCAGGGACATGGGGGAGCAGCAAACGCCTCGTGTCACGAGTCCCATCCACGGTAATGACAGCCGGGGGCGTCCTCAGAAGGGCCGTGCTGGCAGCTGCGGTCAGGAAGGGCAGGATGAACAGGGATGCAGGTCTGTAGAAGGACCAGACAGAAACCAGAGAGAAAACATGCGGAGTTTGTACCAGTTGCTACACTCAGCAGATTTTTACAAATAAACTGGCAGAAATGGAGACAAAGAACAATGATTCAGTTGATCTTACAAAGCCCCCACAGAAAGAGATTTAAAAGGCTTTCAGGAAAACAAGTTTTCTTCGTTAAACAAAATGCAAGTGAATTGGGAAATGAGGCTGGGAAAAAAAGATGGACAAGAGTCCATCGAGGAGACACATGTCCCAGTGTGAGCATGAAATAGGAACAGACCTGAAAGGAGAAAACTGACAGTCCATGGGAAAGCCCCCAACAACTGTTGGGGAGTTAATTTGAGCACAGAGGATGCTACAATCTACTGGAACTGATAATTAAAGGCATCTTTTCCCAAACAAATACTAAGCGCTGACTGTGTAGTGAATCCCACTGGTCCTTGTTCACACGTTTGATCGGTTACAATATCAAAAAATAAAACAGAGCTTGCTGGGTGAGAGGAAGAAGCTGAAATGTTATCGTAAATGTGGCAGAAGCAGAAGACTATTAGTGGTCGGATGCCCCGGTGCCAGCACTTGCTGTGCTGCAGATTGCTCCAGGCAGAACAGCTCTGGAAGCTGCAGGCACCAGCTCCGGCTCTTCCAGCAGGACCCGACGGGGAGCCCAGGGATGTTGAGCAGGGCAGGCGGGGGCACCGGGGGCAGGTGAAGAGAGGCATCCAACGCCCAGCATGACCTGGTGGCTTCTCCTACCCAGCGCTGGGAGCAAGAGTCAAAACCCGAGCTAGGTGAGCCAAGCCCCAGGCCCACAGCCCTTTGGTCCACCCTCCGCCCATGGGCTGAAGGGCTGAGCCCATCGCTGAAAGCTGCTACGCCTCCCAACCCGTCTCTCTTTTCTTTCTTTCTTTCAAAAGACATCAAAATACTCTCTGTCTGTTTAAAAGACTGACACACGCGCAAAAAAACCCCAAACCAAACTCCACCAAGTAAGATTTCCCCTCTGGCTTCTCACCCCAGAAGAAACAGAATACAAAATTGCAAATGAAGTTGCTGTTGCCCAAGAAATAACTGTTGCCTGGTGAAACCTTCCCCTCACCTAGGTCTTGCTGGGGACAGACAGCATGTAGCCACATGGTCATGGAATAATGTAAGAAGGAGGGGACTTCTGGGGTCTCCAGCCCAACATCCTACTGAGAGCAGGGTGGACATCAACATTAGTTCAAGTGATTACGATACCAAAGCTTTCAGCTTTCTCTTCAACCACGAACAGGAAGAAAACTCTGAACACTGATTTTCACACGTGAATTTTTCATAGATGCTTGGAAGATAATTTTCTTTTAATTAGGCGATGTTGTTTCCTAAACTTTCCTTGTGAGATGGCTGTTTGAACATTTCTTCAATTTCATGCCTGCAGCATCGACACTCTCTTGGTTGTACGCTTGGATGTCAGCGAACCAGCCAGCCTGTGAAGTGATGGCAGAGTGTGCGGGACGTTTGCTGACCCCTCCCTCTTCACAGTCCCCTTTCTCTCACTGGTTGCATTTTGTTGGGGTTTTTTTACCCTCTAGTCATGTATGTTTTGTTTGAGAAAAGAAGGAATTACCTTGTGGGAATGAATTGGTTTCCATTTATAGTAGAAATATGGCAGAGCAGGTTGCAGGAAGGTGACATTTCTTCTGTATTTCTACATTATCAAAATAGCAAGCATCAGTTGACTGAAGATTTAATGATCGCTCACAAAGGAAGAAGCACACACTCTTTAAATCCGACCTTGGCTTAATAAACATCTGCTGTCACAACTCACTCATGGAAATTTGTGAAGCTGCAAGAGAAGCCATGTGTCACGTACTAGACAGAAAGCACTTTATTTCAACCAGGGTGTGGGGTAAAATCACATTCAGTTCTGGAGGAGAAAAGCGTTTTTAAAAGAGATAATGAACTATTCATTCTTTACTTTTATTTTACATATAATTATTTAACTTGCTGCATTATTTTCAATTACTTCATCATTTAAAATTACTAAAGAGCAATTACACATATCAAAGCTTGCTCCTATATCTATAAAGAAATATACTTTGCAAGGCTCTTATTTGTCTAACCAATATTTTTACAAAAATTCTATTAATGCTTGATATTTAACAAAGTGTTTACCTTAAATCTAAATGAATTGTGCACTTAAGTGTATTAAAAATACTAAGTTTAAAATGTTATATGCAGATGAGGCTGAATAAGATTTGTTTTCTAATGTGTTTTCTAATGAGTTTTCTGTGATTTTCATCTTACTCCTTGTGAGGTTTTTCGTGGAAACCTAATTTTCTTTGTTATAGGAAGGGAAAGCAAACCAGCTTAATTTGTGGTATTTCTTTTCAAAGAGGATTTTTTTGTTCATCTCGTTTGTGGAAACATTCTCAAGCAGCCACATCCTTCTACACCCAGGTGCTTTGGGGCGGGGGGAGGGAGCCAAACCCCCCAGGTGGGTTTCCCTGGCCTCGGGCGCTCCCCAGCCCCGACCTCCTCACCCTCCTGTACTACTTGTACTGAAGCTGCATTTACCCCTCCCTGCCATCGAGCACACATTTAGCAAACACCCATTTTTCTGAGTATTTGCATGTGTACGAGAGAGGCGTTGGACATCGCTGCCGCCTCTGAGGCTGCCGGGAGCGGGGCGCGGGTGACATGGCTGCTGGCGGTGGCCGGGGCGGCGTGGGCAGGGTTGAAGCATTGGTGTCAGCGCTGCCCGGGACTGAGCCACAACCACCGGCAGAGGAAGGAGCTTCTCGGGAAAGTGTTTCTGGTTTCAGATGTCCTCACCTGTATCCATACTGCCACCGTGATGGACTGGGGCCAGAAAGGGGGCAGGTTTGTAGGGAAAGGTAATATGCTCCATTAGACCAATTGAAATAGCCAGAAAAAATGGCTAAGCTTTCCAGCTCAATGCCTTTTTGTCAGGTCACCTGAACTGATGTTACATATGCAGTGAGGCATGCCAGAGGCACGGAAGTCTAAGCAGTGAAGGCATTAAATCAAGCCCTACGGTGGAAGGACACCAAAAGAAGACTGTTCATTTTCTTGGAGACTGAAACGCTGCCTGATAGAAGACGTCCCCCTTGATGCTGCTGCTCTCAGGGCACAGTGGCACTGGCACAGCCTCCCTGCCTTGTCCCAGCCCCTCTCCTCCCTCCTCTTGCCCAGCGGCAGGCTCCCATGCTCCACCCTTGCTCCCACTGCACCCAATGGAGCGATTCAGCTCAAAAAAACAGGAGAAAGCCATTCACCTTTTCTCATCTCAAAAAGGACAACCATGACTTTCAGGGTTTTTTTCATGATCCCTGCTCCCAATGCTCTGGAGTAATTGCAGCAGTGTGGTGTCCCCCAACAAAAAACACTTCCTACCCCAAGGGAGGAGAAGGATCACATCTTTTCTGAACGGAGCTTTCAGCTTGGCCAGACATCCAGGATTTTGATCTTCATACATGTACTTTGTAGTTTTACATACTCAGTGCAGATTATTGATTTAGTTATGTATGTATGTACTTATTTCTTGCTTTCTTTATTGCCGCTCCATCCTCCTCTGTCTCATCCACGCCGTCTCCCGGCTGCTGTGGTCCAGAACCCGGCAGTGTCCCCGGAGCCCGGCGTGCTCGGGAGGGCAGGTTTGGTGGCAGGGAAATGGGCTGAGAGCTGTCGGCACCGAGCAGGTGGGACGGCTGCCCCAGCATCCAGCAGGACTCCCAGAATGGGCTCGTTCCTTTTAACTAAGAAAATCATTAAGGCTGTTTGCCTTAAGCTCTGGTTAATGGACTGCGTGGATTATTTATTTATTTTTAAATGAACACACTTCATTTCCCCAAAGTGCTGCTGTTGACTTTCTTTTAGTGCTGCCATCTGCTTCCCCTGTCTAAAAGGGAGAGATAGGTGGTGTAATACTAAATAAACAAACAAACAAATAAATAAAAATTCTAGGTCTTTTGCAATTGGAGTGTCACCCAAACATTTGTATATGGTTGTGATAAATTCAGTAATTGTCTTGCTAACGCTTTTGAAAGAAACAAGTGCAATTGTGCTAACAGCCTGTAGCCCTGATTGAGAATTACAAAATCAATCTCCTTGTCTGAGGGTCTCTCCCCACGGTTCCTTTCAGCACTGCTGGAGACAGCCCTCCCTGCAGGAACGCCATTACCAGGCTGGGAATGCCGCAGCCTGGCTTTCACTTCCCTTTGCAGAGCACGGCTCGCGCAGGGCTCGGAACTGCAGCCTTGCTTTTCTTTCCTTTTTCTTCCTTCTCAAAGACCATTTCTTGGCCTCTTGCACCAAACACCACTGTACTTTCCAGACCAGGATGAGACGGTCCCCAGTGCCAGGAGCGGGATGCTCGGTGGCCTCAGCAGCTTCTTGCCAGGGCTGCACCACCAAGACCCACGGCCAGAGCTGGGTGCAGGGACAGAGGTCTCTGTCCCCGGGCTGGCCTGGCACGAAGGTCTGCTCGCCATCTTCACCAAACCTCCTCACCACTCTGCTGACACGGGAACAAGGCTTCCCAGGCAGTGGCACCCCTCCCCTTGCTGAGTGACGGCATGAAGGGCTGTGACAACCACAATGGTGATGCTGTAAACGGACCCAGGCACTCTCTGTCCAACATAAACACACAAATCAGTCACACTTCAAGATTTCACTGAGAAATTATTTCATTTTAGAATGATAGCTTACTGCCTTTACCACCCCAGGACAGGAGCGATAAAGCATGGAAAAAGTAGGTTACAGAGAAGGATAATTGTTCTAAATTACTAGGAAAAACAGATCCTTCGGGTAATTGCATGGCACAGGGAAGCTTGCAATCCATCATTCTCTTTCTGGCTGCAAAAGTTTTGCACATTTTTAGTTCCAGCATCAGTGAGACAGGTAATTTTGTGTAAGGTACCTGTGAAACCAATTAAGACCACACGGGGCACCCAGACGTACAGCAAGTGATATCGGAGCTGCTGACAGGCACTTTCTCTAAAAGCAATGCCTATAACTAGCTCAGGCACAAGGACAAGGGGACAAAAGCATCATCGCATCCCTCTCCGAGCGCTGAGGAATCCCACAGGTCTGATCCAGTGCTCACCGCTCCTTGGGGGGACAGAGCAGCCCAGCGTAAAGCCCTCAATGCTGATGTGCTCAGACTGCGAAAGCCTTAGAGAGCACCACCAACCAAAGCCACACTGATTTTAATTTCTTACGCTCTTTATCAGCAAGAAGACCAGTAGGCAAAGCGTCCTTGGATGCAAACGAAGGCACCGCTGGGCACTGTGGCTGTGTTTTGGCATCTGCAGTGGCACTGGGCTAGAGGACAAGTGCCCAGGCCCGGGGAGGTGACAGCAGGGACCCCCATGGGAGCCAGGTGCTGCCAACATGGTGCTGGCCGCCCTCCTGCTGCACTGCCTGGCCTCTCCCTCCCACACCATGCCCTCGGCTGCCACGGCTCGACCACCATCCTTCCCCGACACCTCCCACCTTCCTGCCGGCGGTGCAGCCCTGTGCAGGGCACTGCCAGTGCTGGGCATCCTCGCTCCGCTCGCACCCCCGTCCTCCTCTCCCTCCCGGCGCCTGGGTTTCCTGCGCGGGCTGCAGTGAGTGCTGGAGCTGGCTCCTTCCCTGCCGGGGCATCTCCTGTGGAGCACGATGTTCTCAAAGACATTAGCCTCAGTGGTTGTCTGTACCAACAAGACTGCCTTCTGGAGATGGCATGCTGCCAGGTTCCCCCACTAGAGAAGTCTTACAAGTTAATTTGGTGCCCACTGAGAGCACTGACTTCTTTAATCTGGTGCAAATCTATCTTGAGGAAAAGACATTTCATGGATGAGGATATTTCAGAGCAAGATCTAAATAAGGAAAGCATTTAATTGATGGTATAAGCTGTATATCTAGAAAAGAACTGTGTCTCAGGAGATACTAAGCACTCCTGGTATCTGAAGCAGTGACCTAAAAAAGCTAGTGACCTAAGGACTTGCTGTTGGGGTGGAAGAAAGCTGTGTCAGATCTCCGTAGGTGAAGCAGAGCCTCTGCCCAGAGGCTGCTGCTGAGGAGTCCAAAGCTTCGTAAGCTCTTCTCATAAATCCAGCCCCTCAATACTGGCAGTGCAAATAAAATAATGACAGCAAAAGTGAAATAAAAATTGCCCGGTTACTTTGCTTTTCTGTAGGGTAGGTAAACAAAGCTTTAAAGGTTGTCAGAGGCATCATAAAGCCCCCCTCAACATGACTGACACCTAGTCTGGGAATACCACTTCCTAAATCATTCGGCTGAGAATGCTCTACCAACCTTCGCCCAGCAACGCTGGAGCTTCTTCTGTGCTCTGTGGCAACAGCGAGCTGTATCTTCGACAGCGAAGCCAGGAACACGCATCTCAGAGATTTACAGCGAAAGAGATTGGGGCAGATGCTTCAATGTACTCATTTGATGTGTGAGTGTGATGCTTCTTCCTCTAATTGCTGTACAAATAAATGGAAACCATCATTCCTCTGTTTTGTTACATTTGAAAGGGAGATTAGTTGTTAATCCGTTGCATTTCAAATTTAATATCCCTGGTACTTTCTTACGATGAAATAAAGTCAAGCAGAGTGAGCTAGTTCGGCTCCAACTGCCCTAGCAGCGCTAACGCAGGGTTGCTGACCTGCAAAAAAGCCACACCAGCTGTCTGAGCCTCTGAACCATCCCTAAAAGAGCTTCTGAGTATTCTTGTTAGGACTTTCTGTTTTTTTCTTCTTTTTCTACTGGTGGCTATGAATCCTCCCCCACGCATGTGCTGTTGTTACACAGATCCTTAGACAGACGGGCTGAGCCCAAGGGACTCAGCTCCCTGCATCCTCTCATGTCATCTTTTTTTATGACTCTAACACCATGGAGTTTGAAAGGATCTCGCACCTCTGTTCGCAGGCAGGACCTCCGGCTCCTCCAGAGCATCACGCCTGCTGAAGCTGTTGCACCAACATCAGCCCTGCTTAGGCGGAGAAGCAAAAATGATGTATTTAAACTTACAGGACAATTTACAAAGTTGTAACAGAGTTAGCCGGGGACTAACGTGACATCTGCCTCAAAGGCTGCTTCTCCCTGGAGACCTCTGACCTGGTGCTACCTAAATGGCTGTGCTTAATTAGTGTGATACTTAACTTGTAGAAAGTCGGAGATGCTTGTCTGATGCTCCATTAGCAGAAGAGCTGTCGTTAGTTACAGATACCATGTTTCTGCCCCGGACAGGGTATTCTAACCTGTTGTATAGTAGCAGTGGCTTTTTTCCTCACCTTTTATTGATTATTAGGATTCATATTAAATATAATGGTTGCAATAATTCACCAACGACCTATTATTCTTATATACAAAAATCTGCAAATAAAATGTAAATGTGTAAATTTGCTATTATTTCAATTTGAAAATACTGTTCATACTCTTAATAGATTACTCCACATTTTCTCCTATTCTTAATAGTTATGTCATGTAATAAGCCGTGCAGATTTGTTTGCTTGCTTATATATTTTACCATTACTTTTTAAATCAGTGTTTCTTAGAAATGCTTTCTCATGCTTTATAACCTTATCTGTATAGCCTTATCTTTAAAGAAAGTGTGTCAGAGGTAAGACACATAGTGATCATCACCTTTACAAGGAGATTAAAACCCTGCAGCTATTTTTTAACCGTTTAGTTTTATATAGTGCTGTTTTTCACTGTAAACACTTGCTTAAGCATCTTAGTAATTGCCCATCCCTGGAGAAACAGGAGAAGAATTACACTGAGCTACTGGGAGTCCTTGCAAAAGAAGATGGGATTTTAAGCCTCTGGGACTGCAGGCATTTCTCCTCCACGTTACAGAGGGAGAGATTCAGTGCTCTGCCACGGCAGCTGACATTAAAGTTATGCTGGGGACACAACGCAGTTACACACTTAAATGCATTTTATCAGCCAGTTTCCATAGTCAAATATTCCAAGCACCAAACCTCAGACACCCCCAGCTAAACTTGTAAAAAACCCTTCCCCACCATAGAATCACTTAGGTTGGAAACGACCTCTAAGACCGTTGAGTCCAACTGTAAAGGCAGAAGGAGAGAGAGGGAACTCCTGGGAATGCTGATGGCATATTTTTTTTGCCACAAAAATTTTCTGAGCTGTTTCTCAGTTTCTTAAATTAAAATGGAAATGATAATATATTTTTTGTTAATTTAAGCAGGTGACATGGGAAATGAGTGGGGCAGGTTTTCGTCCCGTGGGGACACCCTGCAGCATGCCCGGCGGACACAAGCTCGGCGCCGGCCCGGCAGCAGGCCGGAGCGATGGCGGCCGCCTCCTGCTGCTGAGCGTCCCCGGCCTCCTCTGCGCTGAGGCACGGTTTAACCTCCATGGCCACATCCAGCATTAATCATTTGCTTCCACAGAAGCCCCTCGCTGCCCTGTGAATGTACCTCCCCAGGGCAGAGTATTTATCCACCAGGGTGCCGCTGTAATGGAAGCCCCGGCTGTGCGGCCCCCGGCCTGCTGCCTGCACAGGCGATTGATTTTTCCGTTCATCACCAGTACATTTGGTAACTGCGAACGCTGGGTCTGCAGGGAGAGCGTGAGAGGACTGTGCAACCTTCACACATGGTCATGTCTGGCTGAACAGCCACCGAGCCGGGACCCTGCTTTTTAGATTTTTTCCATGTGTTTATCGGCCACAGCTGCCCTTTGGGATCCGCCTGCCGCGAGTGCCAGGGCCAGAAGGCAGAGCAGGGCCGTGCCCCCGAGGGGCAGCCAGGAGGCACCTGCACCGCTGCCCTCACGTTTGCAGGACACTTTCTTAAAGGTGTTTCACCAAGGCATGGAGAACAGCAGCTGCTGGACTCACGGCCGGCCTTTTCCATCTCAGATGTTTGTGCTGCCTCTTGCCATGGTGTAACTCCTCCCAGGTGAAAAATCGAATTACTTATTCAGTCATATCTTGGGTCTTGGAGGGCTGAGCTGCGAAATTAAACATGAACTGTACATGCATGGTTTTGGAAGAAACAGCCTATTTGACTTCAGCCTAAAGCCTAAAAAGGTATCACATAATTAGTAATAATATGCTTATAAATTTCTGTTTTCCTTAATCAAAGTTAATTCTGCAAGAAATCATATTGTGAGCACCTTGTGCTATGGAGCTGGTGACATTCCTGGGGACACCCTCCGAGGTGACTAGTGTCCTCCTCAGACTGCACCAGCACAAGGCTCACCCAGTCGCATTTTACAAGTCACGACTGCAGCCCGCAGTGAGTGAACACAGAAATGTTCATTTGGCTGCTGTTATCAAACCACCAGGAAAGTTTATTTACTGTGGCAAATTGAAAAGGCAGAGGAACACACCCCATCAACCACCCACTTAGGCAGGCAGCCAGGAGAAGGTCAGTGGCTCTTACCCAAATTTCTCTTCTTTGTGGAGCATCAGCAGAGGGAAAACACAAACGACAGCCCAGCTTTGCCGACCCTGGCAACGGGCTTTGGGCTCTGGAGGAGGAGGGACACCATCTCTCTCTCCAGGATGAAATCAGAGCAATAATTACCATGTAGAGTGCTTGGAGATGAGGTAGCCCAGGAAACTATGTCTTGTTAAACACTTTTCATGCTTCAGATCTCTTCTTCTGCTCCCTAGTGTGTCCTTGTCCATAGCTAAAAGATAATCAATTCAATCCAACATACGTTCTTTTCTGGTTGGAGTGTCTTCTTCCACACCAGCTTTCTCCCAAGTGACTTTATAAAATGGAAAAGTGCAAGCACAGAGTTATGATGAATCTCAGGAGAGAGACAGCACAATAAATGTTTGTTTAGGAGAGAAGAGGCATGAAATCGGGCGAGAAGTCACCGAAGGGAAGGGAAACAGGCAGTACCTGTGCCCAGAAGAAACTGCAGAGGACAAACTTGTGGTGACCCTCACATCACAGGGACAGGGAATTGCTGGCCATGCATGGGCAGGTGCTGTGGGGTGAACGACTCTGCTGGAAGATACCCAGCGCTTTGCAGACAACACTAATTCTACACTAAAAGCAGCGCTGAAGGTCCACTGAAGACTTTCTCTGAAGTTTGTAGCTCTGTAGTCCTGTAATACAATACTGTCCAGGCTTGTCACAGGCCGTGAGCCCTGTGCTGAGTTGCAAGGCCTCAGCACCAAGGCTTGTCCCAGGAGACTTCCAAGAAGTTAATCCTACAGAAGGTTTGATTATAAGGGCAGGGAGGTGGGGGGGGAGAGAGTTTTCAGTTAAATAACAAGCAAGTTTAGGGAAAGGTATTATGCATCAGTTATTACAAAGGGGGCAAAAGGAACATGTGTTGGCAGACGTAGAACATGGGAGAACTGGAGCCAGCATGCTACTCAGGTGCTTTGCAGAAGCAGCCAACGCAAGAGGGGACCTGCGACAGAACAGGCCTCTGAGGCAATTCTCTTATTCACAGATGGATAAACATGGGAAGCTCCAGCTTCAGAGACAAATGTGATAGTCTTCAAACCTTACAGCAAACATATTGAGTCAAGATACGCATACAAGAAGGCAATAAAAAAACCAACACTGAACGCTTGTGCGGGTCATAAGATTGTGCTAGAGAAGAGGTAGTCATGGAAATAACAGGGTGAAAAAGAGCCTCGTGTGGATGTTACTAGAATTTTTCCTGGAGGCTGTTGCTGGTATCAGGAGATGCCAACTCCAGAAAGAAACTGAGACACCAGCGAGAGCTGCGCAGCAGAACGGGTACTTGGGACCAGCAGCGGACAGCACACCACGCCGAGGAGGCGGAAAAGCGGGAAGCAATTCTGAGCAGCACGCCCCAGACAGGCAAAGGTCTCCCTGGCGCTGTTTGAAGGGAGCTTCCATGCACTGGGAGAGAGACACAGAGGAGATGTACAGTTCACAGGCACAAACCCCATAACGTCCACTCACAAAAGCGGTTTACACTCCTTGCAAAAGAGCCATTGGGAGTTGGAAATATATTTATCTGTTAATAGTATTGGAAAGCTCCGTGTGCAGAACTTGCAAGTTCATCAGTAGTATTTTGATATGCATAATCCTCCATCGCTGCATACCTATTTTTAGAAAGTCTCCTAACAATTTTGCAAGCATATTATCATTACACTGGCCATTTTAGTAAAAAAATTAATGAGGGAATATCTGCATTTATTTTCATTTTGTCATTAAATCATATTGCCCTGAACTGGATATGTGTAGAAGAATCCTTAGTAAAAGGAAGAGAGTGGGGCTTTTTTCCTGTATTGACTCTTACTATTCTTCTATTTTTAGAGTTTGTGGTAAATACAAACAACCCACTAATGATAAATAAAAATATCACCTGAAATGTGGTATATTTTGTTTTTCAATATGAAGGTCTTAAATATCAGTTTATTCTCCTGCCTTTTGGGTGCTTTTTATTTGTTAGTTGCCTTTGAAACACAGAAGAAAAAGGCATTTTAAGCAGCAAATCGTCATGCTTATCTCCGCAATGAGAAATATGTGCGCTTGGAGACGCTGAGGATTGCTATCACATCCCTCTCTTTCAAACAGGGGAATTTACTTCCTGCAAAATCACAACGTGGACTGCGCTCATCGCAGAGAGGAGGCTGGTGGGGATGTTGGGAGCGGGGTCCGGAAGGGGCAGGGGCAGAGGCTCAGCGCTGGGTGCTCTGGGGGCTGCTCCCAGCAAATCCTCCTGCAGTGGCTCTGCTGTGTCCCCATGGCCTCCAAATGCTCTTCCCAGCCAAGGGATGGCCACCCTCTGGGGGAGGGGGGCTTCCAGCCAGGGTGTCACAACAGGTGTGTTGAGCACAGCTGAATAATAAATGGCATTTTTGGACAGTGCAAGGAAAGAGCTGGCTGATCTCAAGAGAATGAAGTACTGCAGGGGTATTCAAATTAGAAAATGTGTTGCTCCCTGAAATGGCCCAGCATTTAGCAGGGTAATGGAAACCTGTTAGTGCTCTTCTGGTTTTCAAATTAGCCTGAGGTAGCTGGTCACTAGCTGCAGGTTTGCAGGGGGTCTTTAGTTTTCTTGTAGGGAGATGGAGAAGGGAGGAAGAACTCATGCTTTTCTTCCAAGAAAATAGAAAAATCTAGAAACAGCCTGTTTTTTGCAATATCATTTGGTGTGGTGTACGTCTCAGATGCAATTAAAGCAAAAATTGGCACAGATCTCCTGGGCTTTCTATTGCACACCTCCCGAGCAGTCACGTCCGGAGTATTCTCAGTCCCGTTTTAAATATTCTCTTTCTCGTAGCTAGATGGAAATCATTGCTAGTTTCAATGACGTCTTTCGTTCTGGGTAAAACTCACCCTTTTCGATCCCACTCTGAAATGAGCAGTGCAAAGAAAATCCTTGGGAGGGGTGATGAATGTTAAGGTCCCAGCACTACAGGACTTTGTCCTTGCAAAGGAGTCTGTGTTTCACCCGGATCCTTCCAAAGCAGGTAAGTACTGTACATGATGCTGGCTTTTTTCAGTTGAAAGGGGAAACCAAGGTGTTTGGATTCATTTACCTAATGAATAGGTCAGTACAAAGGCTATTGACAGATAAATTTTTTGTTACTTAAATCTCCATTAAAAAGTGTTTCTTTAAAACATGCTGGAGAACTTCATTCGGGTTCCTCTTTTATCTTTTCTGTTCTCCACAAATTTTTCTAAATCCTCTGGGTTTCAATTAGCAGCCATGGGAAATTCCAGGAGCCTCCCGCCTCCCTGTGCTGCATTAAAAAGTGACACAGTGTAATGCAACCCTCAAACTCTCTTTGAATAATTCATAGAGCTCTTTAGGGTAGGCCACGATTTCAAATGAATATTACAGCCTGATTTTCCTAAACTTCTCATGCTTCAGGTGGAAATCCTACACATAGGGAACTGGCATCTCCATCTATTTAGTCAGATAGACCTGTAGTGACATGTTTGGGAGCAATATTTACCTATATATATATTAAACACTGAAAAAATAATACTAATTTTTGTCTTTACCTTGGTAAGAGCGCTTGGAGACATTCTTGTCAAAATGTTTCTGTTCTTACAGGTATTTTCTGCCAACTCTTAGCAAGATGGAGATAAAGCGAACACACCTGAAGTGGTTTTGCTCTTTGATAAGTGTGTAATTAAAACCAGAGCCACCTCTGTTCACCCACTGAAGTTGCCAAGACCGTGACTTCTGAGCATGAGCATGACTTTGAGCGTGAAATCGGCTTCAAGGCATGTCCAGAAGCAGAGTCGGATGCAGCTGGACTGCTAAACTCCACAGCACAGAGCATTAAAGGTCACGCACGAATTTGTATTTTTGGTCTGGCGATCAGCAGTGCTTGTGGCACTGTCACTAGGCAGCAGCTGTGTGAGGCTGAGGGTGCCGCTCGCGGGGGACACGGGCACCAGGGCAGGTTTCTATTTGGTGAACACATTAAAAATGATAGTCACATGCACACTTCATTAAATCATAGATGTTATAGGTGGAAAAGACCTTTTTAATCTCCCTGGAACAAGCCCAATTAAGTTCAGTTTTCTGTTAGACCAGGGAGATAGCTACTAGCAGAAGCGTGAAAAGCAATTAACTCCTTAAAAGTTCAAATACATTCCATCGACAAAGGTAACGTTAAACAAATGTTAAGGATGCACGGTTAAGTACTCTGAGTCAAAACCATCAAATATGCAGGCAGCACAAACAACCCTGCGCCTGCTCCCTGTCCCTGCGACTCCTGTATATATTTTAAATATTTCATAGTCCCTCAATTAATAATGTAGATCAGGTGTGAGATTGCCTATGGCGCTCCTTAATTGCCAGGCTGTGTCTCTCTAGGAAATTTATGTCAGATTTGGCAAAAATGCAGTAACGTGCCTCACACAAAGGTGTGGGCAAAGCTCCCCCGGGCGAGCAGCAGCCCCGGCCGGGCAGAACGCTGGTCCCTGACTCGGGTCTGTGGAAAATACACATTTAATCGCTTTTGTGTCAATGCCATGAGCTTGGGTAACATCCAAGGAAAGTAAACCCTCAGCCTTCTGAGCAGGAATCCTACATTTGGCGACACCAGTCTCTGGAAGACACTTCCCAAAACCTAGATGTTACAAATGTGCTGGATATAGTAAACACAGACCTTCTGAACAAGGAAGAGGAGAAGGTGGACGGTATCTGGAGACATGTGGAGACTTGCCCTAACGAATAATCACAGACTAAATACTGGAAGGCGTGCTAACTGATTTCTGGCGCAGACCATCAAAACACAGTTAGGTGCTAGAAGCTGTAACAAGACAGAAGATGTACAGCAAAGAGGAGCTCTGGAAATCACTGGAAGTCTCATTCTGACACTATTAAATTATCACCGGGTTTTATAATCAGTTTATATGACAATTTTCTAAAATCAAGCTATGCTGCACCTAGCACGGAAAAAGATATATATATAATGTACCATTCAGAACGTTTTTTTTAAGAGCTGGCTCAAAATCTCACTGCGAATGTCTGGCACAAAGTGAGAAGAAAGGAAGTATATCAGTATTATAAAACAGAATAAGCAAGATGGCCCAGATAATTATAGACTTGTCAGTCCGACATCAATGCTGGAAAAAATAACAGAACAGCTGTTATGGAAGTTAATCAAGAGAGAGCTAAAAGAATAAAATATAGATGGTCCTGGTTTACAAAACTAATTACCTTCTTTTTGGAGAAGATTCGTGTTTTAAAAGTCTCACAGGGTGCTTGAGGAAACTTCAGCAGCATCCACTGGCCAGGCCAGTGCCCTCGAGCCCCGTGGCCGCCCCAGGGCACACTCACCACTTCCAGTGGCATTTCAAAACCTTTCAATCAGCTGCTTTTTCATCCACTGGGTATGTGACACGTTTTTTAGTCAATAATATTGTGTGTCACGGCATTACCCATCCTGCCGCATGGTGACACCATGGCTGTATGTCCTCAGCGGGTGACCGGGGTCTACTGCCCCTGGACCTTCAGCCAGGGCTGTCGGTGCTGCCGGACCGAGCGCCTCCCGAGGAAGCAGAAATGTGGTGAAAGGGGGATTTTCTGCTTAGCAGGGGCCCAGGGAGGTCAGCGCGGCTGCTGGTTGGAGCTGGTCACCAATGGCACGGGGCTGGGCATACTTCTCATTTACAGCAAGAGTAATTAAGGATCCAACAAACTTACCGTGGAGCTGGGAATTTTCAAATCAGGGTAAGATTGATTTTCTCGTTGTTGTTCTTCAGCGGCGCTCTAGTTCAGTCGGGAGTTCGCTGAAGGACCTCTTGAGGCATCTGTTAGGAAGAAAGTAACACTGGTCTTTATAATCTATAAATCCATTAATCTGTGTATAAAACCCGGGCAGTGAATCTGAACAGTTAACAGTCTAAGTAGAGACTGAATTATTGTGCTTTAATTGAGAATGAGGAAAAGCATGGTTATTACGAGACTTAACTTGACTTCGGGAGGAGCAGTAGAGATTTCCAAGATGAGAGGACCGCTCGCCTCGAAACAGGCTGTTTGCAGGCAGCCGTGCACAGGTGGTTAGGGACAGACCCACAAAGGAAACCACTGGCACCTTTCTGAATAAAATCCAGTTCTTGTTCATAGGAAATGAGGAAAAGCGAGAGACGTGGATTAATGAGAGCAGTTTCTAACGAAGGAGGGTGATCACAAAGTAGCTTTCACACGGGGGAAGGAGAAGAGGGAAAAGTACAAGCTGAGCAGCAGCTTGTTTGAACTCAGCCCACCCTCTGCCTTCACCCAACGGCCCCTGGCTACACCTATTTGTTGAGAACAGTATTAAATATCCTGCAATTGGTGAAGTCTCCAACAGCACACTGTGCTCAGAAGACGCAGCTGGTGCGGGGCAGGGGACCATCAGCACCTCCCTGCCCGGTGGGGAGGCACCGCCGGAGCCATCCCCAGGAGAGCTGCTCTGTGGGCTCCTGAACTTCATCTGGAAATGACAAGCCACAAAATGCAGTTTTAGAACAGAGGAGGGAGGCAAAAGTAAGTACCAGGATTAGAGTTTCAAATTGCCATGAGACTGCAGAAAAAAATACTTAATTTTTTTATTATCATCACTATTATTCAGAAAAAACCCCCATAGACTGCAATTATCTTCTCCACACTTTGTATCAGTGGCAGATATGTCGACCATTAACTGAGGGTCCAGAGAGCTTTTCAGGCTCTTCCTGCATTGAGAATGCCTTGCCTGAACAAACTGTGATCGTAACGAGCCAAGGGATGCGAAGCAGCCCGCTTGGCTTGTAATCATGCCTCCTACATGAGAAGACATCAGCAGACAAGAGCCCAAGGAAATGTCCTTCACCTTTTCACTACATGTTTATTTTCATAGCAGAATTCATGCTGCAAAGCTTCTGGCAAAGACCCTGTTTCTTTGTATTCCCCAGCAAACTGGCAGCGAGTCAGCCGAGGTCATGGAAGCAAAGTGTGTCCAGCACATCTGCCTCCTGCTGCAGCCAGGTGAGCGGGGCAGGAACGCGGGCAGCCAGGGACCATCCCCGCGCGCCCCCCCGGTTCCCTGCGGTGTGCGGGAAACATCTGCCCCGTCTGACAGCACCTGCACCGCACCATCGGCCGGGGACTCGCACTGCAGCCAGGGCTGCACGCCAGGCGCTTCTCCCATCCCGTTGTCTTTGGGTTGGAAAGGCACCATATGGATGCCGAGGAGTTGGGATGTGTTTTTCAGAGTGTCCTCTTACATTTTCACACGTCTTCAGACTTTGGTATTTTGAGATTCTTCCACTGGGAAAAGCAAAATCATTTTCTTTCAAAATAATTATTAGGGTTAGAAGTTTGATATATGAGGTCTTTTGGTGGTTTTGGGAGGGATTTCTTTTTTGAAGTGAAAATTCATGGTAACAAAGTGTTTTACAAGAAAAAGTACTGTTTTTTTATGACACTTTCATTTTTCCATCCCCAAATAAGTCTCACCTGCTCCGAAGCTCCCCAGAGCAAGGCCGATGGTGAGTGTTCTGCCTGGCTCAAAGCACAGATTCCAATGGGAGTCTCCCACACCACAGCCAGATACTCTGCCCACGGGATACAGCCTGTCCTAGAATGGGGGATGCTGAGTGTCCTCTTTTTTCTGCATAAAACTGAAAGGTATAGATTTTGTTCTACAAGAAGGGAAAGCAAACAACTCCCATCCCCTGCCCAGAAAAAAAAAAAATGAATGCGGTGCTGGAGCTTGCTTTCCAGCGGTGCCAAGCAGAAATGTGCTCTCTGTTAGGAGCAACACGAGTGTGGCACAGGAAGCCTCTAGAGCAGAAAATCTCCTTTGCTTCCTCCCCCACCATCTCTGCGGCAGCAAATGTGTCCCTAAAGCTTACAGCGTGAGACCTCGCTGCTCACCCCCACCGCGGCCCCTGATGTCTGCACAGGGTGCCATGGTCTTTAATTGCACTGGGTCATGTTTTTCTATAGGACACTGTTCTGTCCCCAATTCCCCCCATTGGGGCAATCCTCTGGAATGACTTTACAAGATCAGAAGCATTCTGCTTGGATCTCTTTACTTAATTAATGAAAAAAACCTTTCTGCACCAAATGACCTTACAGCCTCCTGCCCCATAGCGCGGAAGGACAGCACTCAACTCTGCTGTAATCTCATTATCAGCGATTCTCCCGCTGACGTTCCTGAAAGGGTTTTACACAAGTATTAAACACTCCAGACCTCTGTGCAAGAAACTCATTGGGAAACTGGGGGTCACTGGGGCAAAGCTGTGCCCATTCCCCTCCTGGCGCATGTCACCCCCATCCAGCCAAGAGGCAAAGCCAGGGACACGGAGTCATTGCTTGGAGTCTGAGCTGCCCTCCTGGCCCGTGGCCTCCAGCATGATCCACAGTGTCCTCAGGGCAGCAGCTCTGCTCCTCTCCGCTCCCCGCGAAGTAGGATTTCTTTCTGGCAGGGAAATCAAGACACCTGTTAATCATGCCTAGATACTACAGTTAAGAGCTGACCTGATAAATAAAAAGTATGGGGGTTACCCAATTTTCATGTTTGTTTATTTTGGTTTTGGTGTCAATGTCTGTTTCGCTTTTTGTTTATTTTAATCTCTCTTGGTAAATTATACCCCAATTGGTAAATTATACCCCAATTCACATTTGCAATACAAAGATGGGGGGGGGATGGGGGCGAAGGGAGAACATGTGGGAGGGCTGGCAGTACTTCCCAACACCTAAAATCTCAGATACGGAAACCATCATACACTCACTGGGCTAAAACCTGGGTAAGGAGAGGGTCAGAGGCTGGGCAAGGGCACACCAGCACTTTCATGGTGATGCTGCTTCAGCTTTGGGTTGGTTTTGGACCTTTCCAAACGCCCTTCTCACGGCGGTGCGGGGCGATGGGTGGGCAGGCAGAGGTGAGGGGGATGTCCCCCGTGGGGGCAGGCCCAAAAGGCTTGTACCCAAGGACAATTTCTTGTGAGTGGTATTTTACCACTCGTCCTTCTGCAGCTGCAGCAACTTTGTCTGGGCTGAAGTACAGCATCCCTCAGAAGATGGACAGGGCAGCTCGCTACAGCGTGCTTCTGGCAGAAAGTTAATTAATCCTGTTCTACAGAGCTGTGCCAGCTGAATCCTCAGTACAGTGGTTGCAGAATTGTCATCACCAGAGTTTCTTTTTGTCATAGCTCCAGAGTAATGAAAACATAATTACTTCACTTGCAGCAAATCCGGATCCCCTCATAGTCTACCTGAAAAGCCGTTCATTTCCAGCTGTTCTCCCCAGGCTGCGGAGCAGCTCATCAGACAGGCTTCTCCGGCAATATTGTGGGATATTATGGGTGGGCTGAGGGTCAGTCAAACTGGTTGCCTTTGCAATGGCTCTGTTATTATCACTTACTAAATTTCAAACAATCATTCCTTTGCACTTATGTTTGGGTGAGACCTCAGAACTTGCAGCCAGGCTCCCAGTCAATGTCGCAGCCAGCGGGCAGGATCACCGCCAGCCCTTCCACCCTCGCTGTCACAGAAGTTGTACCTTCCTTCTCTACCCACAGGTCAGGGGAAGGCATCACCTACGTCTTCCATGAGAGACAAATAACATCAACCACAGCAGCTTATCTGCGTCTGCTCCAGACGCACGTGTTCTGGCATGGATGGAGGGACTCACACTGGTGCCGCTGCAGATGCGCCCAGCGTGCGTGCTCAAGCAAGCACCAACACGCTGTACCCTGCACTGCAGAACGAGTGGGTTTTGAGTGCTAAAACACCATGGTTTGTTCCCACTTCCTAGTAAACAATGTTTTAGGGTATTCATAGGGTAAAGAAGGCAAAAACCCACTTGCATCCAGCATTTCCTGTCCAGTATTAGACCAGGTGAAGTTTAGGTTGTTCTGCAGAAGCTCTGTTTAACACGCGTCTGCCTAACACACCGTGTGTCACACACTGTCCGGCTGGGGACCTCTCAGCTACTTTGTACCAAGCTGTGCCGGTCTCTGCTGCCTGTCTCCATATTGTGTTGTCTTACCTTCGTCTCCGTGAGTTATCTCACCACAAGAGACAGGCGCTGACATTTCTCGAACAGCGCTGGGAGATGACAGAAGCCTTGCAGCAGTGTGACGGTGTGTGCGGCACGTGGTCCTCAGGGACGCGCAGGGAGGAGGCGATGCTTCCCAGCTCCTTCCCAGCTGCATCCCAGCCGGGCTCCCACCCTCTGTAAGGATGTGGGAAGACGATGCACAGAGACGGGGACTGGCTCATCCCACCGCACGCTCCATCCTCCCGCCTCTCCCACAAATACACCTGCCTGCAAAAACCTGTCGGCAAGCCTGGGGTTTCAGGCAGGGAGCAGCAGTGCCCCCGAGGGCATGCTGTAAAGTTCTGTGGTTCAGCAAAGGCAGAGCACCTTAAAGGCCATGGATAACTCATTTATTGTCATTTTCAGATAAACCTGAACTTTGCAAAGAAATTCAGATGATATATGTGATAATCCAGGTGATATATGTGATCTAGAGTATTGAAGAGCCTCAGGGTAAATGGAAAAAATGGAGAGGAAAAAAAAGAAGAAATTAGAGTGAGCAAAAAACAAACAGAAAAAGCTAAAGTAAACAGAGAAAAGGAACGTTATATTTTCAACCTCGTAAAGCACAAAGCATTAGTAAATAGATGCTTAAGGCTATAAAACAATAAAAATATAAAAGGCACAGAGATTTTTTTTTACAACAAAATTAATATTTTATTCTGTGCCTCAGCTGAACTTTTAGAGATCAGGCAACGAAATTCCTCAAGTTATAACACCATTACAGAACGAACAGGACTGCGTCACTTGGTACTGTTGTTGCTGCCTTTGTAAGCAATACATCAGCTTGCTTGAATTTTGTCCCCAGGTAATGAGACAAACTGTTATGACAGCAAGACATATGCGTCTTCCATCTACAAACTTTGAAAACCACCTGTTTGGGTTCCTTCATCATTAAATGGATTACAAAGAAAATAAAACACAATGCCTTCTCCAGACAAAATATCTCAGAAAGTGTCAACAGGTTGGAGAGTTTGAATGAGCAAGAGGTTGCAATTCTAACGCTGCGCAAGATAAAATGAGCACGTCTAATTACAACCGTGACGAGCAGAGGAGCTGTCGGTCTGGGGAAAGGTCAGGCCCCGCTGCAGAGAAGCAATTAGCTGGAGATCGCAAGACAGAGTCTTGGCCGCGTCTGCGGAAAAGCAGCAGAAAGGCCACCCCCACGTCCTGCCTTCTCCCTGTCCCGAGGAGTGGTGGGTCCCACCCAGCCTGGTGCTCCGAGGGGGGGCTGGCCAGTGGCTGCGACATCACTGCCGGGTCCCCTCCTGCACCTGGGGCTTGCTGAAGGACACGCTGGAGAGGAACCAGCGAGGCTGGGTCCCTCCTGCACCTGGGGCTTGCTGAAGGACACGCTGGAGAGGAACCAGCGAGGCTGGGTCACCTCTGCTCCCCAGCGCCTGTGGCCACAGCTGCGGACGATGGGGACTCTCCCTTTCCACTGACAAGGGGTAGACGTGATTCCAGGACAGCAGAAGGTGCTAGTTATCAACATTGCCTTTACCTTTTCATGAGCCTCCTGGTCCACAGCAGTGGCCACTTGCTTTCCCAGAGGTCAGTGAGCCTTGAGGATCTCCAGCGGAGCAGGATCATCACCGCCCTTACAATGAGGAAGACACACAGGATGGGAAAACACTGGATGAGGTGACCTCAGGTGTGGTTTTTCACTTGGTTAGGTAAAACCTAGGATTTATGAAAAAGGAACATAAATAAAATAATAAGAAATGAAAAGCATTCTGTCTGTGATCAGGAGGATGGCAGTGGGTCCTGGGAGAAGCCTTTAGGAGGATCTCTCAGGAGGGCTCTGTGCCAGTCAACGCGGGGACCTGGGTGTGTTCAAAGGGCCAGTCACGCGTGAGCTTTCCCGGCGAGCTGAGGATGGGGCTGTGTCCAGAGACCAGATCGTACGTGTGAACACCCTCTGCTGAGCAGGTGGGGGCAGCCGCTGGTTCCCCGGGGGGTGGCCGGCTCAGGGCCTGCACCCGGGATCAAGCCCAGGGCGAGCACAGGGAGATTTCAGGGGGTTCACTGTATAATCAGCTCTACTGGAGACCAATTCAACTGTCATGTGCAACATCCGTATCCCCAGTGCTTATATATGTTGATTATAAGTACAAGTGTATTTATATACGCTATATATATTTGATGGAAAGAGCTGAAATCCTGCAGTCTGTGAGGTAGTGGGTGGTGGCAGCTGAGAATTTCAGAACACTCGAGAAGTTTCTGTTCAGCAATTGTTTTACTTCCTATTTGGGATAAAAGGCCGTGGGCCCAGCCGCAAGAATAATTTATTATGCATGCTGCGACTTTAGCTTTTATTCAAAATATAATTTTATAGTGAGTGACATCTTCTAGAGAGATTTATTAAACAGCAAAAGCAGCACCACTTAGACTCATGTAGAAACACACTGAAGCACCGTATTTCTGAGAAGCAGGTTATTTGATTTTCAGCCAGAGATGCAGAATTTCCTCGGGGGTTCTGAGCAGCCTAGGGCTTGGTTTAACTCTTTAGCCCTTGCCACAGTGACTTTCCCCCCAAACTGAGCTCAAGATTAGGTGTCACCTTGTCTTAGAGCTTTGCCTTTGGCTGCTGTGCTGACAGCTGCGGTACGCTTCTGTACAGCTGACCACTGGCACTGCAGAGTTCATATTTGTTCCATACTTACGGATCAAAATATTCCTAAGGGGACATTAAGTAGTAGAAACAGAGGGTTGTCTGGTGGACACCATGGGTTTTCAAAGAACACCAGACTTATTTCAGCTGATGGCATCTTTTCCACTCCCCAGTGACTAAATATGTTATACATCAGTGTTTCCTCCAGGGCGCGAGGTTCTGTCCCACCAGCGACTCCTGCTCCTGTGCTCCGGATCTCCCCAGCCCGGACACCACTCCAGCAGTGAGGGGGCTGGGGGGGATGCCTCCCCGGGGTTGCAGACTGTGCTTCTCTTCAGAGGGGCCCACACACTGGCTTCCTCACACCAACGGGATTTTGTGGAATTCTGGCCATCTTGCAAATTGTGTGAGCTCTGGATCCTTTTCTGAGCCAGTCATTCACCAGCCTTACTTTTCAGCTGATTATTTCCTACTCTGTTCTATCCTATTTCCACCAAAATAAGGAACTTTCCATTTGTCCCCACTGAACTGGACATTGATTTTTTCATACCTTTTTTGCAGTTCATCTGGTTGAAGACAGGCCAGAGAATTTCCTCCAGAGCCTCCTGCACCAAATCCAGGGAACCTGGCAGAGACAGGACACACTGTGTCTCCAATGACATGCACCTTTATGTTAAAAAACTCAGATGATAAGAACTCATTCATATCTCTGGGTGAAGACCAGATTAAGAGTGCTTGCAGTTTATCCAGCTCTCTTCCAACTTTGTGTGTTCCGTCTGTTAAACCCTCGGCAGCTGGTCACGAGTTGCTGCCTGTGCTGAAGCTTGCACTTGGGCTACCGTGCGACCCTCTCTCAAATATGCTGCCGTAGGCAGTGACTTAGCCTTTTTTTCTGAAATTCAGATTTTTCAGACCTCTCTGCATTCTCCAGCTCTTTCTGAATATTTTTAATTTTATTTTATTAAGTATTATATTTATAATTATTATAATTATTTATAATTATTGTAATTATTAATTCTTTTTAACTCTTAGTCCATGTGAGATACAAGTAGTTGCTTCTTAGCAATAAGAAATTGCTTCTTCTCGTCAATGTCCTCAATAATTCAGTGAGTGGATTAAGGGCCGCCCTGCAGTCCTGCCCCAGCGGGTGAGCATCCCACCACTGACCTCACGGCAGCACCTTTGCATAACGTGCACGTTGAACATCCACTGACTGAAGAGAGGAGTTTCTTAAGCCCTCTGGCCTGCAAGGGTATGGGAGTGCTTTGAAAGTTACAGGAAACTCTCCAAAAAAAGGATTTTCTTCAACAGCCCTGAGCAAACTTGTACCCACCGTGTTTCTCCAAGATCCCAAGGCTGAGCAGGCAGGACGCAGGATAATGTCACACTTCTGTTCTTCCTGAAAAAGGAAAGAAAGAGGAATGAGTTACTGCACTTAATCTCCAAGGGTTCAAGCTTTCTGATCGTCAAAACAAGGACGGGGTAAAAAAAGAAACAGTTTAAGGGCAAATGCTAGGAAAGTTACAAGCCCACCACGGAGAGGCTTTTCAGAAGTAATTCTTCTACATATCTGGCATTTTATGTCAAGAAAGGTGGGTCATTTTTCGTTGGCCGAGGGTGTAGCTGTTCAAAGAACCACCTTCTTTTCTTGCAGGGCTTACAGAGTGGTAGAATTTTCTTTCAATTCAGTGCACAAAAAATTAAGATTTTAGTTGGCAGAAAGTGAGAAATTAGCCTAATTTGCACAGTAATTAGTGGTTACAGGTGCCACAGGTGTTGGTTCCTGTACTCACTATGCCCCATTTCCTCTGAGCATTTTCTGCTGCGCGGCATTAATCTAACCTTGTTCATAATTGCAGGCAGCTTCAATATATCTCTGCTAGAGCTGCTCCCTCCAGTTTCCCAAATTCTGCCATGGCAGAGGCTTTCACACTGGCTTTGCACGGTGTATCATGTCAGTGATTAGTTCCTTACCCATTCAGCTTATTGCAGTTGTCCTTAAAAATCACTTTAATGGCCCCACTTTTGACAGACGGCATCTCTGGCATTTGACTGGCGCAGGCAAGTGAGCCAGCAGAATAATTGTTTCAGTGCTGAATATTGGATATTGCTCCAGGACCCTGATGTCTGGACCCTTGTCCTGCTGATCTTCACTGCAGGCACTGGAAGGTAGCACAGAACAGCTGATGGAGACACTTGACTGCACGATGCCCCAAGCTGCCCACGAAGAGACAAGGGGTGCTGGCAGCGCACGTCAGCTCCCTTCGGAAGTCAGGGACTCCGGAGCATCCTCCCAGAGATCCTGCTGACACCTCCCCAGACTGTATTGTCTCCAGCTGCCCTTCATTAGTAGTCACAGCAGTATAAGGTGTCCTGCTGCCATGGCAGTGACATTTTCTTGCAGATTTTTGTTGCTGTATTTCAAAGCACAGTTCCGGTTGACACTTTCTGCCAGCACTAGGTGGATATAGTGCAACTGTTCTACTTATGCTGATATTTGAGGCAAACTTCTGATCAGAATCACCATCATAACTATTAATAATGTCCTGTTACACTAATTTATGCACAATCAAAGAGCAGTCATTGCCAAATGCACTTTTGCGGAACAGCAACCCTGTAAGCTTGGGTGTAGCTGTAAAGAGGAAGGCTGAAAAACACACCTTTGATAGGGCAATAAAATTTAAAATCTTTTGATTGTTATCTCTAAATGTATCAGTTTGCTGCATGGAAGATGATAACTGAGGAATAGTGCAAGAAAAAGCCTGTCTCCACACTATTTTTAATTATGAAGCAGTTCTGGTTTGGTTAGATTCTACTCTTGCCATGTCCCTGGAGTGAGCTTGGCCATACACATCACAGAGTCACGTTAAAACTCTTCCAGAAGCTGGAAGAGGTAACACCCTGCAGATATTGCATCCTCCACATTTGCCATCTTCTGTTTCTAAAGCACGACAACGGCTGCAGTGTGTTGAGTTTCTGAGAAATCACCTCCTCGTGCCAACAACAATAAACATTTTTCTGCTTTGGCCACAAAGTCGGAATATGCTGTGAGGAATAACACTGGTGTCTGTTGTCTCACCCTGCGATGCTCATTCAGCAATCCCCTCCAAACTGTTGTTGTCTTCTTCTAATCAGATTACACACCCAACCCCCAAAACGTTTCTCAAAGAGGTTTTGCCAGCTGCTGAGTTCCAGCGAGATGATCGAGTTGTACCAAGCGGGGTCCCAAGCCAGAAGGGCCACGCAGCATTCTGCTCCCCGTCCAGTGTCAGGAGGGATTTGGAGACTACACGGTGCAAAGTTCAAACTGCTCCTCCACTCAGTACTCTTCTTGCACTGCAAAGTGGCCCAGATGTCCAGGACTGTCCGAATCTAGGTGAAGGGAAGTATTTAAGAAGCATTTTTACAGATACTCCAGTGGGAGCAACAAGGCTGCCCTTGGGCCTGCGGTGAAGGAGTGTCCAGACTCCATTGCCTCCCCCAACCTGATGCTTGCAGAGATCACTCCTGCCTCACTTGTCTGTGACTGGAAACCACAGCAGCAAGGTCTGCCCTTTGCCATTGCTTTTGCATTGCTGGGGCACTTCAGTTGTCAAAAGAGGATACAGGAAGCACAATACTGCTGAAAATCCTGCACGTTGGTTGACAACATCAAGATACATCTGCACGATGCGGGATCTATTCTCCTGCCCGTGGCCGTCAATACTTGCCGGTACAATTGATTCCATCAGGGTGATGATGACAGATATAGATCGTTCCCAAGTGCAGCAGATGCATGTGATCTAGCAGTTTTCATACCAGATTTCCTTTCCCAGCTCTGAACATGGATTGTTTTTAAAAAGAGCAATGCAGTTAAGAGCTGAACACCCTGTGACAAGCATAACCCCTGCACTCTAGTAGTGCTCAGCCCCCAGAGCTGCAAACACGCTGAAGGCAGGTAGCAAGATGTCCACATCAGGGTAGTGAGTAGGAGCTTTGGAGTTACCACTTTAATAAAGACAGACATTATAATTATTTACACGCTCAGAGGGACCTTTTCCCAATCTGGTTTTCCAGGTTTCCTGTAACAGAAATTCTGTACAAAGACCACTTCCGTTAAAGACAGGGGCCAGAGTCACTTATCGAGGTCCCACCTTCCCCTTTCAGAGAAGGTACGCACAGGTCCCCAGCTCGCTGCAGGGGAAGCAAATGGTGGACCCATCTGTGCAAAGAGAAGGATTTTCAGGGAAACGTCAGCCCACCCATCCACTTTAGTCCCCTTTTTTTGCCATACCTGTGATTACCAGCCGCCCCGTGCAGGTCGGGCAGGCTGGGACAGGCTCTGCGCATCCTTTGCGGTGGTCTCTGCCCGTGCAACCCTCCAGAGAGAGGAACGACGGCCAAGGTGGAGGCAATCCTGCTTCGTGTTCCTTTGGCGGAGGTGGCAGCCAATGCCCCACAGCCCCAGGATGCACGGACATGAAAGACTCTGGGGGTGGCTCGACATTTGGGCTGTCTTCAACTTTTAAGGTGGAAGCTGAGATAAAGGCACCCTTGCAGAGCTGCTGCACATGACACCGCATTACCAAGGGTTGCCATATTTAGTCAAGCTGCTCGCACTTCCATTCCTATGTTTGTTTGTTTTTTCCAGTCATTAATGGATCACCTGAAGGCTGAAAGGAAATCTGAAAATTCATTTAAATGACCTTCAAGGAAATGTGAGATGCTCCAGCAAATCTGCGTCAAGTTTCCACCGTAAGCTGGTGAGCGGGCAGCTGAAGCGCAGAATTGTCATGCGCTGATATCTACGCGTTAAATTATTCATCTTAATTGGTATCCAAAGCTTTGCAGTATTTGTTAATTTACAAGAATATATGCATTTTTGTTCTTCATGGAAGGAAACAACATTGAAATATTAGAAAATGCAATAAGGAAAAGGATACGTTATGCTTCTTGTTGTAAGAAAATTCACTGGAGACATACAAAGTTTTAATGTTAATGTCTCTGCTTCAGTACTCCCTGCATGCTAAAAGAGGTTTGGAAATGCTTGAAAGGTTAAAGCTTTTGCAAATTATGAAACCAGACCATTTTGGAGCTATAAATCCTGCTCATCTGGGATAGTTGTTCTTGTGTAAAACTTCATGTTTTCTTGAGAGACTGAGCTGAATATTTATGCTTAGCACATCAAACACAAGGAAGGCACAGAGGTTCACTCGTCTGCAAGTGGGTATTTAAGAGTTTACTGTTGATAATTAACTCTAGAAATTATAATTAGTCGCTATCCATACTGCAGTACCCAGTTTTTCCTCATTTACCTTTCCAGCACAGGACTGGTGTTAGCTCACTGGCTGTCCTGGAGCAATGTCCAACTTTGGTCATTTATGATTGAATTGTGCCCTTGTGGCCCCTTTTCTCTGCCAGCACAGAAACTGCCTCAGACAGGTGCACTTTCTGGTACAGGAGCTGATAAACCAAACCAGGAGACTTTGGAA
This sequence comes from Alca torda, assembly GCA_008658365.1. NCBI lineage: Eukaryota > Metazoa > Chordata > Aves > Charadriiformes > Alcidae > Alca > Alca torda. The sequence continues at coordinate 228,436 of CM018080.1, read as the reverse complement.
AGCACCTGCCAACAGCCAACGCATTGGCCAAAGCCCCCAGACCTCAAGGGCAAGGCTGATCCACCAGCAGAGGGTGGTTCATGGCAGCACAGGCACCACGTTCGGAGCTGGGGTTGGTTTGTCCTCGGGTGATGTGCCAGAGACCTCGCCACCACTCGCCCCGTGGTGATACAGGGAGATGAACGCGCCTGGTCCAGAGGAAAGTGAGGCTGCGGAGGGGAAGCACAGACCGGCGAGGTGCCCAGCGGCCCTGGCACACAGCTCGGCCCATGGTGCAAACCCGGTCCCCTCTGCCATCTGCATCTCCCCAGCTCCAGCTCCCACCCATCCATCTCCCAACGCCTCCGTCCATGCTCTGCAGCATCTCAGGCGATGTCCGTACACGTACATCCCTCTACCAGGGCGGCACAGACCAGCGCCGGTCACTCCAGCCCCACGTGTCCCAGAGCAATGGCAATGTGACAAACAAGCCACTGTCCCGACCCCCCCCCGCCGTCTGAAATGCAGGGCCATGTCGCCTGTGCCTCACTGTGTCTGTTTTCCTTTCCAGGTTGTGTCAACACCTTAGCGCTCACAAAAACAATTCTGTAAAATCCTTCTGCTTTCACCAAATGCGGTTTTGTGTGTTTTTCATTTCTTCTTAAATAAACACCTTACCCATATAGTGAAATAAAATCCAGAGAGAGAAAAAAAGAACAAAAACCAAAAACCCCAACAATCCAGCCTCTGCTCAAACACCTCCAACAACCAACAACTATTTGTGGCTCTTGTGACTCTGATAAGTCAGAGCAGAATGTATAGATTTATCGATTTGGTTGTTGCAGGAGGATTTGTAAACATTTTCTTGGCTCAGAGCAGGCTTTCCATGTCTCTCTTGGTCTTAGTGTTGTTTTCCAGAATAGAAACAAAATAATTCAAGCCTTTGTTTGGGAAGTTTAACCTGTTGTGTCCCACCCTGGGCCTTCTGCCACTGCTGGTGTCTGACTCGGGGGTTTGGGGGATGCAACAGCCTGTTTCTCCCTGCGGTGCCTTTCGTGTCCTGCCTCTCCCTTGCCATACCAGCACACGAGCAGAACGCATGCACATAAAAGTATCTGAACGACGAGAAAGTCATGCCTACATCTCACCTTGAAAACAAACGCGTCCTTTCAAAATTGCGTTCACCCACCTGCAGAATAAATTCTGCTGTTTCTCATTTTCTGCCCTCATTTCTCTTTCACCTACACGGCACAGCTCAGCAGCTGCTGACAGCACATCTTACTGTCATCCTGGCAGCTAACACCGAACAGCAACGGGGCACCCAGAGACTGACGCCAGAAAACATAAAAGAACATTTAATTCACAAAGGAATATTTAGTGCCACTACCAGCGAGGCAGTCAGTGTTGCACCGCAGAGCACCAGAAATGAAGAAGGGAACAGAAATGGTCTGTGGCATCTCACCAGGGATCACCACTTCCCACCTGGGTCTCCTAAACGCACCATGGCACGGAGCCACTGCACCAACTGCAGCAATCCAGATGCAAAAGGCTCGCATCGAGCCCATTTCTGAGCCAGGACACAAGGGACGGGGAAGAAGTTCTTGGGCCATGAATCTAGGAGCCTCTTTACATGAGAAGTGCTCCAGCACTTTACCCCAGACAAAACTGATCGAAGACGTTGCTGCCACAGGCAGCTTTTCTTCATTCGCAGCAGAAACAAATAATAGTCTTGCACCGCTCCTCACTCCTGCTCTGCAAACCCGGACTGACTGCTTTCACATCAACAGAATCCAGTCTTGTCACACCAAGGTGGAGAATGAACACACGCGATGGCTCTGAACAAGGTCAATTCCTCCTCCCTGTGTAAGATGAACGGAGAAACATTTTCTCTGGAGGAAGGAGAAGGTTTGGCTGTGTGGGAAACCCAAACACCTGAGCCGCTGCGGATCCCTGCTCAGCAGGAGCTGTCAGACTGCCTCCACCTCCCCGCCACGGCGAGCATCCTAACATCGCTAAGAATAGAAACCGAGGGGTAGGTTTTATACAAATAACAGCTGGGAAAACACGTGGTTTCGATACAGGATTTTAGGTCTTCTGGAGGAGAGGAAATGGATTGAAAGGAACCTGTCTCCCCACAGGTAGGGTACCCTTGCAAAGCTGGGCCTCTTCTCCCGTGCTATTTAACTTTACAGTGTCCACAGCAGGCATCTCCTATCACCTAGGCAAAGCATCATCTCTGTCTCCTTCCCATCCCCACGCAGTAGGCATGGAGGGTTGCATTTTTTGTTTTTGTGTGCATTTATGTGAGTTAAACAATTCATTGATTAAATTATTATCAATTTAGACCAATCTTTCCTGAATCGAGATGCTGTTCTATGTAAACAATTTGGGCGCGATGAAATGTGAGAAGCAGGCTCACCATCATACCGACAGTATCCGCAGCTCTTGGTCCCCAAGGAGCCAGTTCTCCATTCCTGTCACGCCATGTCTCCACCAAGGAAATCCCCCGGCTCTCACATTACAGAGTGGCGGAGACTCATCCTTTCTTCTGTGCCAAGTGCAGTATCCGCAAATCGCCCAGCCTGCCCACCTAGCATTTCCCTACTTCTCGTTGCTAGTTTAATTAGAAGCAGGGGTTGAGCTCAGGGGGGTGACGTGGCAGCACGGGGCTGATGTGGGCTGCGGAGCTCCGTGGGTGCACCCCGGCTCTGCACGCAGCGGTACCCCCTCACGTCAGGCCCGCTCGCCCCCCGAGACATCAGTAAACAGCAGGAGCCGCCCTGCTCCTTCCATCAGGGCGATCGGTTTGTAATCTGAGGGAAGGGGCAGGCCTGTCCCTGGTGAGCCCCCCCGTTATCTTACACCAGCGGTGATGATGGGGGTGACCTCACGGCTCAGCTTCTGCTGGTGGCACCTGCAGCGGGGACAGAGCCTCGCGTCCCATGGGGCTGTCAAGGATGGTCCTGCATTCTGCTCGCCCTAGGAGACCTGCACAAACAGCTGTTAAAAAACAACCAAAGAAAACGAAAAAAAAACACTAGAGAAAATAAAAAATAAAACAAATGCTGTATGGGAGCACAGAAAAAAGTACAGCTGTGACCTAAGGTCAGGGAGGCTTAATTGTACCTATTAACACAAAGACATAACCTTTGCCTCTTCCCCTCTCCTCTCTAGCTGTGTCTGAACACCAAAAAAAGTTTTTCTTCTGTCCACCATCTGTGCATCTCATTCCTCAACTCCATCTTCTGAAGGGTCTCCAGAAGCTGTGACAGCCTGCAGGACAGTCTCTTTTGCCTGAGCTTAGATAGGCATTGCCAGTGCCGTCTCTGGATCCACCCATAGAATCGTAGAATCTTCATGGTTGGAAGGGACCTTTGAGATCATCGAGTCCAACCATACACAACCGTTTCCCTCTCTGTCCTCCTACAGAGGATGCCAGGAGGATAAAGACACATCTGGCTGCTTTTGACCTTGCCAGGGGTGCAGGAGTGTGTGTGGTCCTTCATCCCAAATTCTGAGCCTTTCTTCATATCTGACTCCAGCAACACAGTTTCGCTGACATGAATCTCACGGGACAGACCCAAGCGCTCACTCAGCAAACTCTTCCCAGGGCAGAGGGCAGCAGAGGAGGCCCATCCTCCACCTGGCAAAATTCCCCGCTCACCCCTCACAGCACCCTGCACAGCCAGCAGATGAGGGGTTCCTCCACCCACAGCATCAGGAACAGCTCTGACCTTACCCGTCCTTCCCACCCCGGGTCCCGGGGGGACAGTCTCCTACCCTGGCAGAGACAGGGTAGGAGACTGCGTGGTCGCACAGCCACCCCCGGGTCGGTCTGGCAGGGCAGGGTGGTGGCAACTGCCAAAGTTCCAGGGGCCAGATGAGGCCCAGCGCAGAGCAGGGGGGCTACAGGACACGGCATTACTGTGGAGCAGCGGGGTGTGCTGGGGGGCTGCCGGGGGAGAAACCGCAGCTGCAGGGGGGGTGTTTTGATGGGAGGCAGCCAGCAGCAGTGCTGGTATGAATCACCGCCAATTACCAGGATATCTAAAATTACATGAAATATGTACGGTCTGAGGAATTACAAGCTAAGTACCAGGCAGTTTCCTCCCTGGTGCTAACAAACTACACACGTGAGCTGAGTTGGTTGTACCTGTTCCGAGCAAAAAATATGAGATTGCTCTGCCTGGGTTATCACAGCAAAAGCCTCACCAGGCTGCGGCTCTGGCCCAGGGACAGGAGGGATCTGCCACATACATGGTTCTTCCTCTGCCATCGCTCTGTTTCTTTGGGCTCTTGTGGTTCTCAACACAGGTCACAGCAATCCCAAGCATGACTCCAGGCTGGGCAAAGAATGGACTGAGAACAGTCCTGAGGAGAAGGACTTGGGGGTGTTGGTGGGTGAGAAGCTCAACACGCACCGGCAACGTGCGCTGGCAGCCCAGAAACCCCCCGCATCCCGGGCTGCATCCCCAGCAGCGTGGGCAGCAGGGCGAGGGGGGGATTCTGCCCCTCTGCTCCGCTCTGTGAGACCCCCTGCAGCGCTGCCTCCAGCTCTGGGCCAACAGCAGAAGGACACGGAGCTGTTGGAGCGGGGCCGGAGGAGGCCCCGGAGATGGGAGGGCTGGAGCCCCTCTGCTGTGGGGACAGGCTGAGAGAGCTGGGGGGGTTCAGCCTGGAGGAGACAAGGCTCTGGGGAGACCTTCCAGCCCCTTCCAGTGCCTAAAGGGGCTCCAGGAAAGCTGGGGAGGGACTCTGGAGCAGGGAGGGGAGCCATGGGACGAGGGGAACGGTTTCATATAATATAAATATATATACACACACATATATATATACACAATATACTTTCTTGTTAGAGCCAGCTAAGTTTTATCACTACATCTGTATAGGGATAGTTATACAACTAAAACTTAACAAATCAACATCTTCGATAAAGGAAATGAGGAGTCTTCATGAATTTAAAAACAAATTATTAGATTTTCTGGCATCTGTAAATGTTTCCACTCCTTTTACTGGAAACATTTGAGGAATGAATTTACAAAAAATACTTGTAGAAACCACACAGAAGTATGCAAAACAGCAAACAGAGCCAGAATATTCTAGGGGCTGGCGGCACCCTTAGGGCATCCCTGCCCGCATCCTCAGGCATTTGGGGGTAAAAGATCTCTTTAGTCCTTGTACTATAGATTCCAAAATGTAGAACTCACCAAAAAGATTGAAGAAAAAAAGAACCTGTTTAATAAAAGTGTATCTCTCTGTTGAGGAGCAGAAACATGACCATTTAATATGCAAAAATCAATTGTACCACGGATATAGCAAAGCTTACGAATACAACGCTGTTAAAAAGTGTTTTCACATACTATGTGAAGTAGCTGTAAAAGCAGATTGTGAGTTTTCAGAAACATGGTTGTCAGCAGATGAAATCTCAGCCAGTTGTAGGCAACAGCCAAGAAGTAGGAGCATTACCACAATCATCCCTAATTTAGGAAAACATTCTTGAAGAAATTGCTCCAGCCAAATGTGTGTAACATTTGGCTCCAATTTAAATCTCGCCTAAACCAATATGTTGCCGGCAAGGCAGGATGGAATTTGAGATCTTTGGGCTTAAACCTACAAGGCTTGATTTGTGTCTGTAGCTCTGTAACGGGATGGTGTTCAGCGAAGGGTTCGTGTACCTGTTGGGCACAGCTGGCTTCTCCCAGGGGCGGGGTGAGGGGTCCTGCCCCAGTGGGTCCTTCCAGCCTGATGGAGTGTTTCACTCTCAAAAGCTTCCGTGCCACTGGAGTCCTCCAGCCGAGTTACACGCATGTCGCACCATAGGACATGGCTCAGGCTCTCAAATGGCTCGTTCTGGCTTTCAGCTCAAGCTATGGCTTTGAGAACATCCAGCAGCTTTCATATCTTCAGGGCAAATTTTGATTTTTCATGCTTTGTTATGGAGATTGCCACAGTGCAGAGCAATTAAAAATTAAACATCAGCGTCACGGCAAAGATGAAAATACACTTTCTGTCTCGGGGACAGACAGTATTTCCCCACCATTCCAAGATCCTTTGCAATACCTGGCTCCTTCCTGGGAAGACAGGCCTTTGCTTCTGTGTCCCGGACAGCGGGGCTGCAGGCTCCTCTCTGTCCGGATGATCCCATCCGCACGCTCAGGCTGAGGGTGCTCCCCTCATCCCACTGAGAGCTGCGAAGCGCAAGCAGCAGGGGCTCGCTGAAAAGCACACGGTGCTGGAGGCACCCAGCACCTTCGCTCCAAGAGGCCCTGTTCAAAGGCACTGAATAGAGGGAGACCTACCACGAGCTCAGAGCCAAGGGCATGAACGGGGAGATGGCCCAGCCCTGGAAACATTCAAGGTCGGGTTGGACGGGGCTCAGCCACCTGGGCTGGTGGGAGGTGTCCCTGCCCAGGGCAGGGGGTTGACTAGGTGGCCTTTAAGGTCCCTTCAACCCAAACCATTCTGCGATTTATGAATTGCACGTTTCCTGCCTAGAGTACCTCAGCCCTCGTAACTGGCTACATCCCACCTCTCTCCATAGCTCGGAGCTGCCAGCCTTCCTTCATCGTACTTTCAGATGGCAGCATTTCAGTGAAGTTGAATACACACAACTATTAACAGGTTTATGTGGTCAAGGCAAATATTACAAAAGGCAGTAAGAGCATTGTATGGCACAAAGCTATTAGTGACGATTCATACTGATAATTGCGTAGGAGAATCACACACATCTGGAAATCAGAAAACTTTAAAACTTCACCTCCAAGAAAAACATGATTTTGTGATGTCAGTATTTCATACCTTGTTCTGCCTACCATTTTTTTAAAAAAGTTGATTTAAAAATACATGTACCTGAAAAGAACTGAAAAATAAGTGCAGGAAACAGATTCTAAAGTGTTAATACATAGGAAGTCTTTGTGACATAAAATTATTAATTTGTGCAATGACTGCATAATTAATACTCGGTCTCATCTCATTCTCTTTTAAATGTATTCCCACATTGCATAGAAGTTGTTGGCTAATGAATTAAACAGTTTGATGTTGATGAATCACAATTTTGCCTATCAATATTAAAATATTGCCAGAGGTATGTTTTTCAGTTTGGGTCATGAAAGTCTAAAATGTAACACTGTCAAAAAAGTAGACACCATGTTTTCCCAAGCCTCAGTGCAAAATCAGAAGAGCCCAAGTTTTGTTTTCAGATTTGAGGTTTTTGGACTATTTTTATTTTCTTTCTTCCATCCAAGCAATGACACGAACATAAGGTATCTCGCAAAACTTCAGACTTATCAATAATAGCATCCGAAATGGAGAAATCCAGTTACTTGGGAAACCTCAAGTCAAAACTAGTTTGTTCCTTGGACTATGATTAATGTGGTAAGTGGTAGCAGATGGTTAATGCTCTGAGAAGCCTCTGCTCTCAAAAGAAGTGTTAATTACTTTCAAAGCTGCAGCAAAAGGATAACAGAGGAAGAACAGGTCCCAGCCCGGCGTTAAGGGTCACAGGAACGAAAGGAACCTCGGCAAGGGACCCCGTGGGGACAGCTGCTCCCCCTGGCACTCAGCTCCCGGATCAGGATCCCAGAGACCAGGGTCTCCATGCTGGGCAGCGTATGGCATCGCACCATCCTCCCTGGTATCCACAGACCCAAAAGCCATCTCCTGCCTCCAGAGGAGGAGGGTAACTGCCAAGACAGTCAACAATCCCTTTATGCTCTCTATGATAAAAGGCAGAAAACACTGACCTAGTAAGAGGTAAGCCACGCACGTGTCCATGTTTTGGCATCCCGACGCCTTTCAGGCACGCTGGTGGCCGTCAGTCTGCAGTGCCCACAGCTCTGACCTCCCCAGTGAACACGTGCTCGCTGCCGGGCGGGCGCGCGGCGCTCCCCACGCAGCACGGCGGGCTTTGCGCCATCGGCAGTTTTCATCAAAGGGACCGTCAGAGGAGACCGTATGGCTGCTAAAAATGATTTGAGAGGCAAAACACTTTGTCAAGAACTGAGCGCTTCAGCAGGAGAAGGTAGAATAGGTTACACCCCTTCTGATACCCCAGAACCCAGCAGTAACACAGACCCAGCAGCACAAGTGGGTTTTCCCTCACACTGGGGAATGCCGCAGCCCCGTCCTGTTCCGTGGCTGACCCCCGCATGGCCCCCACTGGGCTGTCCGTGGGAGACCGTGTCAGCTTCTGCTGGGGGCTAAAAGCCAAACCAGCGTGAAACGCCGCAGCACGCCAGCGCCGGGGAGCAGAGCCCCCACTCCTTTGCGCCTGCCTGTCCCCCCCTGACCCAGCAGGGACCCCAACCACAGCCATCAGCACATCGCCACGCTCCGAATGACAGCAGCCCCAGCCACCTCAGCACCCGCCATCTCTCCTCTTTATTGGCCAATAAATACATTTCTTGCATGCTTGCAAGTCGTGTAAGCCTGCTTCCATGTCCCCGCGAAGGGTAAAAATGCCCAAGTGAAACCCAGAGGAGGCACAAGGCATGGGAGGGGGGGCACGACAGCCCCAGGTGGGGAAGGATGGTCCGAGCTGCAGGGCTCGGGGTGACACGACTGGGAGTGCAGCCTGCTGGGCTCCCACCCCAAGCCACGCACGGAACGGGGAGAGACTGGAAACTTCTGGCTGCGGGGGAGACTGACCCTGGGAGAGCTCGGCCAGGTGCGGGCTGAACCGGGAGCTGGAGCAGTGCAATCAGCTAATGACAGCAGTGGCAAGGAAAAGGTGGTGTCCGTTTTGCTGAGCCTCACCACTGCGTCAGCAGCCGCGCTCGGCGCAGCCCTTGCTGAGGTGGCCTGAATTCAGCACGATCAGGGGGCCCAAAGCCAGGCAGGGCTTGTGGAGCAATGCCCCGTTCCATGGATTAAAGAGGAAAAAAAAAATTTAAAAAAGACATTCAAAGAGCACCATCAGTGCCTTTCTGAAGAAAGCCGACTTAGTATGTCGGATGGAGACTTCTCAGAGGTAGAAAATGAACAGTCCAAAACAATCACAAAGTAAAGCAGATTTGAATCCCCAAAGCAATGAGAAATTGCTGTTTCATTATGAATTTCCTCCGGGGAGGTGGGAGGTGGGGAAACAAACAAAACAACAACAAAAAAAAACCCCAACACAACTGCATCATGAGGTACCACAAATGAAACACCAGCAATAAAGCTGACCTCCCCGTAAGGCCCAGCAGCCCTCAGCATCGTCGAGCCTCGGTCGCGACCCTGGCTGTGGTCGCTGCCGGGGAGCGCGGCCGCAGGGGCTGCTTTGCGCAGGGCAAACCAAGGGGATGTGCAAAGCAAAGAGGAACACGCAGGATCTGGTATTGATGACAAACACAGATCTATCAGGTTGACAGTGCTCAATCCACAGGGAATTGGGAGGGCTCTCTGCAACTATTTAATTTAAGACAGTAAGTGAAGACTTACTGGGATTATTTTACAAGTGGAAAGAATAAGTCTTAAAAGCAAGCCAGATGAGAGGTGTGCTGCTGTTGTAATTTCACTGCTCAAAATGTCACATTGCAGAAAAGTCAGTTCTCCGAGAAACACCTACCGAGGTGAGCCTCGGAGCAAGTGCGAAAGTAATGTGGTCATTAACATACACTTAAGCCCACCACTGAGAAGGTAATACCTGAGGGCAATTGCACCAACAGCAACCCTGGAAAATGTGACTTCATCCCCACCAAATGTTAGTTAAAACTTGAACAGTCCCAACTGATAACTCTGGGGACCGTTGTATTGGTCCAAAAGCTCTAAAAGGAAAAGCTGCATTTGGGAAAAGGATCAGCTCTTACGTTTCACAGACCTTGTTCTTCCTTCTGCAGTACAGTGAAAGCCAGAGAAAACTCCTTGCTTGCCCAGCACAAACAGCATCCAGCAGAGCTGAAGCCCTTCAGCACAGGCAGGAATGGTGGTGTCCGACCCGCTGTGATCTCCAGCCGTGCCCGAGGCTCAGCTGGATTCGCTGCTCCCGAGAAATGAGAAAGCAGTCGCCGCCTCGGAGCACAGTGCGCATTTCCATGTACATTTCCATGTTACTGTACTCTACAGCCCCCCTATGCAAGGAAACACCAAAGACGCTAAGAAAAAAGATCAAAGCCCGAAGGACATTTTGGCACTGCGTGCTGGCATTTGTGTTACAGCCCCCTCCCACCGCCTGGGGGGATTTTGGAGCAGGTAGTACAGCAGTGCGGGCACTACCGACAGGAGCTGTCTGGAGAGCTTCCGCAAGGGACCGGCGGACTGAAAAACGAGGAGAAAACACACACCCGTGCCACAGGCAGTGACTTTGTGCAAGCCTCCACCAAGGCTGCTGTTCTGCAGGGACATCAGCTGAAGTCATGCTCTGACTCCTTCCGAGGGAAGATCCGTTTTGCTGTTGGGATCAGCATAATGTGATGGGAAAGTTGCATCTCCTGGACAAATTGCTACACAGTAGGAAGAAACAGTGGTGGCCTCATTATTCTAGAGATGCCTTGTAGTAAAGTCAGCGTATGTTGTTCCTCTAGCAGGGCAGGCGCTTTACTAAAGCCCAGCTTTAAGATTTCTGGCCTCGGCAGAGCTAAGACCCCAGACAGTGGGAGAGGTGGTCTGGGGAAGGGACTCAGCAGCCGCTCCGTGATAGCGTTGGTTTACTTCAGCACACGTGCCCAGCTACACGGGCCGTGGCTGGTGCTGAGGGTCAGCACTGCAAGAGCTGGTGGCTGGTAATACGACACGCATCATTTTCCTGATGCCGTGTCCCTCCAGCCACCAGGGATGGGCTAGACCGTTCCCAAAATCTGGCTGCAATGCAGCATGCACCCCCTGACCCCACAACCACCAGCGATGGGGGGCACAGGCCCAGCCCGGGGAGGGCACGGCACAGAGCAAACCACCCGGGCTTTCATCCTCGGCACCTCTGAGGGCACCCACTCCCAGATCTGCGCGGTCCGGGCAGGGTCCCTGCTGCCGCACTGCCAGCGCCGCGTCCCACCGCGGGTCCAGCCCTCCCCGCTCTCGCCGGGAAGGTTTCCTTTGCTGACTGACAACGAAGCTGCAATTTGTTATCAACAAACCGCTGCCGCGCCAACATCACTGGGCGCTGCGCTGGCATCAGGGGTATCGAGTGCCCGATTCCCGCTGCAAACCCAGCTCTGCAGCACAGACGTCTCAGCAATAGGAATTAGAACATCCGTAAGTGCTTAACCAGGCTAACGCCAGCAAACCCTTTTTAGAAGGATTAAGGATCTTTGAACTTACCCTATGAATAATTTCAAGCTTTGAAATTTTACTCCTAAGGATATACTAATTCATATAAAACTTCATATAAATCTCACAGATTTAGGAGTGAGTATTCAATTTTTAGTTACTTCAGGGAATACCTTTCATTGACACTATTACCCACATACATGGAGTGGCTAGATTCTTCAGCTACATTGAGGAAAACATTGTACTAAGTACTGACTGTGCTTGGGAGAAGACCTTTTCTACCCCAAACCACTCACCATCTCAGTACATCAGATAGAAAACAATGTGACATTTCAGCTTGTTTTCAATATATTGACTCAAAAGATTATACATTAATTATTGCCTTCAAATTCCTGACCTTGTTCAATAGCACTTTATGAAATAATTTTAATAAATAGAAACTTAATAACCGTGACCATGCATAATCAGAAGTAGTTTTGTAACATGCAAAACTACCAGAGCTGTCAGACGACAGCCATGAAGACGGGAACAGCGGTGCTGAGCTGTTAAAGGCAGGGCTGGAGAAGTTTACAAAGAGGAACATAGGAACTTCACTAGGGCAAGAGTGTTGAAATTATTGGGCTGTGATGTCTCCTGAGGAAGAAGCACCAACTGCCTACTATCACCCACTCTCCAGTGAGATCCCCCATCTTCTGAAGCCACAGGGGACTCAGCTCTGGGAGCTCTCACTTGCTATCAGATACACTGCATCTACAGTTAACCCGCTAGCCTGATTTATCATACAAGAAAGCTTGCCAATCGTGAATGAGTAATGAATGAACAGTTTGTCCATTTCAGACTTCCTTCAAAGGATTGTCAATAATAACGTTATTGATCACTAAACCCAAGGCAAGAGGGAAACAATAAAAAGTCACAATGTGGATTCCTCTACTGGCATTGGAGTCCAACAGCTCTGAACCCCACTAAAATAAAGCCACCTCCTGTCTATACGCCACACTCGCTGCTCACCAGGATCCATGGGGAAATATCCCCTGATGGGGAGGAGGAGCAAAGTCCCCCTCAGCCTCAGAGATGCATCTCCTACGAACCAGCCCACCCACCCACCAGCTCCCAGCTATCTAGAGAGACATCAAAGACTGCAAGTGCCAGAGAACCGGCTATATCCTAGGGTGAGCTGCAGTCCTGGTTAATCACAGTCAGTCGTCAAGACCTGTGCCTTATGTCTATCTGAGTTTGTCAGGTTTTAGCTTTCACTGACTGGCTTTTTGCTAGACTTTATTTCTTTATTTCTGCTAGATTAAAAGAGCTGTTAAAAGATGTTTATATTCCTCGCTGCCAGCTCTGCAAACCTCTCCAAGGCTCTGACAATTGAGCCAAGTTTCTTCCTAGGGATAGGGGAAGCATGAGCTCCAAATAATAGACTTCATATGCTAAACTTAATCTTCAGTGACACCTGTGCAAACAAATGCCTTCAAAGGCATTGCTAAAATATAATTGACCGGCCACGCAAGCAGAAACAACTGAGGATGCAGGAGGAGACGACTCAGCTCAGCACTTGCACTGCACGGGGTCTGCAGCGGTGGTAAAAAGAGTGCAGACAGGTTTTATGTCACTCGGACATCGGGGAACTGCTCCCAGGAAGAGAATGTCTCTTATAAAAGTGTCCTTTCAGCATGTTAGTGCCATCAAGAGGCGATCCACAGTGGACGAGGACGTGGGGCCGGCCCTGCCCAGCTGCACCCGAGCGCTGGGTGCCCGTGGGACGTTCGGAGCGGTGACCCCTGCAGAAGGCGAGGGGACAGGGCGCAGGACAGCGCGTGCCGCCCTGCCAAGGCAATTCACCAGAGCCCTTGCGCCCATTTGGCCCAGCACAGCCAGCAGACACACCACACTGGTCCCCACACCGTGCATCCACCAGGGCGCTGGAGGAGAGCGCTCACCCGCAGCATCACCCCAGCAGACCCAGCTTCTCTCCGAGACTGTGGCTTCCAGGTACTCATGAGAAAAGTGCAGTGTAGCCAACTATTTTGTGTTTGCGCCTCTGAAATGCTCTGTTCAATTGACAAATTGACCAGAAAAACAAGCGAGGCACTTCCTTCCTTCCCCATGCCTTTGAGTGCCAGCTCGCTCCATGCACCGAGATCTCCTCCAGCAGGGAGAGGAGATACCTTTGAACAGGGAGTGAAGTGCTACCCATACCTAAAAGAAATCTTAATGGATATAAGAAAAGATTTGTATATTCAGTGTAAAGGAGCCTAAGCCACTTAGAAAAGGATCAAACAAATCCTCTGAAGTGGGCCAGTATCATTTGATCAGCACTTGGTGTCTTCAATTGAGATTTTTTTTCCCTTTAGTTTGAGGAGGAGATGCTCTAGTTAAACCACAGGTTCGGAGACCGTGTGCCACTTACACAAGTGGGAGTGTATTATCCCCACCGCAGGAGTCATTAGCCTCATGTGTGATCCCTATCGGCACCAAAGCACCGATTCACATGGTTCAGAGCCCAAAAGCAGGGATGTACCACAGCCTGGGAGCGAGGGAGAGGCTGCCTTTGTCAGGCCCAGGACCTGGGAAAAGGGGCAGTGCTCCCTCCCTTTCCTCACACCTTTTTGCCACCCGGACCAGGGAGCCGCAGGTCAGCTGTCGGGACAACCCACGGGTCTGCAGCTGGATGCAGCACAGGCGCTCCACCTCTCCAAGCCCCCCATGGTGCCAGAGAACCCCCTCCCCAGCCTGGGGGGCACAGGCACAGCTCTTGGGCCAAGCATTGAGCACTGCATGCCAGGCACCACTGCCAAGGAGGGAGGACATTTATTCCAGCATCCCCAGTTCTGCCCATGACTTACTGCGGCAGGAGCCACCCCTTGCCATGTCCATCCCCTTGCAGCACCCAGAGCTTGCCACGGCGGCAGGAGGCACCCAGCCCCCAGCAGTAATGGAGACGCCTCTTTCCAAAGCAACTTGTTCACCAAGCGCAAAGCAGATGCTCCTGCAGACACCGCCAAGCTTCATGGCAAAGACACTTCTCCCCTAAAGGAGCCGGAGCTCTGTCCAAGCCCTCTGCTCCTGGCTCAGCAGCTCAGCTTTGCCTCAGCAGGGGTGGTTTTCCTTTGAGAAGGCTTAAGCTCTGGCCACCATTGCTGGTTACCAGGCTCAAAAGCCTAGCAGAGCTAGAAATCATCAGCCCAGGAGCCAGAAAACTCCCCTGCAAGCCTTGCCCTTGTGAAGGTATCTGGACCATGCCCTTACCAAGCGATGGGCCACCTCTCCCTGCCCGACCCACGGCATAAGCGTGCCCAGGAGCACCCAAGGGTGGCCAGGGAGGGGCGGAGTTGGTCCCCGAGCACAAGGTGCCGCACTGAAACCAGGAGCATCGTCAGAGCACATGGGACACCATAGGACCACCCAGCCCAGGGGAATCCCCCCCACCCTGCCTGCAGCAAGGGGAGCCAATGGGTCCTCCAAGGCCAAGTGTTCAGCCAAAAAGCAGCAGAAATAGTGACATACTAGATAGAACTGAGGATGTTCAAGCCTGTAGGACAGAAACATGGCACTGCCAAAGAACAAGCCCCTGACAATTCCCTTCTCGTAGCAACGAGTGCCAGTGAGCTGCACTTAGAGAAGGGGCACGTCTCTGCTTACGCAGAAGTAACTGCACTAACTGATCTAGAGGTAATTATCAGTAGACACTATCTCTTCTGGTCACTGACAGTGGATACCGTAGAATAATTCATTGAGACCTGCCTTCCTGCCCACATGCACTTCCCATCCGCGCACACAGAAGCGGCCTCGCCTTGCAGAGCTCTGGCTATTTATTTATTTACATATATGCTGAGCTTGCAGCCTGGCAGCTCACCAGAGGATTTGTTTCACAAACGCCCTGATCCCTCTCAGGAGCCAGGCCCTCTCCAGCCTCAGAGGTCAGCTTTCTAGATGTCTGAAGAACAAGGAGATAATTATAAATTCCTATACAAGCATAAGGTATTATTTTGGAATAAGTAAACCTCACTGCTGTCTCCTGACTTACCTTATACAGGAACACAAGCAAGACCTGAAAAACCAATGGGAGGAATAAAGGGGGAGGAAAGCAGCTGGATTCAGTTTTATAGAAGGTCTTTGCGGGTGGTAATTGCTGGTTTATCTCACCTGTGAGCAGTCTGGCCCCCATGTGCCTCTCCTTAGTAGCTGAGAGGGCATTTGCAGGGCCCTGGAAGCCCTGTGTGTGTCTGAGGGCAGCTTTGGGTGAGGCTGGTCCTTCTGGAGGTTGTGTTCCCCGAGGAGGATGCTCTCTCAGAGCATTAGCCCCGCACTGCTGCGCCCAGGGCAGGATGGTGCCCCAGAAGCAGTGTACTGGTGGTCTGAGGAGCTCAGAGGTCTGCTGCACGATCCTGACTTTGCAAGAACATGTTTTGGTGTTGCAGCTGGTGTTGCTGCATCACGTCCCTGTCCCCATCCCCACAGTGGCACCACGCAGCCGGTGACTGGCCATCACCCATCCGGAGGAGCTGCTGGTAGGGCCAGAGCTCTGTGACAGGTCCTGGGGCAGAGATGGAGCCAGCGGGGGCAGAGCTGGCACAGTCACGGTGGGGCTGTTCATGGGGGCGGGATGTGGCCACCCCCCCATCACCCCCGTAGGGTCACACCAACCCCCCTGGCGCTGGAACAGCTGCCCGGGGCTCGCAGGGACCTTCGCAATGGGAGGAACCAGGCTCAGCAGAGATTTCCTTCCCTGCCCGCGCAATACCCTATGCCAAGATCCCAATAAATGAGCTAATTTTTAAGAAACACTGGTTTGCGTGTCTGTGGAACACAGCCGGTATGCTGTGCCATTACGGTAATAGTTTCATCTGGAGGCTTTTCCAAGAAAGAGAGAAAGGAAACTGCTTTTCTGCATGTACACTTTAAATGCAAGCTGCAACTTCAGACCAGCACTCTGGGGTCTCCTCTGCTGAAACGTTTACATAAAAGCCATCCAACACCAGACTTTCTCCGAGAATGCATTCACTGAGGAGAGTGCCTCATTAAGTACCAGTTGGAGACCAAATTCCTGTGTACAGATAACTGAGCTCAGACGGTACTGCTTTATAATGGCACTGCATTAGGCACAGGTGATTTTCTTTTCTTTCCTTTTTTTTTTTTTTTAATGGGCAGTCTGGCATGCTATCTCTTTCTAATAATCTGAAAAACAAAGAAATTGAGCCTTTCCTTCACTACAGGAATGCTAAAGTCACCATTTTCCCAACGTTACTCTGGTACCTACCAAATGCCTCAGCATCAAGCCATAGGGCTGGTCTTGCCAAAATCGGGCAGATATATTTTCAGTTGCTGTGGCTTGTACTCTTTCACCTGTGCTTTACCTAATACACTTGTGAAAATTAGCTAAGTTTCTTTTAAATTATCACTGGAAATATTTTTTTTTTGCCTGGCACATTTTCCATGTGCCCGGAGGCACCCACAGGGCAGCTTCTGTACAATGACTGTATAGTGACTCTTTCCAAGCCCCCCCAAGGCTCCTCCAGCCCTCGCCTGGGTTGCTTTCCCCACAGAGCCCAGAGTCCCCATGCCACAGAAGTGGAAGACAGGCACAGAGCGGCTGCGTGCCATCAGCCTTGTCCTCGGGGATGCTCTCCGGGGGATGCAGCTCCCCATCCCCAGGGCAGCTGTCCTGCCGCCCCATACCCCGATGCCACCCACAAGGCCACCACCGCCAGCCCTTACCAGCCCCAGCCTCCCTCCACTTCAGATGAGCCGTGCTCGTGGGAACCAACCGGAGGGGTGTCTACCACACTAACGCTCAAGCACAGTCTTGGCATAACCAGAGAGCTGCATTTTCCAGCCCTTTATTTTACCCCTGTCTGCGCACCGAATACTCGCTCCACACGCAGTCCCCCGGCAGCCCCCGCAGCGGGGCTGAGGGCACACAGTTCCCACAGGACACACCACAGATTGATCAATTCTCTGCTTCTTAGGACCAGAACCTGGCTGTTTCCCAGATCCCACCACGTTTGACTCACTGTGCCGTCTCTTACGCTCTTGACAGATACCAACGGCATAGATCCATATGTCAAACAGTTTGGTGCAGCCCAATCACAGGTTTTACATCAATATATGTGGAAAGTTTTAAAGGATTTGCAAAACATCAGTTCGGTGACTGTGTCTGTTCCTTACATGTACTCTGCTTTGCATCTGTTTTCTTATCAAAAACCTTCAACAAAAACAGGGTAAAGAAAACCCTCAAATGACAAGATGACTTGCCAAAGCTCAGTCTTTACATAAGTTAACACAAATCAGATAGTGAGAATGATTATTCATACCCTTAAAATATACTGTATTTAAACCCTTTCTTCACTGAAATGCCAAACAATTAAAAAAAAAGCCATTTCAAAGAGTTATGCCCCTAGTAGGAAGCACGGCTGTGCACCGACCTCTGCAAATCCGTTTCCTATGTTTATGTATTCCATATGTGTATATAAGCATGTAAGCGATTGCTTTCACACGTTTACAAAATAATCCTAGTGAATGGATTGTAAATTACGAACCAAAGTTGCTGTGGACGGAAGGTCACTGCCCCCGAAGGCTGCCGGCGCCGGTCCCGTCCTGCCCCGTTTCAGCCTCAGCAGCCCAAACATCAACCCAGCGATTAGGAATACAGAGGGACTTTTCTACCTAGCGAAGTTCAGAAGACAAGCCCCACTCCAGGCAGGTGACGCCAGTGGTGATAATTATTGCCCTACATTAGCAGAAACAAAGGAGGAAAGCCAAGGTATGAAACCCAGGACCCTGCAATAAGAATTTCTGGCAGGTTATCGCCATGGAATGGTCACTCCCTGTCTAAAATTCTCAGTCTGTTCAAATAACAGCAGAGAGTTTTCTCTATAATGAATTCAAGGACAATTAGCTGGAATCACCAGTGAAACCTAAGATACCTCAGAGGAAGTGTTATGGCTTGCCATAAAATATATACACTTCATTTGTTATACTCAAAATCTTGTTACGGGCAAAAGGGAGTGCACATCTGAGGTGCCAGGAATTTTATCGCTAGTCTAATTAACGTTTTACCAGCCTACTCAAACATGAGAAGCACTTATTATTAGTCCAGTTACGACAGCACTAGCACTTACATTCCAAATTATCTAACCATTATTTAAAAATTCATTAAAAATACAGCTATAACCTTTCTAGGTAAATTCCCCTGTGTTTCTGCGAGGGGAGCTCCCGGCTCCGGGGCTCTGCTCCCCCGGGGACCCACTGGGACCCGGGGCAGCTGGCACCCTCCTGCGACATGCCCCTCCATATCACGCTTCCGTTAATTACAGGGTCACAGATGGTTCACACCAACCAGCAGAGCTCCTCATTAGCCCTGGCAAGTAATGAACAGAAAGCAAGTTAAACTGCAGCCAAAACAAACTCAGGCAACAGGCACCCAACCGCCGACGCCATCTCACACCACGCCAGGACGGCACAGGGCTGTGCAACTCAGTACGGAGCCCATGGCACATCTTTAGCGATGGAAAAATGAAAACTCATGAGATATTTGTTAGTTAATTTGGTGAGGAAACACATGGAGAAGAGCTGAGCCACTACAAAATTCCGAGGGCAGGACGAGGCACCCCTCGGGAGATGCCAGAGGGAGCAGCCGCCCCGAGCCACCCGTGACTGAGCACCCACTCGGTATTCGCTGCTGTCTTCATGCACTCGGCTTCACCGTGGCCAGTGCTGCTCTGAATGGTAATAAGTGTTTTATCCTAAGTGACCGTTGTTTCATGCCACAAATACACTTTATATAAAGCAGAAGGAAAATGCCTGAAGAATTGCAAATGCCTTTTGATGAGATCCCCACAAGAGTCTATTAAGGACACTTAATTTTGCTCCGTGGTTATTATTGACATCAGGGCCAAGCGGGATGACGGGCAGCAGCGGCAGTGAGCTCCTCCCCAGCAGCATGGACACGGCAGCGGTGGGGGACAGGCGTCACGGCGAGCGCAGGCAGCGGCACCTCGATGCCCGGCACAGGAAAGGGGGAGCCTGCAGAGCCTGCCGCGCCAGGGGAGACTCCTCCGGCAGCGGGATACACCCCACAGCCCGGGAGCATTCAGCCTGGAGAAGCCACACGACCTGGAAGCCAGAGTGGTCACCACAATTATTGTCACAGAGTTCAACAGCGGAACACCGCAAGCACTCACCTTACTGTCAGCACAGTTCAATTACATTTTAAAAGGGGCCCCAGGACCCATGCCCAGTCTTTGTAGTGTTTCCTGTGATGGTTTCCTTACGCTTGTAGTCGGTGAGTCGCCCAAACTGCAACAGCATCTTCCAAACCAGCCTGAGGTGACATACTGTAGCTGAGATAGCGAAACGTGACAAAGGAAAGCCTCTTCAAGCAAAGGGTGGTGTGTGCCCGGTACATGCTCAGTAACAGGACCACTGGGCAGTGGGGTCACTCATTCTACCGCTCCGTAAGTGCCTACTCGTGCACGTTTGCCTTGTGAGAAAACCAGCATTCTCTTAGCAGCTGAACTCCCCCTTTCCATTCATTCCTTCAAAAGAGATTGCCAGTGTGATTTAAGACTCTTTTCCCCTCAATCCAGCTCAAGAAAAACTTGTAGGTGGCAGAGTGAGACAGAGGCTTCATCCCATGTCTCACTCCTCATTTTCATACCGGGCAAAATAGCTCCTTAGAAGCAGCAAAGGCAAATGCAATGGGTTTTGAATGGAGAGGGAGCAAGAGTCCCTCAGTTCAGTTGGTTTCCTTCCAAAATTAGAAGACTTCTGTTTAGAGGGAAGTACTTTTTCTTATCAGGGAATGACAGAATGGCAGGAAATGGCCTCAGAGCCCCTGAGGAGCCCCCTGCCCGAGCAGGACCTGTGCCACTCCTGGCAGAGGTGTCCGCCCTGGAAGAAGTCTCCAGAAGACCTGAGTCCTGTGGCGGAGCTGCCGGGCCCCATCCCCACGGCCTCGGGCATCCCCCATTCCCTCCTCCGGGGTGGACGCTCTGCAAACCCGCCGTGTGCTTCCCCGGCCAGCACAGACACTGAGCAGATCTCGCCTTTCTGCTTTCAACCAGCACTCCCTTTTTCCTTAAAACACACTGGAAGACTATCAGCATATTTAATGGCCCTCAGTCCCAAAATGCCACTTCTCGGTTTATATTTAATCCAAATATTAAACTACCTGCTCTTTCATAAACCACTGATCAGGCCATTCCTGGACCCCCCCAGCCCACCCACCTCCTCCTACTCTGGGAGCCAGAGGGACCTGCAGCCGAGGAGAAGTCCCCCTGGGGAGCAGAGACAAGCCTGTCCTGTGAGAACGGAGCCCCGTGGCTCATGGCCCCACTGCCGTGCAGAGCCCTGGCAGCAACCCTGTCCCCCCGCTCTGCGCTGGTGTCCTTGGGTCTGCAGCCTTGCTGTCTGGACCACGGACACGCTGTCCGGGCTCAGCAGAGCCCCCTCACCCTCGGCTCCAAGGGCTGTGTTCACCAGCCAGAGCAAAGCTCTCCCAGACACCAGTCCTTCCCTCCCCTGCCGAGTGGAGCCGGTGCCCCCTCCGGCTGAGGGCTTTGTGCCCGCTCTGGCTCATGACAGCGCTGGGTTGGGGCGGGGGTCCTTCTCCTGGGGACAGGACACAGCAGTGTCCGTCTCCAGGCTGTGACTGCCCACCCCGCACGGGGACAGACCCCTGCGCGCAGGCAGGGCAGCCAGGCGAGCATCCCGCCGGCACCGCAAACCCCTGCCCTGACACAAGCCGGGAAGGCGAACACCCGGCGAAGCCGTCACCCCGCGCAGGGGGCTGTGTTTGCCAGCCGGTCGGCACTCCAGGAACACGGCGGCAACAAAACCCACACCTTCCTCTGGCACAAAAATACCTCTGCGTGGGCTGAGCCACACGAACGCTCCTTGCGTGCCGGCATCCGCGCCGGCACAACGGGCAGGCAAGGTGTAAAAATAGCGCTGCCTCTCCGGGGCGGCGAGCTCGGCCTGCTGAGGGCTGCGTGTGCCGGGGGCTGCTCCGGGAGGGGACGCCGGCTCTCCCGCCCCCAGCCCCGCCAGACCGGGCTGCAGCGGCAGCACCAGCGGGCCCCGGGCGGCTCAGCTCTGCCTGGCATCGGCCAGCACGGGTTGTCTGGGTGGTGCAGAGACAAAGACTTAATGTTATGGTAGGAAACCAGTTAATCTCTGAGTCGCACCAGGCATTGGCTAAAAAAGCGAAACAGAATAGACAGGGAGGAACTGGTTTCTGAAAGGCTTCAAAACTGGCATTTCATTTCTGTTCAGAGGCCGAACACGGAGCCTGCCTGGAACAATTCTGTGTTACAGCAGCCCGGCAGTCAGGAGCAAGGAAAAGATGAAGGAGAACCCTTTATCTAAACATGAACACACAACCCTCTGTGCACCTCCTGCAAGTCTCTGCTGCGCCGTCCTATTCTGCGTTGATCCGCACGGTGTTCAGACAATGCCCAAAGGCACCCAGACAGGCTCCTTGCCAGGAGGGTCTGATGGGTGTCCCTGCACCCCAAGGGCACCTCGGAGCTGCCGCTGGCCCCGGCATGGCCGGTCACCAGGGCAGGAGAGGCCCGGGCCAGCTCCTCTCTCAGGAGCCGAGGAGACGGGGCAAGTGGCCAGAGCCGTCCCTGCCGCCTCCCCGGGGCTGCTCCTCCGGCCTCACCTTGCTGCCCAGCACAGCGTTTATCGAGACACTGATCAGAGGGTGATACCGGTAACACTGAGCGGGAAATGCCCCTGACAAAGCCCTGGGCAGCGCTGGCTGCAAGATGCCACAGGAGCCCTTCCCCGGCCGAGGAGCGGGAGCGAGAGCCCGGCCCAGCTCCCGACTCACCTCCCCTGAAGGGCGAGAACAGCAGCGTTTGCTCTGCACCCTGCGAATGTTGAGCAGAGACACCATTTCATCAGCTCCATCTGCCACCACGCACCAGCACCGTCTGCTGCTGTTTATTTAGAGGGGTGACGGTAGAAGATGTTTAGCAGCTGGATGGGTTTTCATGGAGCAAACACAGAAAGAGCAGAACAAAGCGTGCGACTTGCCCAGCCCGAGTGAACTGGGCAAGGGACCGGTGGAAATGGGCTTTCACAGAGCCGGAGCAGGGACGCGCATCGCCTCACGCTCCCTCCTCCCTGGTCACACCCCCCCACACACACCAGCGCTACTGACAGGGTTAAGTACAGGCAGCTTGTGCTAATGCTTTTGCAGTAATTAGCTGATAAGCAGGAAAAGCATGTTGCTTGGCTGGGATGCCCTGCTAAAGGTCGCGCTAGTTCTTGTAATATACAGATTTGTATTTTAGAGCTAAGCACAGAATAAATATACATTTATCTTAATTTCAAAAGGTCACATGATTTTGTTACTCTGGGAAGAGCGATTAACCTATAGCTGCACTCCTGTGGTAATTTTGAGTGTGAAGAGTCAATGGAAGCGGGTGAACGTCCGGAGGTCTCCCACGGCAGGAGCGGAGCCGGCTGCGCCATCCCCGACCGCGCCGCTCCCTCCCCCTGCCCGGGCGCTTTGCTCCCACCCTGCACAGTGCCAGGGCGGCAGCACGCACACTGCTGGCTTCTGCGGGGTTATTTCTCAGTGTTTCCATTTACCTGGTTCTCCCTTCCGCATCACAAAAATCAGAGCGTTTCCCTGTGTTCCCAGGCATTTAGGGATGAAGGCAGCAGGTTCAACCCCACAGCCGACCCGCACCAAACCAGAAGAACAGTCCCCTCTCTTCACCTGCATCACAGTCTAGATCTTGTTTTAGCACCTACATTTCAGGTCCCTGACCCATGAGGGCCAGAAAGAAACTGACGATCCGCCATTAACTACAGCAAGGGCAGCACAACCTCTGCCACCAGCTGCGAGCAGCGCTGAGCGGGAGGTCCCCTCTGAGACACCTGTCCCACCATCCTCCTCCGGCACCCTTCAAGCCAGACTTTGCCTTAGGGACACCACGCACAGAGCTGGCGTTGATCCCCACTCACCCCAGCCACAGCCCGGCGGCAGCAACGTGTTGCTCTGCCACGCCATTAGGCAGCAGTTGTGCCTAACTGGGGACACGGCGGGGAAGGGCACGGAGCGCAGGCCCAGCGCCGTTGGGACGGCAGGACGGGCATTCTCGCCTTGGCGGGGCGGGAGCACGCGGGGCCAGGGTGCCCGTTTCCCCCAGAAGCCAGAGCACCGTTAATAATGCTGCCTCCGTTTCCAAATGAGAAACAGAAACACAGCTTCAGCTCTTCTATATTGCAGGGATTTTTTAAGTTCGGTTTATTGCAGCCTGTCAAAAACGTTACTTGCAATTTGTACCCTGCTGTATCACTTTGAAGCATAACCTGCATCTTCACATACAAGCTAAACTAGTTACCTCTTCATTTAATGCTACGGAGTAATAGGGACAGAAAAGATACCTGTGCATTACATTTGTCTACTACATCAGCAGAAGTATACAAATATATTTCAGCCCTGTTTAAAAAGCAGCACTGTTATTCATCTAGCTGCAGACAAAAGTACATCCAGCAAAAGCAACGGGAACTACAACGCAGCATCTTCTGAGATAGCCGTCCTCCCAGTCGTGCTTTACAGCACAAGGGTTCACCAGAGATGACTCTAATTGTGGTGTCAGAGATACTCACTATTTAACGACTTCAAAAGCTTGGCAGTGCCGCTGGCGAGGCTCCGCGGAGCGTCCCGGCACCCAGCTGGGAGCACCCAGGGGCTGTGGCCGCCCGGAGCCGCGGGTGCCCCAGGCGCCTGCCCTCGCCGCTTCGCTGAACATGCTCTGTGAGCCGCTGTGCGACCACCGTCAGGTCAATCGGAATTTTACAAAGAAGCCTTCTCAGAAAGCTACAGCTAATTTTTGTTTTCTTTGAAGAATGTTTTTTAAATGTAATTACAAATTAAACGTTCTTCTAAGTGCTTGCCTTCTACCTACCGGTTATAACTGGTTTCAGCCTGACAAAAATGCCAGACGCACATATTTGATGTTACATTTTCTCTGGTTTCGGTGAACTGCACAGCAAAACGTCCCTGTGGGGAAGGAAGCCTCTGCTGCGGAGGGGTGGGAAGGCGGCAGGTCTCAGAGGAAGGCCATCAGCAGACACTGCACACCTGGCTGCGCCCCGCTGGGACCCTCCCACACCCCCAGGGAGCGCAGTGCCCGCAGCCCGCGGCACTGCCACCCTCCACCCTCCCGAACGCAAGAGCAGTGAGAGAGCAGAGAATTTAAAAATCAACACAGACCCAGGAGAACAACCTCTCGCCCCCTCTCTTACAGCCAAGGAAACAAAAACTCACTGGGCTGAGCTCGCTTGGCCAGGGAGAGCGGCACACACCAGCAGTCCTGCCTTTGGAGAACTGAGTGCCACCAGGAACGAAAGCCCTGACAGCCTCGGAGCGTTTCACCAAACGGGAACTGCGCCCACCCAGCGCAGGCAGATGGAGCTGGGCTCTGCCACAGCTCAGGTTTTCTGTGAAGTACCTGAACCTGCCACTTAACAGAGCCAGGAGCCCCGATCCCGTGCCGGAAACCACACTGCCATGGGATCTTCAGCTTCCCGCAATCCATTAACACCCAAAAATCCCACCCAAAATTGTGAAATTCTGTACAGAAAACCCAAGCTATTGACAGCAGACTGGCTTTTGAACTTTCACAGCTTCAGCAAATCTCGCCACAGTGAAAGCTGGATTTCTAACTAACATCGAGCTGACAGGTGGAACTTACCTTGACAATTCATTAAAATAATATAAAAAGGAACCAGCAAGGGAAAAGCAGCTCTGCTATGTGCATGAAAGCTTGAAATTGGAGCCATTGAATGAGGGTAATAACATGATATTAATGTGAAATGAAATCCTGAGAGCTGATACGGCCCGTGCAGCAAGAGTTTGGAGATTGTTGGTTTAATAAGGGCTTTGGCAGCCCACAGCCTGACGTGGGGGTCAAAGGCAGCAGCCGCCGCTCAGCTCTGCTTGTAACTCACTCCCGAGTCATGGCTCCACTCTGCCCCGCTGTTCCGCAGCCCTGAATGTCACCGGATCTCTGGGAAAGGTCAGCTCTCCTGTAACTGCACCGGGAAGGCACAGGGGCTGCAGTAAGAGAGGTGGTGAGATTGTGGATTCAATTTCCACTGAACATTTTACTGAAAAGGAGTTTATTTTGGGCCCATCCTCTTCCGGAGTTCGAACCCTGATTAAACGACACAGTTAAGAAACGCAAGAGCACTATGTGCTGCTGTTATAATCCACATAAAAATCCAGGCTACGTGCAGCGCCAGAAAGATCCCTGGTCACGCTTTGCGAGAACAGGAGCGATGAGTCCAACTCCTGACCGAAATCAGTGTTTTTTTCCCTTTGAAGTCTGTTTGGCATGGCATTCTTGTGCTCTGGATGAAACACGGACCATTTACCCCTGGGGTCTGTGGGGCCGGACGAGCACTGAGTTTTCTGTCCATGAGGTTGGGGTCCCCATCGCCGATGCCTTGGGGAGGACCCTGGTGCCGCTCTCGGCTCTGCAGCCCAGCTGCCGGCCATCAGAGGGGGAGCAGTAAGAGCGAACCCGAAGGGCGAAGCTCCCGGCTCAGCGCAGACTCTCCTCCCAGGGGCTGCCTTCACCTGGGGAGATGCTGGTGTCCCTGCTGGTGTGGGCAAACCACGGGCAGCCTGCTCAGCCATCTGCCCGGCCCGAGGGCCACCACCTGCACAGCGCGGCAGAAGCCACTGGTGGGACCAGCCTCCCGCGGGGAGCAGCCGGCCCAGGGGAGCCGTGTCTGGGCAGCTCCATCGCCTGCCCTTCACACAGCCCACGTGAAGCCAGTCGTGCCGACAGCAAGGACTTACACTAGCTGTGATCTGCTCTTCAGAAGTTATATTAAAGTTGGTTGATTCACTGTGGTTTTCACAGAAGCTGTAATTAATATCTCTAAGCCATATGGGATTAGTGATGAGGAAGAAAAGATAAAAACAAAAAAACCCTTGGTCTTGTTTGGTAAGCAAGGCGTGACGGGGAGAGCCGCTGTCACGCTGGGCTGGAGCGTGGCCGGAGGGGCTGGTGCAGCCCCAGGTGGGTCCCCAGCTGTCCCCCCGCCCCGCGCGAGGGCTGACATGGCACAGGAGCCAGCGGCACGCGGTGCTGTGCCTGTTCCATGGTGCTCCCGGCACACGGTGCTGCAGGAGCCCGCGCTGCCGTAGCCCGCAGGGGAGGGGGTCTCTGGAGGCCCGGGGGCTTTCCCCGCAGCGGGCAGGGACAGGGGCTCCCTCTCCATTTACAGCCTGTGCCCTCGCCCAGCGCTCAGCTTCGGCGCCAGACCCAGCCCGGGGTCCTGGGCAGGGGCAGCGGTGGCCGCAGCTGGGCTGGGGACAGTCACATCTCGCTGTGCCGGCTCCGCAGAGCCCCGCGCTGCAGACAGTCACCCCTGCTGTCCCCCGCGCTGCGCTGAGCCCGACCCCTCGTTACGCCACAGGGTGCACACGCCGCGCCGGCACGGGGCCCTTCCCAGCGCAGGAGCAGCACTGCACCCAGACTGGCACAGCTGCTGCCGGGAAAACCCTCCGGATCAACCAACAGCCCACGCCATCTAGTAAAACATTTATTTGTTCAGGTGAAATAAGCTACCATGTTTACAGTTTGTGAACTCACCACTGGCGACATTTAACATGACTGGGGACTGCAGCTGCTGCCACCAGATTTTTCATCATAATTTTTAGTTTTATAAAAACCTTGGACACCAGAAAAAAAGGTATTTAGACGTAATGTGGCAGATGTGAGATGGGCAATCTGTGATCAGGGGAAGAAAGTTTATCCGACGCAGCCACCTCGACAGCCTCTCAGCTTCGGCTGCAGCTTCAAGTAAAGGTTTCAGTGGGGTGAGTACAGCGCGACACGTTAATCTTCGGTGAGTTGGAACCGTATTGTTTTCTGCCGAGTAAGAACGTCGGTGGCAACAGTTTCGGGGAGCGGAGGAGGGCAGGCGTCCTGCGGATCAGCCCCGGCTTCTGTGCAAAGAGACAAAACAGACGGTGAGGGACAAGGAGCAGGACCCGGCCCTTCCCCGCAGCTGAAGCTGACGTGCCGCGGGGCCGGTGGCACCAGGGGTGCTCGGCAGGGCCAGCCCGGGCACGGCACCGGACCCACAGCCCCGGGAGCTGCACAGCGGTGCTGCTGCTACTGCTGCTGAAAGGGAAAACCAAATAACAAAATGCCTCCCCAAAACCCCCAAAGGAACCAGT
This sequence comes from Alca torda, assembly GCA_008658365.1. Lineage (NCBI taxonomy): Eukaryota > Metazoa > Chordata > Aves > Charadriiformes > Alcidae > Alca > Alca torda. The sequence goes on along the minus strand of CM018080.1, from coordinate 201,054 downwards.
AAATCTCATCACTCCAGAATCAGAGAATTTCCCAGTTTCTACGTTTGTGTCTGCGCTCATGAGGCCAGGCTTTTCCCCACAGCAGGGATTCCCACTCCGCGCAGGGTCAGAGTGCACAGAACCGAAAGCACCCGAACGGAGCAGGGGATGGGCACCAATCCAGCCCCTGCCTTCGAGAGGTCTACATGCAAGAGAAAAAGCCACTGTAGAGACTGTGCAGATGTGTAACTGCCCTGCCCCGAGCTCCCACATCGTTTCCATCAGTCCACGGCGTAGCGACAGCCGGTTTTCCGCAGGAGAGCCCGCAGTCCCACCGGCACAGCCACCCCAGCACGGCTTCACTTACCTTGGGGAATGCAACGCTGCAGTTGCGGTATGTAAATACAAACTAGACACCATGATTTAAATTGATCCTTGGTCTGCTGGGGGTTACAGCTCCAGCTGCCTACAGCCTCATGCGTGAAGCCAGGGCCGGGGTCTGGCAGGGTGCCGGGGTCTGGCAGGGTCCCTGCGTCCCGCGGGCTGGTGCTACCCTCCGCCACCCTCCCGGGACACTGGTTGTCCTCGTTTCCCTCTCCCAGGGGAGATTTCCCCTGCAGAGACTGCACGGCTTGCACACCAAACACGGCGGGCGTCTCCGGAGCAGCGACCTGGCACTCCCATGGGGAACTGCAGTCTGGGGGAAACCAGCTCGGCACCAGGCTCCGCACACTGACTTGGTCTCAGCTCCCGGATTTATGACAGGAATGCTTTCTGAAGTGCAGTGCTTGGAACAACCTGAGGTGACACAGCTTGCTCCAGCACAACAAATCCAGGAGCTTGTTCTCTTCATTTTCAGACAAAGTTTCCGGCGTGGGGTCTCTCTGCAGGTGCCACGTGCCACATTTGCTTTTTTCCCCTTTTAGTTCCCTTCCTTCCAAGCTATGCTTCCTTCTTTCTACAGCCGCAGCCTTCACACCCGGCTCTTGTGAATAAATCAATTACATTAAAAGTCTATGTCAGCAAGACCAGTACGACTTGCCTTTTGTTGGGCTTGTATTACTGCTGCCAGGGTGTAGGTGCTTTAACCCCCACTAACCTGCGCACTTCAGTTTCGTGGACGTCTGTACAGTTGTGAAAGCCAGACCCCGGCCACATTCAAACAGTGACAGTCAGTGTAGGGTGCGTGTATTCGTAGGTACAGAGCTGATTTAATCTGACATTCAATGCCCACTGCCATGCACCCACCTGCACGGAAGGAAAGACAAGACTGCTGCCCGTGCCGGGAGAAGCCCTCGGCGGGTGCCCCGGGGGCAATGCAGCTCCGAGGGCAGCGGCGGTGGCGGGGGCTGCAGCGTGGCAGCAGGACCCGCAGAGGGACTGGAAGCCCCAGGCGGGCAGGTGCTGGGGCCGTTACTTACCCAGCACGGCCCCATCCGGCAGCCAGGCTCTGGCAGTGGGTCTGGACACCCCGACACGCAGCAGGGCACCCAGAAACACATTTGCAAAGGGGAAATATGGGATACGTGTTTTCTGTACGCAGGACCCCAGTGACCGACATTTGCTTCTTTTAAACCAGAACTTTGACCAACATTAAAATTACTACGTTACTAGGGAAAAGGCACTGCGTGATTTCGTGGCTGTTATTGCTGCTTTAGGAGAGCGAGAGCACACCCCTGGCTGCAGGCAGCACCTGGCCAGCACAGTGAACATTCTTGAGCCACTGCAACACTGACGGATGTTGCTGCTCTGCAAGCGGTGCTGCTGAGACTCCCGCTCCTCTCCAGTCATAGCAAGAGAAGTGACAGTAAGAGACAGCAGCTGTGACCGTTCCTTCTTCTGACTGCATCAATTCCCAGGGGAAGGAGTGCGGTCGCTCTCTGTGCCGGTGCCTGCCATGGCTCCAGGTGCGGTTTCACAGTGGCGCAGGACGGGCTGCGCAGCGCCTTCTCGGGGACACACGCGTAGCCAGCGCTGGCTGCGGCAGCACCATTGGCTGTCACATCTCGGTGTGGCTCTGCTGGCCTGGGATGCTCAATGCCAGGCATTCACCTGGCGCAGTGACTGTGCTCAGGTGCCCAAGGAGGTACTGGGAGATGCTGGTGCAGTCCCGAAGCAGTGGCCAGCAGGGCTTTCATGGTCCTCGGGAGGCAGGAGCGGCCCTGTGCTGCTGGCAGCAAGCCTCGAGCCTCCAGGAGCTTTACAGCCAGCAGGGACGGCACAATCTCATGGTGGCAACCCGGTGGGACCCCTGGGGCCAGCAGTGTGCCCCGGCAGCAGCCACCCCGGGCACTGCAGGCTCCAGGCCCGTCCCAGCCAGAGCAGCATGTGCTCAGGAGCTGTGTCCCCTCTCCCGGGCACAGGACACATGGCTGTCACTTGCCAGTTCACTCTTCATTACTGCAGGGCTGCCCGGGTGCATGGGGAGGGCTGTCAAACACACGGGAACACGCTGGCAGAAATAAAGCCACATTGGCAGCCAGAGCGGAGCAGTACCGTGTATTGACTGTAACGAACATGCCCGGAACACAATCGGAAAGGCAGCACAGAAAACAACCGACACAACAAACCTGTCACCCAGCAAAGCCCCGCTTCTCCAGCCACACACTGCCCTTCCCAGCCCTCCTTACCACAACACCTGTGCTCTGGGAGAAGGATCAGGAAAAGGTGTGAGAGGAAGCATGTGCCAGCAATTTTCATAAGAGTAAACACATTTCTAAAGTAGTTTCTCATCCTCCGGGGCTCGTGAAAGAAGACACCACCTAAGGCTAAAGCCTGGGTGAATCTGTTCCCAGAAAGCGCACATGGAGCAGCCCCACAGGTGGGCGATGCCCCGCGGGGCAGGTCGGCATCGCCACGGCCACCCCGCACCCCCGGCACCCCCCGGACAGCACCCATCACCCCCAGCCGGGAACGCTCTGCCGGGGTTTACTGAATCATATTCTCACTTCTGAAGCGTTAGAAAGCGTTGCAGGGCTGCACTCCAAAGCCCTACCGAGGTCATTCTGGTCAAGGAACATCTCGGCACTTTTTCTGCCTCCAACTGTTGGCAACCTCTGGTTTGGCAGAACTGAAAGGACAGAGAACCTCCTCCTTCACAAGGCTTTCCACGCTTTGACTGAACCATTCCTGCACTATTAGCAGAGAATTAAACCAAACGCAGGGACATATGGTCCTTCTAAGCTGCTTATACAGATGCACCGTGGACAGAACACTCAGCTTTGGTGTTTAGAAAATGATTCCTTCGAGTAAAAAATTAAAAATATAAAAAATAAACCTCCTTAAACCACAAGAAGCTATTAATATTTTAGCACTTTCACAAAACTCTAGACACATTTATGTCCAATTTTAGACAACATATAAAGCATTTTCATTCGACGTTTTCAAAACGCAGGACTGCAGCCCGTAGCTCAGCAGCAAGCCCCTAACGCTCTCCCCACAGCCCAGCGCGCAGCGCGGGTGCTGGCTGCGGGCACCGCTCCTCGCTTCTCCCACGCAGAACCCGGGCTGACACCTCCTGCTCTGACGGTGCACCACCCGAATAGCCAGCTTCTGTGCGTACAGCCCCTCCAGAAGAACCTGGCCTTCCGCAGTAATCCAAGGAGAGAATTGTTTATTATCAGTTCTTTAACTTTCCCAGCAAGAAGCAGGTATTCTAATTTTGAGGCTTCATTTCCTTTTTGGTCCCTGCATTTCCAAAGGGAAGTGAATGACTTTGTAAAAAAGAAACAGCTGCTTCTTTTTATGTCCCTTACACCACCCCACGCAGACTCTGTTCTCCCACGACAGGCAGCAAAGCCGCCAAGACCAACCCACGTTGGCTGGGAGCAAGAGGGGTCACCGCGGAGGCCGGGACCGGGGCTGCCGGGAGACGGTCCCCGCTGGCAGACGTTCCCTGCCACCACGGCTCTCGGGCTGGCCCGTGCCATGGTCACAGTGTCCTCAGGCATCTGCCTGGGTTACACTGCCCTCAGGAACAGCACACGGGGCGTAAAATTTAACTATCCATCACTGTAATGGCCACAAAGTCCACACCAAACCTATATTATTTGGCATCTGAGAATGCAGTAACGTTGCAGAGTTAAGCTGTCCCTAATTTAAAAATGATGACCATACAAGTTTATTTAATATTAATTGTAGACTTTTCTTTAGAATGAGCAGAGCAGCAGCAGCACGTCTGCCACCCTCACAACGTGGGGTTTTCAATCACCTATTGCCATATGTTCATGTCCTTACATAGTGGCCTGAAATTATTCTACCCCTCAGGCCCTGCAATCAAACAGCAGGCTGAAGATGAGACCATCGTCACGTCCCTTCACTGTGCACGGGGATTAATGAGAACTGGAACAAGCCATAGAGCTTACAGGAAATATGCCCCAAAACATCTAGGAAAGAAGGAGATGACCGTCATCATCCCCACCATCACTATGAGCTGCTCAATGGCCACGCACGGGCCGGCTGCAGCCCTGCCCCGCAGTCTGGGGGTCGACTGCCGCCCCTGCCTGGCTCTCTGCCCGCACCCCGAGGCCCCACGCTCTGCCGGCAGCACGACCTGGCCCCATTTCCCTGCCCCGAAGGCATCCTGTAGGACGGCAGCAATGCCCCACATTCCCCACAGACACCCACATTTCACCACGTGCCAGGAAGGCGACAGCCGTCCCCACGCCGGCTGCCGGGACGGGGGCCAGCTCTGCCAGCCCAGCAGCGAACCGGCCCTGCCTGGGCTGGCAGACAGGGCAGACGCCTGCCCTCAGCGCTGGTGCCAGGCAGCAGCATGTTTTACTGGCAAAACCATTGCTGCGGCAACCCCGGGCTCTCAGATGGGACCGAGGAGGGTGCACAGGGAGCAGGTGGCCACCACCACCACTGCTGGACCCAGCGCCGTGGGACAAGGGTGCTTGGGGACCACAGGTTGGGCATCCTCCTGGGGAGACCCGGCGGCAGAGCCCTGCTGCTCCAGCGGCACCCAGCCCAGCGAGCCAGGCCCTGGCGGGAGGAGAGGAACCCCTGGCCTCGGCATCTTCCTCCTCCTCCTGGCCCCGCGGCGCCCGCGGCCCCGGGCACGGCGCCTGGGCGGGCAGTTACCGCGAGGCTGGCTGGTGTACGGAGTGAATATTTTATTTTACACAATATAACAACACAGCGATGTTGCTTCTGTACAGCATCTGCCTAAAAACAAAGGCAACACCATTGTCACGGAAAAGAAATATACAGTCTGACCGTTTTAAAAAATATCATTTTACTGATTGATCCAGAAGTGGTTATTTGTTAGCTCGGAGGAAATTTCATTTCCTTTATAAAAGGCTTTTTCTGTGAAAACTCTCTCTTTTGTTTTCTGCTACCGCAGAACCAGGAAGCCAGTCCTAGAGTAGGGAAGGCACTGGTGCTGTTTCACGCTTTTTTTCACCCCTTAATCTTTTTTTTCCTTTTTTTTTTTTTTTTTTTTAATCTCTGAATGTTGCCTTCGGTTTTGATATTAAATGAAGTCAAATGAAAACTAAATAAAACCCTGTGTGCACTGGGTGGCTTATACAGAACCCCGCATGAACAAGCCATTAATCAGCGAGACAACAGTGGACTTCCAAATCCAATTCCCCAGGAGAGGGAGTTTCACACAACGTTTGGTGTTTTGTTTGTCATTAAAATAAAAATGAAAATTAAAAAAAAAAAAGAAAAAAAAAGCAGGTCACACAGTGCTTTCCAATATCCACTCAGAACTGGAGAAAGTTGCTTTTCCACTATCCACATCAGAGCTGTCGGACTGGACTAGCATCCCGTTCATGGACAGGCTCCGTTTGGACCGCAGTCCAGCTGCGCCGTGGGCGCTGCCGGGGCCGCAGGGCTCCATCAGCTCGCCGCCCAGGGACAGCCTGCGCTTGGCTCGGGATGCGTCAGCTGGCAAAGTGAGGAACTTACTTGGCTTTGATTGTGCTCTTTTGTACGTGGGGGCCCCTTTGAGAGAGTCGGGGGGACGGCTAGCTAACTGCAGGGCAGTGGAGTTATTTCTGTTAGTGTTCTGGGACTCGATGCTGCCGACAGCTTCGCTCTGTGGCTCGCTGCTTGGCTTTGGCCCCGGCTTTCGCTTCTGCTTCTGGGAGACAGAAGTGCTGGAAGTCCAGGCAGGAGGCAAAGCGGAGGTAGTGGTGGCCGAGTCCTGGCTGGAGACGGTCTCCGGCGACTGCGTCACGCCGTCACTGGCAGCCTTGCAGCACTGGATGCCCTCCTCGTGCCCCACAGCCTGCTTGGACATCGACTGCGACAGCACCCCGCTGCAGCCCTGGATCTGAGCCCCGTTCGTCTGCGAGTACACGTTGCTGACCTTGGTGGCCTTCTGCTGCCCGTTGTTGTTACACACCTTGTAGCGGATCATGAGGATGATGATGAACACGAGCACGGAGGCCACAATGATCCCACCAATGATGATAATCATGGTCCCACCCAGGAACTGGGACTGCATGAAGTGGCAGCGCACATAATCCTGCTCGGTGGTGAACTGCGTGCAGCCCACCACCCTGGTGGCGGTGAGCGAGGTGATCCCGTCGTCGTAGATTGCCAGGACGCACAGGTCATACACAGTCCCAGCGGCCAGGTTGTTGACCAGGAAGGTTTTGCTTGTGGGAGGTATCATTCTGGGGGAGAAGGAAATCAGCGTGAATGAACGCAGCAGCCCCTCAGGCATGCCCCCACTGTGCGCTGCAGCCCCTGGCCGTGGTGACCACCGCCAAGGCTCGGCTCCTCCGCCCCCGCTGCTGCCCTGTGCGTGGTGCGGCAGCAGTCCCCACCAAGCCCCCCGGCACGGCTCGGCATGGCAGAGCCCGCCGTGACAGTGATTACACCAAAAACGCAAAAGAAATCACCAAGCCAAGAGGGTTTTGAACGGTGTGACTGTTACAGCCGGCGGCACAGAGCCTCTCTGCGCTCCGCCCGCACACCAGCGCGGGCACCGCCGGAAGCGCCACGAGGAATGCGTTTACCTTTCGCCCTGCGTTTTCATACAGCTGAGAGTGTTAAGATCCACTTAACCCATCCACCTCTACAACCCTTCTGCCAATCAGATTAGTTCAGAGGATTAGAGGTCCACTTGGATTATCTAAAAATAACACCGTTCAAGGTAATTTCCCTATTTGCGAGTAGAAAATTGCCTGAGTGTTTCCCACGGCTCCCACCATCTGCTGCCCGGGCAGGGCTCTGCTCGGCCGGCGTGGTGTGCGGTGCTGCGGCTCCGGTGCGGGGGCTGCCGGGAGCCGGGGCCACACGCCAGCGCCGGGCAGCCTGGCAGGGCCCCGCTGCAGCGGCGGGGGCTGCCTTACCTGTAAACAAGGGAGTCATCGTAAGTACCGTTGTACTGGATTTGGAACATACGTATCCCGGGTATATTCCTCTGAAAATTGAACTTCAGCAGGGCGGTAGAGGATGTTGCTTCCGCAACGACCACCTTCTTGTCTTGGCTGACTTTAGTATCCCCGTTGCTGCTGCTCGCGTTGGAGCCTGACTTGGTGGAAGTGGAGATATCCGAGGAGCCGGGGTCGGGCTCGTGGATGTGGTTCGTGCTGTTCAGCAAGTGGGGGAGTTTGATTATGTGCAGGTCCACTGTCTGCGTGGCCTCCCCAGCCGGATTGGAAGCAATGCAGGTGAAGGAGCCCGTATCCTTCACCGTCGTTATAAGAATGTCGAGCGTCCCATTGTCATACACCACGGACCTCGTTGCGTTTGAAATCAGTTTGCCCTCAGGTGAGATCCAATGAATTGCTGGTTCGGGGTCCCCCCGGGCCTTGCACCGCAGTGCTGCCCGCTGGCCCTCCAGCACCCGCAGCTCGTGGGTGTGCCGGGTGATGAGAGGGGGCTCGCACAGGAACTCCTCCTCGGGGATCGACCAGAAGTACCGGCCGGACAAGAGCGTGGGAGAAGCACAGGTCTCCAGGTCGTCTTCCCTCGAAAGACGCCTCAGCCACAAAAGCTCGCAGTTGCAATGCAAAGGGTTCCCACCAAAGCTCAACGCAAAAGTCGAGGGGCTGATAATTCCTGAGGTTGCCAGTACCTGAGCTCGCTGGAAGAGAGGATCAGGCGGTAGCTTCTGCAGTTTGTTAGACGTGACGTCCAACCTGGTCATCTTGTGGAGATGGGAGAAGGTCCCCTTAGGAATATGGTCAATCATGTTGTGGTCTAGACTGAGAGTGTGCAAACTAACCATCTTCTCCACCGCATCCCAGGGGATGGTTTCCAGATTGTTGTAAGACAAATCCAATTCCTCAAGAGCTAAAACATCATCAAAAGCTGTGGAAGAAATTAAAGTCAGCTGGTTGTTGTTAAGTATCAAGTGGTGAAGATTGGAGAGTCCACTGAACATGTCATTGGTGATCTTAGTCAATCGGTTGCTGTTCAAATGCAAAGCCCGCAAATTGCGCAAGTCGGCAAATGCGTGAGGTGTAATAAAACTGATTGTATTCCTGGAGAGCGTCAGGTCCACCAGGCTGGTCATATTGGCAAAGTCTTTCCTTTTAATGTTTGTAACAAAGTTGTCTGCCAGCCGTAACTCCACGGTCCTCCTGTCAATGTTGGGAGGAACAAATAAGAGCCCTTTCTTGGCACAAAGGGTGGCAAGGTTCGGAGACAAAATCTGACAGACACAGCGCTTTGGGCAGATCTGAGCTCTCACCGCTATGCCAATGAACAGCAGAAACAAAAGCAGTTTTTCCATTGTAGATCAGGTTCAAGAGCCTGTAAGGGAGAGCAAACATCTGTTAGTCTCTGCAAGAGAAGAAATGAGAAAATAAAAAAGCAAAGACAAACCGTCTGTGGTTAAATCATCAAACTGAGGTTCGTGTCACAGTGTGTCATCCCCATCTTGTTACCTGATGTCTTTATCATTCTCCGTGTCCTGACATAAGAGCTTCTATACTACCTTCCATAAGAACTATTGAGAGATATACATGTTTGCATACACACACGGATATATACAGACACCCAGACACGCACAACCGACAACGCGATTTGGAAGCAGCTGGTGGCACCACACATGGCGTCAGCGGTGCCTTTTGGGCCCCTCCTGCTAGAGCTCACCACACAACGCACCTCCACTCTTTCGGCTTTCCAACAGGTGCTCCTGACCTCACGCTCTGGAGTTACTTTGCCATAATGCTGTTTGGGTATTGAAAATGAGGGACGGTTCCTGTGTGCTTTACTCACTAAGCTAAAACTCGCACTGGCCTCTAAATCATGGCAGTTCACTGGGTTTATAGCCAACACTTAAGCTCTTAATGCTATTTTCAGAATAAACTCAGACGGAGCTAATTTTATGTCATTCAAACCCCAAAAATGCAAATAAAACACAAAAAAACCCAACCACAAGAAAAGCCCCCACAACAACATGGATCTAAATAAAAATGGAACGTGGGCTAATTTTAGATCATCACTGTTTTCCCGGCTGCCAGAGCCAGCAGTGCTGCACTCCTCTCCCAGAAAGCCTGACAGTTCAATTAGCCTTATCTCTTACAGCGCCAGATCCAGGATCCTCACAGAGTATGGAAACAAGGAAGATAACAACAGTGCCCACACCAGCTAAATGAAATCATCCATCAGTGCCTACACCAAAAGCTCAGCGAGGGCCACGGTGCAGGCCCTGTGCAGCCCCCAGCGTCCCCCTCGGCACGGGCGGGCAGGAGGATGCTCCTCCGGGAGCGGGGGCACAGTCCTGCGGAGAAGCACCTACGTGTCCCAGAGGGAACTCGTGCCATCGTGAGCAACGGAGCTCTGTGGGACGCCACGTTGGAAATGAAGCACTCAGCTCCCTTCGGGACTGATAAAGTCATACGTGTACCAAAGGGATTACTCAGACGTATTACCATCCCAGAAATGTACTAATGAAGCTCATCCAAAATAAAACAGTCTCACAGCTAGCCATAAGCAGGAGTCTTGAATCATCATGGATATTTACAGACTTTTAATGTCAGAACAACAATTACTGCTCCTATTGTCCAGTCCGTCCATAGCCCATGCACAGTGCCACGCAAACTGAGAGGAGCCAACAAGGTGCAAAAAGGACGAGTGAAAATACCAGCCTCTGAACCCAGCACTACCCATTTATTTTTTTCCTAATCCTGAGGGCTGTACGAACCATGACTACTGATTCCAACTCTTAAGTCCCCATTGGAAAATAAAAAAAAAAGTCTTCAACTGAGTATGCTGCTGCGGGCATGGCCCCTCACTGCTGCAGCGCTGGGAACCGTTACCGGAACCGTTACTGTCACTGCTACCACTAACTGCAGCAGAAACCAAACTTCCCAGGCAGCATCCAAACACCTTTAGCGGATTCAGTTTTGTCTGGCCCATGCCAGCACTGTGGGTCGGGGGTCCTGCAGGTGAGACGGACATGGAGGAGGATGGTGATGCCGAGCAGCGGAGGAGGAAGGACAGCAGAGCAAACCTCCTGCTCCAGCCCCCAAACCCCACTGGTGATGCCCGTCTGGCCACCTCCCGACACGGAAGCCACAGTCACGGCTGTAGGCCATCACACACCCGTTCCAGGCAGGACTTTTCTCTTTTAACTGAGATCTGGCAGGTACCAGATTCAAAGGGACTCGGCGACTCAGGGCATCTGCAGCACGACCGCCGGATCCCCAGGCAGCCTTGGCTGGGGACATCACGCTCATTTAGATTTGCTAACTTAATACTGCTAATTTAAGATTTGTAGCTGTGATTAAAGTAATGTGCTTGGATTCAGCCAAGTTCATTTGAAGAGCTACCCAGGATTAAAACCCAATCAGCACTGTGCATTCACAAGTTTGGAAATGCTGTTAGAAGATGAAACGGTGGCATAAGGAGACGTAGACTTAAACCACAGCTGGAGCGACAAGGTTATGACAAGGTTACCCACTGGTGGACATGGGGTTTTTCGGATTTTAGCAGAGTTTTTGAGGTTTTGCCGGTGAGGTCCGGCGCAGAGGCACGGCCGGAGTGACCAGGCACCGCCGCACCAATGCCACCCGCCTGCGGGGCGAACGGCAGCGCCCGAGCACCCCTCAACCGGCCCCATTGGCAGCGAGTATGAAAACAAATGATCGCCCACCAGTTCTAGCAACAAATTGAGGTCATGTAAAGAGCTAATGAATTTGAAATTTCTGCCTGGAATTGATCCAAGGGACACAGGAATGAAATGTCACGTACGCCAGGCTGAGATTGCTTCTCTTTCCCAATGTGTGGCTTGCTGGGGGGAGGTTGCCCCCATCTTCTTTGGGAGCAAAAGGTTTTATGATACTTAGTGCAGCATCTGCCCATGTGTCCCATGCTACAAAGGGTCATTTGCATATAGTGAATTGCATAACCCACGGAAGCAGCAGGATCCAGGAGGCAGTAAATTAGCAAACTATTTCCACTGCATATGATTGCGTTCAGATGGTAGGTGCTGCACAAAGCCAGTGTGCCAGGGAAACCCAACGCGGCACACACCAGTAGCTGCTCAGAGCCAACTGCTAATACGGTGCCTGGCTCAGACATAATCTGTCATCACTAAGGTCATGACAGAAGCGATTGAGTGCCTTTCCTGCCCCTCCAGGCCTCAGCAGAAGACGTGATTTTCAAGGTCTTGGCAAATGCAATTTCGTGGTGAGAAAAAAAAAAAGCCTAGAAGTTGATGATATTCACCTGCTGGGGATGAAGGACGGGGAAATAGCTGGCACCAGTCACCAAAGGCATCCCGCAGCCATGCTAAAATGGGTGCATATAAATGAAGATGCTGTGATATACGGCACACGAGCTGCTAAAACTACTTAAGCAGAGAACAAGGAGCTTCAATTTCACAAAGGTCAATGATTTGTAAACACGCCTGAGTGTTTTGCTGAATCGGAAACAAAGTGCCTAAGAAAACAGAAACACTCATCTCACAGAACCTCACCAAGGCTTCCCTGGGGCTCTGCTGGCCCCCCAGCCGCTGCATGGGCCAGGACCATGGGGCAGGACATGGGCCAGGACCACGGGCCAGGAACAAGATCTCGCATGCCAGCGGAGTGCACGGAGTTCCCCACGAGCCACAAAACCCTCTCATGCCAGTGAGGAGCAACACCTCCCAGTACGGGCAGCAAGGAGCCCTCAGTTGCAAGGCAGCTCCTTCTGATACCCAGCCGGCATATCTGCCTTGCGGGGAGGACGTGCTGGTTTGGTTCTTTGACACTGGTCATACTTGTTGTAGGACCAAACATGTTAATCAGCACGGGAGGCACGCTACGGAGGAAACACTAGCCCAGTCTTTGTTAAAGGGCTTCAACCACTGTGACAAATACAGCTGCACCCCCCCTAACCGCTGGGGATTTGAAAAGCTACAGGACATCAAGTTGTGCTGGCTCCAGGGCCGCCTTCGGTGCGCCTGGCGCTGCCGCAGCAGTGGGCAGGTGCGCTCCAGGTTACATCCCCTGTAGATAAGGAAGCCCAGCCCAGCGCCGGAGGCAGGCTGGCTAATGAGCTGTTCCACGTAGCTGCGCTCCTTTTCCTCCAGACTGCAGCCGCAAACGATACGCGTGCAAAGCAATGCATCCTGGGAGACAATTCTTCTCCTTGTAATGAGGTCTAAACTGGCAAGATTAAAGTGAACAATAACAATTATTTTAATTAAAGCGATTTCTAAAGAAGGCAGAACGGGTATGGATAAGCCCTAGACCGTGCCGTGCGCTGGCTGACACCTGAGAGCAAAGCTTCTGCTGTTTTCCCAGGGCAGGTGCCGGGACCCAAGGGCGACCCCCTGCCCGAGAGCTCGCGGGGGTCCGTGCCCCTTCCCTGGAGCCGGGGGACACCGGCAGCGGGAGCCAGCGGCAGGGCTGTGGCTGAGGGACAGAAGCGCTGGGGAGAAACCGCTGCCCCGTGGGTCAGCATGGCTGCTGGATACGGTGCTGGGCAACCTTCCCCTGCCGCCTGGGGAAGGACCGCACCGGCACATCCCACCCACTGCGGCTTTCTGTGAGCAGCCACAGAGCTGGAGCTGGAAACACGGGTTAGACTGACCTGTCATCTGAGCCACAAAGTCCCTCTACAGCTCTGTCTGAGGCAGAAAATCAACTGGTTTTCTCCAGAAAGAAATAAGATGACCACAACGCTGCGGTGCAGGCAGAGAAACTGCAAAGGAGAGCTTCCCGGAGGCAGAGGATGCTTAACTCAGGCAGCAGGGAGGGCAAGGCGGGACAGACGTCAGGGTGTGAGGGGAGGTGAAGGTGAGCATCCCCGCACTGCCTGCCCAGCGAGGGCCGGGGCACGACACTTCTGCCCCTCAGTGCTGGGCCCTGGTGCCCTGCCCGGGGCTGCCGAGGGGAGGACGGGCACATCTCCCTGCAGCCATGGCAGGATCCCGGCCTGCCACAGCCCATGGAGCACCACAGCACGGCGCAGGAACGGGAGCGACACACCAAGCCACAGCCATGCTTGCAGCGGAGCCAGCAGCAGTCTCACAAACACGAGCCCGCGGCGGTCAGTGTTCTGCTGCCTGAGCCCTGCTCAGCGAGGCCACGGCAGCACCTGCCGCACGCTGGCAGCCACAGCCCGGCTCCGGTTCCCCAGCTCCGGCCACCCTCGGCCTCAGTCCGGGACCGCCTCAGCCAAACGCCTGTGACAACAGAAGAGTCCTTACTTCATAGCAGGACAAAATGCCCACCCTGTCAGTATATTAACTTCTTAATTGCTTTATTAATCAATTAACCATTTACTAAATCAGCACCGCTAAATTTCCAAGGAAGAGTGCTAATATTAACCTGCTAGAAAAAACACTGGCTGCTGCATAAGAAGAGCGATGGTGTGTGCTGGCACGTCTGCTCCTGCTGAGTCCCGGCGATGCAGCGCAGCCCCGGCGCGGGGCAGGCAGCGCTCCCTCCCCATCTCCCTGCTCCCAGCCACCCGGACAAAGGCGTTTGCATGAGGAACAGGGTTTGTTCAGCCCTGAGAAAAGGAGGCTCAGGGGAGACCTTATCACCACATTCCAGGATTTAAAGGGTGGCTACAAAGCAGATGGAGACTCCCTTTTCACAAGGAGTCCCATGGCAAAGATGAGAGGTGACGGGTACAAGTTACTCCCGGGGAAATTCCGATTGGACACCAAAGGAAAAATTTTCACATTGAGAACAATCAGCCATTGAAATAATCTCCCCGGGGAAGTGGTGAATTCCCCAAAATTGGACACTTTAAGATTCAGCCGGAAAGGATGCTGGGCCGTCTTGTCTAGACTGTGCTTTTGCTGAGAAAGCTTGGACCAGACGACCCTTGAGGTCCCTTCCAACCTGGGATTCTGTGGTTCTGTGGTTCTATGAAGTGTTACGCACAACATTAAAAAATATCTACATCATCCAGAGTACTGAGTATAGAGAGCAGCACGAAACCACGACACACAGCATACATGGAACCAAACCCATGAAACACCAACTATCTCCAAGTGATTAATGCTTTGATTCACAAACACAGCACTTTTATTGTGTATTCTCATGTGCACAGGAAGCCTTTCTCTGAACAAAGGAGCAGTTACGCGAACTACCAGGGAGTCCTTCACTCAAGCGCGTACCAATGCCCTAAAGACGCTGTCAGAAAAACGTGTGTGTGGAGCACACAGCCCGTGTGACTGCAGAGGGGCAGCGCTGGCTGCACTGGCAGCTGCGGCAGGACAAGGTGCGGAGCAGCTGGGGACACAGCACGAGGACACCGAGATGGTTTGTCTGGCACAGAAGGAACCATAAACAGACCGAGCTGTACTCCAGGAAAACAGTGTTCCCAGGGGAAGGACCATAGCTGGAAGTAAGTGACATGTAGCAAACAGGCAAACGCAAGCAAACCAGAACGAGGAGTTTGGGGAGGGATGTGAGCACCTTCAGGCAGGAGCCAGGTAACACTGGGCACGACGGATGCATTCCCTAAAGCCAGGGCTGCCACCTGCGACCGGGGACCGACCCCACAGCTCACGTGGGACTAATGGAAACCACAGGCAACAGTGCAACTGTCACACCGCCGGACTGCCACTACCGCCAGCCCCATGCAGCCAGTGCAGCCCCAGCATGGCCAGCAAAGAGCCCCATGGTGAGCCATGGGAGCCCCTTACACCTTGTCTTCAGCGGGATCTGATGTGAAGCACCCAAATTTTCCCCCGCTGTGCTGTGACAACCCCCTCACTGCACCCCTCGACACATCCCACTGCTGTTCTGGCACTGGGTGAGAGGGGGGCAGCTGGGGGTATCCTGATTCCTAACGCCCTGCTCTGCCGTATGACATAATATGTCGTGCCACAGTTTATTTTTGAAGTTTCCAACTACATGTAGTTCAGAAAGTTGCCAGCGGATTTCAAGCACTCATGCAACAAAACTTTCACATGGAGCTGGTCAACTGTTTCAGATGTTTTCATTTATAAAAGTGCACACAGAACCACCATTACTTACTCGTGCTCATGACCTGAGCCTCCCTGTTTATTCTCTTGTGACTTTTAACAGCCAGTAGCGTTTGTCCTGGCTAAAAGTGGCTGATCTGGTTTAGACCTTTGAGGGAAGGGTTAGAAGTCTCTGCTGAAGGGACAGTGAGCCATGAGCGCCTGTGAGAGCAGGGGGGACACGGGCATGGGCACGAGCACAGGGTCTCACCCACCCGGACAAACACCCGACAGCCCAACGCAGCCCCGGGGGTTTGCTGCAGTAGAAGGGGGGCTGTGTCTTGTACTGGATCAAAAGGATACCACACTCATTATGGCAGTAGATTTTACACATCGCTCAGCCGTCTGCCTGCCCTGCAGACAGCCACGCACTAAGGGGCTGTCACGTGCCAGAAGAGAACCGAGGTGTTGCAGCAGTTTGGCATTTTACTCCCCACAGTTCATCTGTTTCGGGAGCAGCTCTATTGCCTTCAATTGTTTGTAATCTTCAACAGAATTTGCAAGTTGTTACTTGCACTTATTTTGTCTGCTGATTTTATTATAACGCATAAAATTAGAGTGTTCTGCTGTAATGCTTTGTTCCAAAGTCTCATCAGCATAGGCAGAGCGATGATGCATTGAGGGCCCCACCTTCACTGGGAACTCCTGCTGCCGTGAGGTGGGTCTGCAACCCAGCGTGCCGGCAGCTCCCCGAGCTCCACGTCTCCCCGGGACCATCCCAGCGCCCAGGCAGCCCTTCAGCGCAGCGAGGCAGGTAAGCAGACATTTTCAGCTTCCATCCAGGGTGTTAGCTCCTGACACTGATCTCGGTACGGGGGGCACAGCCTGCAGGACCCCAGGCACAGCTCCCGGAGGAGCACAGCCTGTCCGTCCCGCGGGGCCAGGGCAGCCTGGCCGGCTGCTCAGCAGCAGGGGGAGAGCTCCAGCACCCTGCCTGCACCCCCATCCACTCCCCCAGCAGGGACAGAGACCCCTCCCCGAAGCCCCACAGCTGGGACGGGCGCCGCATGCCCAAGCACACTGACTGACCTGGCCGTGGAGGAGCACCAGGGGCTGGGGGGGACAGGGACACTGCTGGTTTGCAGCATCAGAGGTCAGTTGCTGCAAAGTCACCTGGCGAGCACTGGTATCATCAACGGGGAATGTGGGATTTGCTGTACAAAATCAGATCACTGGGACATCTCATCCTGCACCTCACGGCAGCCCGGAGCAAACAGCGTGACCCTCCCCAGGACAGACCCGCACCTCCCGCATGCTTTAGCTTCCCTGTGGATGCCCCGCTACCTGGGATGCGATTGTCTCAGCCTGCAGTGCCACAGATGATTTTAAAATTGCTCATCCCTCCTTGATTCCCACCCCCTGTTTGGTCACTGACCTCAGAGGATCCTCACATATCTTGTATCACAGTCCCGCATCTGGGCAAAAAACCTCCCTTGCCTCACCAGAGCTGTCCGGCTTACTCAGAAAATAACGGGAAATGAAGTAGAAGAAACTCAGTCAGCTGAAGGCAGACCCCTCCGCAGAAGACAGAAGCACTGGGGTTGGCAGGACCCCCAGAGACCACCTCGTCCATCCCACCCCTGCTCAGGCAGGGCCGCGGCCCTCCGACCCCGGACATCCCCCAGAGCACTGCTAAGGCGGGCACGAGGCGACACCGGGCTCAGAGCGCGGGGGCGGCACTGCCAGCTCACACAGGGGTGCTGCATCTCCTGGCACAAAGTATGTTTCTTCCTCAAAAGCCCTGCTTCTGGATTTGTGCTGTTTCTCACCTTCTACACAACAAAAGGCTTCAGCTCTTACCCTTGCAGAGTACAGCTTATAAACATGCCCCTAAAGCTCAGAAACTGAGGAGAAAAATAGGGTCATTATCCTTTATTTACTTTTAAAGCACTTTATTTTGCATGTGGTTCAAATTGTCTGGAGCAGACAACACTGAAAAATACCAAGTCCTCAAAAAGACAAAAATAATACTGGGTTCCCCGCACCAGCACAAACGGAGCGTGGCTCCCGAGTCACAGCTGAAGAGTTTCCAGCCAGGGAACATGGACACTTTCCAGGCGTTTGGTTCCCTCCCTTCTGCTGACACAGCTCTCTGTGCCCTGCATCTCCACAGGAGCGCCGGAGCCCTCCCGGGAGGCGTGGGCAGGCTCAGGATCCCCAGCCTGACGCCAGCCCCCACGCTCAAGGGGGTGCCAACGCTCGCCACCCTGGCCGGCGAGCCCCCAGCCTCAGCACCGGCTCGCAGCAGGCTCACCCGGGGCGCGTGCCACGCCGGCGTGCGCCCCGGTGACACCGGGCTGAGCACAGCTAACGCAGCAGGGTCGCAGGGACTTCCACGGATTTCGTTTGTTTTTCCTTTTTGTTCTGCTCCCCGCCACTCCCTCCGCTGACAGGACATAAGCGTCCCAGCAAGCCGCTCTGAACACACGGGCACTGGCACCCTGGCCACCGGCTGCCTGCTCTGCGCACCCAGAGCAGCCTGGCGGGGCCGTCACCGTGAGTCCCCTGCGCTGGGCAGACAAGGTGGCAGCACGCTTCCAGCACACTTCCAGCAAGCCTCCTGCACGCCTCCTGCACCCCTACTGCTGGCACGGCCCCGAGCCCATGGCCACGCGCGAGAGCTACGCACAACGCTGCTCAACTACCACCATTGCCGGTGAAAATGAATGCATTTGAAATGCGATGAATTAAATGCTGAACAAGTCACAGAGGAAGGAGAGCTCCGACACGCGGGGCTGCGGCGGAGGCAGCTCATTAGGCATTTGTACCGCAGACGAGGGGCTGAGAGTGATACACGGGATGACTCAACGCGGCAGCGCAGGAACACGACTGCAGCTCTGTAATTTATTAATAGCTGTGCCGTGGGAAAAACCAGCCAGGCGATCCCCCGCGGACGCTGACACGCGGGGCTTGGGGGGGCACCTCTCGCTGGCTCCCACATGGTTTGGGGAGATGGATACTTAAACAAGCACAAACCAGAGCGGCTTCTGAGAAAAACCCTGTTTAAAACGTGATAAAATACACGCTGAGGAGAATGGTAAGAAACATAGTGTGGTTGCGGGTGGGCAGCGGGAGGCCTGGGCAGGGTGCCTGGCCCTCAGCCCCACGGCTGCACCCACACAGGCTCTCCCCAGCACCCGCCACGGCTGCTGCTCCATCCCGGGGTGGGGGGGGATCAACAGCAGCACACGGTTTGGTACCCAGCCCTAGTTTTGTAAGGGCTGATTGCGATACCAAAACACAGCTGTCTGGGAAAGCGCCCGGCCACACACGCCCCGGCCCCTCCTGCATCACCCTTCCTTTGAGCATGCAGCCTCTGGTTTTAGGTATTTAACCTGGAGAGGAAATCACCTCCTGGCTTCATTTATACTTATAAAAAATAAGAGAGATATTCACACTCCCATCTTGTCCAGTGTAAAACCCAACGAGCTCTGTTTCTAGCTGTATAATGACCCTGCACTCAAGCAGGCACAGCTGAGAGCCTGTTTTGGCTTTTTCCTTTGTTTTTCCTCCTTGTCCTTGAAACAGTCTCAGCAATACATCCTCTCGGTCCAGCAGCACTGTTCCCTCCCAGGGAAACACCAACGTCCATGGCAACTCTAAACCAGTGTACATTAGTAATTACCAGCAAGCAACAGACTTACCACCAGGATTGTTCATCACTACTACACACGACTTTGCACCTGTAGGAAGCAGTGTGCGCTAACACACCACCACTAGCATTGTCCATCACCACCACCCATGACTTTGCACCTGTCGGAAGCTGTGTGTGCTAACACAACGCTACCGGGATTGTCCATCACCACTACACACGACTTTGCACCTGTCGGAAGCTGTGTGCGCTAACACAATGCTACCGGGATTGTCCATCACCACTACACACGACTTTGCACCTGTCGGAAGCTGTGTGCGCTAACGCAACGCCAGCAGCCAGGGCTGCCCGCTCGGTGTCCCGGCTGGCAGGGCTCCGCAAACACAGCTGGGCTCAGACAGACAGAGCGCTCGCCTTCCCGGGCCCCCGTCTATAAAATGTGCATTACGGACTCCTTCCTTTTCCTTTCCTTGAGCCCCCGGTAATTACCCATGCAGCTGTATGCAGCGCGGGAAAGGCAGCACAACCGCCTTTGCGGCCTCCCGTTGTCTCGCTCCGTTGGCTCTCAGAGCCCCTCAGCGCAGAGGGGACAGGGCCCGGGGCAGCCCCCTCCCTGCACCCCAGCACCGGGCTGGCCAAGCCCCCCGAGCCGGGCCCTGGCCCCAGCACCCACCGTGCCCCCACCCTGCACCCCATCCCCATGCTGCGCTGGGCTGGGGCCAGGGGCTCCTGCAGCAGGGATGGCACAGCCCCCTGGCTCCACAGAGGGGGCCTCACCAAAAACCATCTCAAGCACATCATCAAACGAATGATGGGTTTTACAGTCAGAAACACCAAGCTATTGCATTTTCCAGCTCCCGAGGTATAGTATACTAAATATTATACAAATATGCTAAATGTTGACTGTAAAGTCAGCATTAATTGCACAGCTTAAAAATGCGAGCAAGCCTAAGTGAATAAAGTGAATAATTGTTTAAAAACCCAGCTTTTAACTTATCAAAACATTTTTATTGAATTGCAATATTGTGGCATTTTCAAAACTAAGTGTTTTTGCAACATCAAAACACAACAGGGATTTGCTTTGACACTTCTCTGTCACCGAGTTTGGCAAAGCAGCACGTTCCCAGCCGGCGCGGGGAGGACAGGCTGCCCGCTCGCCCCTGCAAAATCCGCCCTGCACCCTCCCAGCCAGCGCAGTTTCAGGAGGCAGGCCACTGGCGAGGGGCGAGTGGCAAGCCCTGAGGTAGGGGAAGAAGCTCCTCGGGGCCACCACCAGCCTGGAGCCCTCCCCAGCGCGGAGCCTGCCCGGGCAGAGGCACCCGATGCAGCTGGGGTGACTGGGTGCCAGCCACAGTCACGTACTCGCAGGAGCATCCCGTGTCCCCGTTCTCGGGGAGCACGCCTGAACCCCTGGCTAACTGCTGCGAAAGGATGCAGAGAGCCGGGAGACTCACCTGAAACACAGAGCATTTCTGAATGGCAGGAAGCCAGAGAGAAGGGAGAGTGCCACAGCCCAGGACATCTGGCCAAGCGGCTGCCACTCTCCCACTAAAACCTGCGACTCGCACAGATCCGTCTCCTCTGGCAGTGAGCAGCAGCGGGGCTGGCAGTGATATGGCTGGGTTAGGGCACGGGCTCCCCGGACATTGCCTCACAGCACAAATCCAAGGACGATCCCTGAAGATGCACTTCCAGCTTTCCCTTTCTCTTTTTACTTTTGTTTTAAAGGAAACGCAGATTTGAAAACTCAGCACCAAGTGGTTGCTTCAGAAACGTCTGCCCAAACACGGAAGCCCAGAAAGCATGGACAGGTTGGAGTAAGGAGCAAAGGTGCAGGGCACAGAGACACATATGCTGGGAATGCCAAGCTGGAGCCGGTGCCGCTCGGCTGCTCCCCTGACAACACACCGCCACACATGTGCTCCGTACCTGCCAAAGGACCTGTCCTGTGAGCAATGAGGGGGGATGGCACCCACCTGATAATTAGACGGTAAATATTTTGTTTTATGTTCACTTATGGCATCAGGATTTATTTACTGCTCACTGCTCAAGCTTTGCTCTGAAGACAGGTATATTATCTTCTCCTTTGGCTTTTCTGAATGATGTCCTACAACACTCGCCTATTTTCTCCGCTCCCCTGAGAGGGCAGATAATGCCATCCCTGTTTCACAGGTAGGAATCACAGAGCCACAGCACTGCCCCGGCTTCTGCTCCTGGCCCCCCAGAGATGCCTGCCCCTGCCCCCTGCGTCCCAGCTGCTGGGGGAGGCTCAGACACCTTCTGGTGGGGCAGGAGAAGGTCGGGCTGGTCCCCCAAAGGGCACCCACCCCTCACCCACGGCCCGGCCACAGCCCGGCGGGAACGTGAGGTTCACAGCGTGTGCGACACCAGTGATGCTCTTCCTCCTGGCACAATCCCGCTGCGGATTTTTCATGGGCATCAAGCGATGAAGATGGCAAAGTCCTCCCCAGAATAAGTCATCAGTTTGTTTTCTACTTAAAAATAATCTCAGAAACTGCTGAAACATTACTAAATGATCTTCAAAGGTCCCTTCCAACCCAACCCATTCTGTGATTCTACGCATCAAGTGAGACCGATCTCAGCTGGAGGTAGGCAATCGATACCCAGCGCTGCAGCCCAAACACAGCCTGAACACTTGATGTAAAACATTGTTATGAACTACTGAAAATAAGGGTAAGATGTGGAAAAGTCTGACAGCCCTACTAACAAGCACAGTCACGAGGTTCTTAACATGAGGAGTTTCTGAAATCAAATTGTTAGAACTATTCTTGAGAGAGCAGACTTTTGACAAAGCTGCAGATCTGCTTTGCTGGAGTTCTAATCCCAGATTACAAAATTCCATAGAAAATTTAACCAAAGAAACCTCAAAATAAATTTCTCTGATTTTCTTTTTTTTTTTTTTTTTTTCACAAACAGCCTTTTACAAAGCCCTGGAGGGAGCCCCATGGGGACCCCTGGGGTGCCACCCCCTCCAGCATGTCACCACCTCTCCTGCGCTCGGCCACCGCCATGGCTGCAGGTGGCACGCTGGCTTTCCCAAGTGCTGTGGGTGGCCGGGCAGCTTCCACCTCAACAGCTTTTGACAGCAAACCACGTTTCACAAATCCAATTTTCCCACAAGGAAAATCTCATTATTTCTATCAAAAAACCTGATTTGCCGTTCAGAGAACCAAAACAAGACACTTTGCTCCAGCTTGTTTGGACACCAATTAGGATATTTCCTGTGGCCGTTTCACCTGTCTGGAAAACACCTGGCAGGGTCCCGGTCCCCCCGCCCGCCCTGCACGGACCCTGCCCCACAGGACGAGGGGCTGCCGAGCACAGACTCGGGCACCGCTGCTGCCCCTCACACGCGGGGACAGTGCTCCCCTCCCGGCACGGCTCACTCTCGCCTGTGCTCCCCACGGCTCTGCCTGCCATTTCCAACAGCCGTGACCAAGCACTCCGACAGCAACACTCCTCGTGCTGGCGAGTCACAGCATGGGGAAAGCCGCGACTTTATTATTCTTGTCAAACGCCCACCAGCACCCAGCGAGTGTCAGCTGCTGGGTCTGCCCGCGCCACCAGCCCCTTCGGGGGAGCGTGGCTCCGGGGAGAGGGGACCCGCACTGGGGGCACAATGGGTGGCAGCTGCCTCAGCGGTCCAGCAAGGACAAACAATCCCTCGGCCGCATCCTGGGTCTGACCTTATGCTCGTTCCCACTCCCGGGCTCCTGTCCGGGCAGCCTCCGCATCCCAGCGGCTGCTCCCGGTGCCGAGCTCCCCACTTGTGGTTTGGAGGCCGAAGCCCAGTCCCCATGTCTGACTCGGAGGCTCTTGCTCCCATCCCTGGTGTGCCACACAGTGCCACAGCCAGCGAGCGAGGTGGGGAAACCCCAGACGGCACACAAACACACATGGCGTTCTGATCATTTACCTTCCAAACGGGCAGCTCTCCAGCCACTCTGCCCCAAGCCCATAGCGTCCATGGAGTTGTTGTGACGCAGGACCTGGCACTTGGCCTTGTTGAACCTCACACCACTGGCCTCATCCCATCGATCCAGCCTGTCCAGACCCCTCTGCAGAGCCTTCCTACCCTCCAGCAGGTCAACACTCCTGCCTGTGAAGGGGAGTGACTGGGACATGGTGCCCTGGCAGTAGGGAAGAAGGGGGCAGGCGGATGCCAACATCCCCGTCCAAGCACCGGCCGAGCACCCGACTGCAGCACGGCGCGCCCTGCAGCAAAGGCAGGGGCACGCACGAAGGCATCGAGCCGCAGAGTGCAACCCCAGGTCTGGCGCAACCCTGCATCTGCTGTGCAAGTGTGAGTGGCTATGGCAGGAGAGAGGAAGACACCCAGGGAGACCTTCAGACCAGCTAATTGCCTCTGTTTGAACCCCTCTGCCTGGTTACACCGCTCGCCAGCACAGCCTCGCTGCAGTGCCTCTGCCATGCGGGCGCCATGAGGGCACGCACAAGGAAGAAAGGCACCGAGTTACTCCAGACACGTTGAGCACATGGATCCAGGGCAGAGGGGCGGGTGTGTAACCTGCTGGCAGAGCCGGCCACACAACTCCGGAATGCCCCTGAAGCCACCCCTGCCTGACTGCCGTGGTACAGCAGGACAGGATGCCCAACTTCAGCAATGTCTAACTTATTGCTGTGACAAAAATGTAATAAAAGCATTTCCAAGGTTGCCTTTACCAAACAAACACCGAGGATTTTAATGCACCAACACTGGCATTTCCCAACGGGCACGAGCCCGGAGACTGCACGGGGATGTGGACATGGGGACACGGGCACAGGGTGCTGCGGTCGAGGCAAGCGCACACGCAGTGTGATCGGGAGAGATCGGCAGCGGAGGAAACAGCACTGTCGGAGAGGGAAGTCATCAGCACGACACCTCAAAGTAAAATTCGGGGGTTAATCATAGGTAGATTTCCAAGCCTGAAGAGTTTGTAGGCTTTATCAAGCGCTGCAAAAATAACTTGTTTCTTCCACTGCCCCACTTCTGCAGTCTACAAAATTAAATTAAAAGTAAACTAACAATGATTTACTCCAGATGGACATTTATTATCCTAGTAATAACATCTTGCAATCGTTGCAGGATTAACTGAGGCCAATTCTTTTCTTAGTCACCGTAGTCTTACATAAACATATAGTAAATTAAATGATCTAAAACCAGACGGGCATTTATTAGGGTTGCCTCTACACTTTCCTGAATGTCACTTCTGGATGTGAGTCATAAAACATAAGTTGGATTTTAAGTTCTGAAGTTTAATTTAATGTCAAGTAATACCAGGTACAAACCATAGATCTCCCTCCTGAAAGAATACCTACTTAGTATTTAGGTTTGGCCTGTTAACTGGTAAATCAAAAAGGATGTGGTCAAATTAGCTACTGAAATAAGATGTGCCGTGTCTACAGCTGCCTCAATACTTCAAAGGCAAAACCAGGGAATCTCAAGGAGATAAAACATTTTCATCACAAAAACAAATGATGTGCTCGGGCAGAATACATGTAATAAAAGAAGGACAACAAGAGCTGAAATGGAAATTTGTTTTGTAGAAGCCAAGAATAGTAAATGATTTATATGCACGTATTTTAATTTATTTTCAGGCTGAGTGCAATTTATCTAAAGTCATCAAAAATTAATAGGCCATACAGAAAGGAGTTTTAATAAATTCAAACTTAGGGGCATGCAGCAAGTACATCTCTTCTCAATTGCTATTAGCACTTAACTATCTAATTAATCCACCACGTTATCATCTATCCTGGAAGCCCAAGCAATCCCCCTTTGCGAGAAGGGGTCTGACGGCCGCGGCCCCGGCTTGGCTCCTGGCACAACCCTCGGCACAGGAGATCGCAGGGCGAGAGTGGGGGTCCCGGCGGGGCTGTTCTCTGCCCACCCCAGTCCACAGCCTGTCCCCAAAGCCATCAGCTTCTTCAGTCACTAATTGCCGGAGCCATGATGCTGCAGTCTGAGCGTGGCACGCCCCAGGGAAGGAGACTGCCCAAAGGGATGGTTTGAGGTGACACTGCTCCAGCAGGTGAGCCCCTGGCAGAGGCTCTGACCGACCCTGGAGTAAATTCCAAACACCTCCAGGAGATGGGAAATTCCTGAGATGCAGGAGCAGCCCACGGCTCAGCAAACACCCAGTATCTAAAAACCCTGTGACAACTGCAAATGGCACCATCACCGCACACGGCTTGTGTTTTGCACGCACGGGGCAGTGCCGGGGCAGGGGGGAGTGCGGGGCAGCCCCCAGCCCCCAGGAGAGGTTCCCACACGCTGGCCGTCAGCCAGGACAGGGGCGGCAGTGCACGTTCCAGCCCAGCACCCCGGCTTGACAGGGACCCGGGGACACGGGGTGAGGCAGGGAGCGGCGGCTGCCTCCCGGCAGCTGAAGGGCAGGGAAGAAATGGAGGTGACGTAGCCCCCAACAGAAATCCAGCACCGAGCGGAAAGCCCTGCCTTTCCCATGCTCATTGAGAGTGCGTGCACCAAAGAGGCTCAGGACCGCAACGCAGGCGGCCGATGCTCACATCTCCGTAGGAGCTCACGCAGCCGGCAAGAGGACACAGCTCCCAGCGACCCTTCTGCTCCAAAGGAAATCAATGGGCACACTAAAAGGAGTATTTTCCTTTACCTACCAACGATGACTGTTTCAGTGAAATACTGGGACCCATATATTTTTAAAACTTCAGATACATCTGTCAGGGTTGGGCGATTTCGCCTATAAGAGAAACTTTCAATGTGCCATAAGGGAGAAACTATTTTTGCAATCTTCCCTTTGGCTTAAAATCTGCTGCTGGAATTTTTTTCAGGAGGTAGAGCTCCACACACTTGAAAAAACTGATGACACCAAAATACATATTTATGGTTTCCTCATATAGGGAAAAACAACAGAAGAAAGTAATGATAAGCTGCACAAAATGTTAGCAGAGCTCTGGAAACAGGACAGACAGCACATTGGGGATCGGGATCAGTTGCAGAATCAGAGGGAAAACAGAAGTGAAAGGACTACTCGGGCAGAGGCGCTGAACCCCGTGCCGTCTGCCAGGGGCAGGCCAGGCAGCACAGGGTGCGTGGCTGCAGGGGTGCTCAGAGAATCATAGAGTAGTTTGGGTTGGAAGGGACCTTAAAGCCCACCCCGTGCCACCCCCTGCCCTGGGCAGGGACACCTCCCACCAGCCCAGGTTGCTCCAAGCCCCGTCCAACCTGGGCTTGAACCCCTCCAGGGATGGGGCAGCCACAGCTTCTCTGGGCAACCTGGGCCAGGGGCTCACCACCCTCACAGCAAACAATTTCTGCCTGAGATCTCATCTAAATCTCCCCTTTTTCAGTGCAAAACTGTTCCCCCTCACCCTGTCGTTTCCACTCCCTGCTCCAGAGTCCCTCCCCAGCTTTCCTGGAGCCCCTTTAGGGACTGGAAGGGGCTGGAAGGTCTCCCCGGAGCCTTCTCTTCTCCAGGCTGAACACCCTGAACACTCTCTCAGCCTGTCCCCCCAGCAGAGGGGCTCCAGCCCTCCCAGCATCTTCATGGACCTGCTCTGGACTTGCTCCAACTTGGATCCTGCTCAGCTAAAGGGATGCTCAGCCACAGGGGTACTCGGCCGGGTCTGGCCGAAGCTCGGGCATGGCAGCACACACCAGCTCTGGCTGCACAGGCTGCGATGACCAACAACCGCTGCCAGTGGCCCCATCCCAGTGGCACCCAGCAATTCGCCCCCTTGGGTGACACAAAACATAACTCATTGCGCCTCCACTGGATTCAAAAATCAGGGAGTTGACCCTCCCAAAAAGAGTGAAAAGTAAATTTGCAGAGGACACAGCAGAAGATAACACGCTGCAGAAAGTCATTAAGCTTATCTGGAGTGCAATCAGGAAATTATATGCCAAACCTGCACTATCAGTTCATATCGGTTCTTTCCGTAATTGCCAGTTTACTATCTAGAGGCAACAGAATAATGATGCCAAAGGGCTTAAAAACCTGGTATGCTTTGGAGACTACATGAGGTCCCGGGGTGTAGGGAAGTGTGTAAGGAAAGCTGCCTTGGGCAGGATGGAGACAGGAGAACCTGCGGAAGCCTGTGAAATGTAAAGCCTTGCTCTCGAAGGAAGGTCCGAGCAGATATCAGCAAGAACCATTGAACCTCATGCTGAGGAACGAGGACTCGTTATGCTGGGTGAGCACCTGTGCTTGCACCATCACACGGTCACATCAAACAGACGCCTGGTCAGCACTTACCAGGTACACGACACCAGAAGTTCGGTGTGGCAGCGCTCTGCGGGGCTGCAGTGGGACCAGCGGACAGGGGTTCCGGACCCAGCATCCGTCATACAGCTTCCAACATCAGTTAAACAGCTGCCAATCAATCAGACGTGAAACTCTGCAGACGACAGCCATGGCAGCGAGGAGCTCGCTGTGCAGGGCCCCAGGTCTGGAGCGGCTCAGCTCAGAGCAGCTCAGAGCAGCTCAGGTCAGGTCAGGTCAGCAGCTCTGGTCCCCGCTGCTGACCTGCAGCGGAGCTTGGAGGGGGCCCTGACGCTGGGTGGGATGTTGTGTAACCAACAGCTGGAAATCATCCTTCCCACTTCGGTCAAGTTACAGTAAAATGTAGCTGCACCCAACGAAGACAAGCAAGAAGGAGAGATGTTACAGCCTCCGAGCCCAAGAGCACGGCTCAGGACACCACGGGTACCAGAGGGGCGACCACCACCCCTGGGAAATGCAGACTGCTGAGAGGCTGTGGAAAGCGATGGGAGAGGAGACAATTAAACTCCTATTTCTGATGTGGAAAGGGGAGCCATGAGACTGAAGTCTCAGGGATAACCCTGGAGAGAAATCGGGAGCTGGGCTTGACAGCGAGAGACCCCAAGCCCCTGTAAAACTGGGAATGCTCCCAAAACAAAACAGCATGGCAGAACTTGGAGCACCTTGAGAGCGTCTCTAGCTGCCGGGGTGTCCATGCGAGGAGCAGGCGCTTGCCCTGGAAGAGCAGAGCTCCAGCTGAATACACCAGTTTGAGGTGTCGAGGCTGGAGAGGGGGTCCTGGGATGAGGGGCTGGTGGCACCTGTGACTCCACACTCATAGAGCACTGGGCACTTCACACACTGCCCACCACCGCTCCCGGGCACCCCGCACCCCAGCCGGATGCTCCAGATGCTCCAAGGGTGGCCTGGGGAAAGGAAGAGCTGGAGAAGCCCAGAAATCACACACACACACACCCCCAAAGTCCCCAGCAGAGGAAGGGATGGGGAGGCGGAGGAGCCAGGCAAGGCAGAGCATCCAGGAATGGCTGCTGGGACGGGGAGTGGGAGCAGGGCTGAGCACGCCAGCGCCGTCCTGCGGCATATCCCAATCGCCAGCTTTCCAGGAGCAGGGAGGACAGGAGATCTAGCTGCTTCCCATCACCAGGTCTGTGGGAAGAGCCTGTGGTGGGAATGGTCCGGGATGTGAGCAGGAGGAGGTCAAAGCCAGCGGGAGGCTGGCAGGGAGAGGAGAGGGATCCGGCCCGGCAGGAGCTGACAGCACAATTCCCCCCGGACCCAATCATTTAATTTTTCTATCAGTTTTCATTAGCCTTTTCCCATTCCTCTGGTTCGTCCACAGTGTTCCAGGATTTATTAAAAATAAACCATTACTGTCTCGGGGAGCTCCTTGGCCAATTATTTTAATACTCCTGGGTACCAGTTACCCAGCTCTGTCACTTTTAAAATGCCTTACTTAAACTGTCACTTTTTAACCTTTCTCTTAGTTCCTGTAGAAGTAGAAAATATCTCACTGTCTCTGTGAGTTTGCATTTCTCTGCTTCTTTGCAAATGGCAAACAGAAATAATCACCGAGAACTCTTCTCTTCTGCATCACCCTTGTCAGTATTTCCTTCTCAGCCTACAGTTAGGCCCAGTGCTATGACAGGCTTTTACTTGTACCGAAAATGTAATTCTCCTTCTGCACCTGGTACCCGACCCAAGGATATTTAACATTTTAATTAGAAAACCTCCACTGACCTCAGAAGACAGATATGCAGGTACAAAGCAGAGACCCTTGGCATGCAGACATTTTCCTGGGGAGCAGGGCCAAGAACTAAAACCGTGGTCTGGCAGAACTGTGGGTGGCGAGAAGGGCGGCTCCAGCAGCGCCCGCTGCCCTTCACCCAAGGGACAGCCCTTCCCAGGGATGGGGACAGGGTCCCGCCAGCACCCCGGCTCCTCCGGCACCCCGGACGCACCCCGGCTCCCAGCCAGCTGCTCTGGACCCGCGGTTTTAAACAAGTCACCACCTAAGCCTGATGATAACATCATTATTTCGTGTGTTAATTGGCTGTTTCTCCATCCTCTGTTGCTTCGCATTAATAAACCACGCTGTCTGGGCTACTCGGGGTAGTGTCAACACAAGTGTTTACTGGTCATTAAGCCCCGAGCTGTGGCTAATAAATACAGCCTACAACTTAATGTGAGGCTGGTTCTTCTAATAAACCGCACAGGCACCGGATTACCGAGGAACAGCACCGCTGAAACACAGAGAAGCTGTACCGTGATTATTTTAATGACCTTACCTCATCTCCGAGATACAGTTTTGAACAGTTTCTGAATCTAATTATCACAGATCATTTTAATTAATCGGGGAAGGGATGACAGAACAGTGCTGCATCTTTTTGTCTTTTTCCAAAAGACACATCAAACATCTTGTAGGACAGAAAAAGTAAAAATACGCAAACAAAGCGGGTTTCCCTTCAGCTGGACAAGATCAAAAATAGCATACAAGATTTTTGGAAGCAGAAAAAGAAATCCTTAGCTGCTTTCAAAACTTCTAGCCCAGAGGAATGACTCTGAAAGGTCTTTTCCCTCCTTTTCTACATCTTAGTGTATAAAGAAGATACCATCAAATCTGCAGCGTGAGATCCAGTCAGTTTGCAGGTTTTATAGCTATCTCTTCTATGCCAGATAATTTAATGGGTCTCTTGGTCCTAATGTTCTTAACTCAGCAATGTGTCTGAGCATTTTAGATAAGACATACTTAATGCTTTGGCAAAGAAGTTTAGATTTTAATTGCTGCTCCAAAAATTGACCAGCCGTGCTGCTGTTGCAAGATTCCTGTCAAACTCATGAAACAGAGTCTGATAGATGGACACGTACACCCCCAAATCCATCCGTACAGCGAGTGGAGACTAATCCCGGCTTGAGTCCCCAGCAATGCCTCGCGAGGGCTTTTACACCACAATTCATCGCCCCAGCTGTGGTCCAGCTGTGCAGGAGCTGGAATGGCAGCTGCTGAGGACCATGCTGGGCTCCGACCACCGCGCAGCACACCCCACCACTGGGCAGCGGGATCTCCAGCTGGCATCCGTCACCGCTCCGATGGTGACTTGGAGCAGACAGAGATCTCAGGAGATCCTGATGACCCTTTTCCCACATCTTCCTGCCCAAACGGTGTTCCCACTGCTTGCCAGCGCGGCACGGTGCACTCCAGACAACTCTTGTGCGACATCAGGTGTAAACAGAACCAGACGGAACTGCAGGGCAACCCGCAGTTTGCCAGCTCGGAAGAGCGGCATGGGAGCCCACACGTCTGCCTGCGCAGTGCCACGCTCGGAGGGGACAAACCAGCCGTGGTGACGGGCACCCACATCAGGACAGCCGGTGGCCCACACAGGGACCAGCACCGCGGGAAGCCGGTGGCTTCAGCACAGAAATCATTCAACTCCTGGTGGCCACAGCATGGCCACTCTGTTCCGTCTCTTCCCTGCATGAGCGCTCCCCACTCTCCAGTTTTCCAAGAAAAATGAAATCCATGCAGACCCCAAGTGGCTCCATCACCTGCACCCCCAGCTACGTCACCGTACCGGTAACCACAGAGACCCCCGCTGTCCGGGACACCGGGGCTCAATCAGTGACCAGCCCAGCGATTTTGATCTGGAGTTCAGTCAGGTTTTAAAAACTTATTTATTTTCTGCTGAATACATTTAGGTATAATTCTCTTATCTTAATTAATATCAGGAAAATTACGCAGTTCCCTTTTCACAAAAGGAGAAGAGAGCAGCATTATGCAGGAAAATGCTTGTAGAAACAAGAAACCTCAAACTTTTACCTCAGGTAAATTAGCATGACTTTACTGGAGCTAATTGAGTTATCCTTAAATTATGCACAGAAATCAAAGGAGGTACTTTGCTCTCCCCAGAATGTCCTCTTTAAAAATGCATCACTTTTCCTCATTTCTAGGCTTCCAGGCACAGGGACACGTTCTTCTGTGATGTGGTGCGTGTCACATCCCGCTCCCCGACCCCGGCCGGTTTGTCAGGAGGAGGGAGGAAGGGCAGGACGCAGGGAGAGCCCACCGCCCGGCTGCCACCAGCGCGGGGACCAGCACCCGGCCGGCCCCGGCCACCGCAGTCCCGCACGCCCGGCTCCTGCTGGGGGGCGAGAGGAGGGGAGAGACGGAGCCAGACGGGGCTGCTCCCCCTGCGAGCACCCCCAGCACCCTGCGAGCACCCAGGGGCTGAGCCTTTCTGATCCTTCGCTGGTGCAGGGGATAGAGCCGGGTGGGGGTCAGCCCGTGCTTGAAGATCTGGCAGATTTTTCATAGTTTTTCATCTGTTTGTGTCCACTACAGCAAAGCAAGAGACCAGTGTGCCCCCACGTGCAGACCAGCACAGTGACAGAGGTGACAACAGGGGTTTTGCTAGCAGCTTTTTACCTTTTGTTTCACTCTGAACTGAACAAGAATCAAGCTGTTTTCTTCAAAAACATGACCGGGGAGGCTGGACACCTCAGCCTGCCAGGAGTCCAGTATCCCCAGCAGTGTCCCCAGCACCAGTGGCAGCGGTGGAACAGTGCAGGGGTCCCCAGCATCCCCAGAGGGCGGCCAGCCCCCAGCCCCGGCTGCGCAGGGCGGGCTGGGGATGTCAGGCACAACATCACGCGCTCCATGTCCCCGCAAACCCCATAACCCTGGGGCAGGCCATTCCGAAACTGTTCCTAAATATAAGACATAGTCATCAAACTTGAAACATTTTGAGCGGAGCATTTTGTATTCCAAAAAATGGCATTTTTTAGCAGAAAAGTTGAATGAGAGAACTTCCTAGGTATTTCTGACACAGGGGCTGCCCCTTAGCTACAACATTCAGGGAACACCCAGAGGCTGAAGCCCAGCTGAAACTGGACCCTCTGTCCCCTGGGAATGGGGACAGTGGGACAGGTACCGGCAGAATGCCACCCAAGGCCAGGCAAGGATTGGTCAGGGAAAAGACCCTGGAAAGCCAAGGATCTGAAACCACCCTGTATAACCCATGAGGAGAGGCTCCCGCAGCCCCCCGGCACAGGGGTGAGCGCGACCTGCCCTCCGTGTGGGGACACAGAGCTCTGCCCTCCGAAACACGGCGAGGGCAGCGCTGCCACCGCTACCGCCACGACTGGCACCGCTTGCCAACAGCACCACTTCTGTTGCTGATTGTTTTTTCTTTAAGTTCCATTGTAAGAAAAGCAAAAGCAACTTACCCTCCCCATTGCACTGAAGGCTCTGACATAGGCAAATACTTTTTCATGCGCTTAATTTCTGCTGCAAAGAACTCATGCTAACTGAATTTCTTTTAATAAGTAAGCTTTTCACTGAAAATAAAATTTTACTTTAAGGAATCCAAAACTTTTTTTTTTTTTTAATTTTCAGCTTTGATATCAAAGTTTTCCCTTTTCTATCTCTTTTTCTTTCTGGTCCTCTTGTTTAATTTTTTAATTAAAAATGGGGTGGGGGAGATGGAGAAAATGGAAGTACTTCAGTGTTCCAGCATGGGGACAGATAAGAGCAGAGCTACGCTGTGGGTCGCACTCTCAGCGCCACAGGACTGACAATCGTTTCCCAGGTAGTTTGCCACTCAGCAGCTTGAGTACCGCTGACTCTGTGAGCGGGGTAACGTCACGTGTCTCCTGTACACCTGTCGCCTGCAAGTGGGACAAAGCCCATCACTGTGCTCGCCCAGGCGCCAGGAGCACTGTGTGTCACGCTCGCCTGGGTGCCAGGACCACGCCGTGCTCACCTGGGCACCCAGTGGGTGTGCAGCATCCACAGGGCGGCTGCCCCCGCCAGCAGCAGCTCTCTGCCCGGTCCGGACACCTCCGTGCCACAGCACCTCCGGCGCAGTCGCCCTGCTGTGCTGCTCGCCAGCAGCAGCCCCCTGAAACGCCGCTGCCCCTCCCGGAGCCCAGCCGCCCGCTCCTCTCCCGTCCTGTCCCGCCCCGACGTGGGATGCTGAATCTGCACCTCCCCTCCACGCCAGCGCCCCACTGCCGCGAGCAACCACCCAGCACCGCTCCCCCATCTCCAGCACAACCTGCTAATTGTAAGCTTTCCAGAAAAACCTTCCTTGAAGTGTCTAAGAAAAAAAAGTAATAATAAAAACAATAACAATGATAACAATAATTATTGTTTTAAAAGAAAGCCACAGTGCTGTTGCTCTGGCAGATAGAGGCAGTAACCTCCATCCTCTTGTTCCTGACTTTTCACAGCCAGGGACAAGCAGTGTGGAGAGACAAAGATGAAAAGAAGGAGTAGTTGTGTACAGGGAAAAGGAAGCAATAAATAAATGGCATCCATAGACAAGAAGAGCTGTAGGGCAGCCAGAGCCTGTGGGCAGGATCCGAGCCTGCAGGCAGAGCCCCGGTCCCTCAGTGCTGACGACCTGCCACCCCTGCGGAGATGCCTCCTCGTCCTGCGCGGGGGCGGGTGCTGAGCTCCCCCGGCTGAGGTCTGCCCTACGGACGAACTGCCCAGGCCCAGCAACACGGACTCGGAAACACAACAGGGCAGGAGCTGACCCTTGGCTTTGCTTTTATCTAGTCACTGAAAAACATCATGAAACTTTATGGAGACACGTAAATACCCAGTACCAGCAGAGCAGCATCTCTCGAGCATCACTGAGAGAAGCCCTGCTGCTCCCAGGACCCTGCTGGAGGCAGCACTGACACCCAGCCACCTCCTGCGGCGATGCCTGGACACCTCACTGGCACCAGGACCTGCTCGGCTTTAACAGTGATGGGCCAAGGACTGACATCGCAGAGCAGCGTCACCCTGCCACTCACAGGACAACCATGACCATGGGAAGTGCCTGGAGGCACCAGCCACAGTGCCATCGCTGCCCAAACACCACCGGTACCACCCAGGTGCCGCTGGGAGAAGAGCAGCCACAGCCAGGCTGTGTGAGAAACAGCAGGCAGGAGGGCTGCCAGGAACATTGCCCAGGAAAATATCATCCCTTTTGTTCTCGGGAGCGATGGATGCCCTTAAGGCATGAAATTACTCTCTTTGAACTGAAGGAGAGGAAGGAAGCGAATGCCTGCGATGCTCCGCTCCAGCAATCTGCCTCCATCCTCTGCTCCAGCCACCTGCCTCGGGTGCCCGAGTCACCCCTGGGGACCCCACCGTCACCAGCTGAGCCCCCCCAGGTGCCACCTCGGCCCCTGGAGCAGCAGCCATGTGTTGTCTGGCTGCAACACAGACAATGCAGAACGGGGACGCGCCACGGAGGCGTGAGTTGGCACCCAGCAGCACCAGCGCGGTCTCTGCCAGGGTCCGGCATTTAGAGATGACAGAGGGGAAACGGGCTTCTTACCCAGCAGTGCAGCAGAGCCGCGGCGTGAGACAGCTCACACCGCTGGAAAGGAACATTGCAATGCTTCGCTCTGCTTTACCCATTTAAATGAGGGGAATGTGCTACTTTGCTATTTGCAATCAGTTAAACTCTCATTTACATATGCACACAGAAAAACAAACAAACAAATCCCCAAAGCACTGAGCAATATCTCCTAGTGATACCACGGCAGCCTTTCTTTCACACAATCTCTGAATGAGATCCGACTGTCCTTACTGCATCTTCTGGGTGTAAAGAGCTGTCTTCATGTGCAATTTCCTTCCGCCATACTGACACTGAGCACATGCACCCACCACGGCACAGCTGGAAATATACTGGAAGAGACTTTTCGCAAAGCAAAGTGATTCCATTTTGAAGCCTGCTGCCCCTCAGCAGCCGAGTCCAATGAAACAGCAGAGTGGCCCACGCTCACAGTGGCAGGATTCCGCCATCAGCTCTGTCCTCTCTGATAGCATGTGGGAATATATTGATATAATGTGAAAAACGGGCACTGCGTGGGACACAAGCATCATCATCTCCACAGAAGTGATGAGACGTCACGGTCTGACAAACAGGAGGTTTCCTGCAGAAGGATGCACCGTGCCGGCAGGACAGGGACATGGGACAGGGGACACGGGAGCGCATCACCCCGACAGGCCCTGCAGCACAGCGGGACACTGCTGCCACACTCATCCTCCTCCTCCTCACAGCATCAGCCTCACCAAGTTTAGGGGGAAGCCCAGCAACGCTGCACACAAGGAGGACCGTGCAACGCCCCAGGTATTGTAGCTGAAGGCGTCAGTCCCAGCAAAGCAAGGCTGCTGTGAAGGGTGCCGGCCAGCCGAGCGTTCCGGGCAGAGATGCTGCCGGTGCCACTGCCTGGCCAGCGGTGCCGTCCTTGGGAGAGCCACGCGTCCCTCCGCACCCCGAGCCCCCACCTTCCCGGGAAACGGCACCGAAAGGACCCCTCCTCTTGCTGAGACCCAAGTTGGGAAACCTGTATTTTAACCCCTTGTCTTTGAAGCTCGGTTGCCATAGTTACCACAGAACGGCCTCACAGCAACTGGGAAATCAGCACTAATTTCCCCCTGCACCCAAAAAAGTACACGCTTTTATCCCATGATGGGTTTTTCTATAAGGAGAGCCAGGATTTTATGATCTAGTATCTCACAAACTGTCAGGGTGGAAATAAAGGCTTCATTCCCCCTGAGAAAGCAGGAATCGGGCTGCCGAGGGCTTGGGCTGTCCCCTGCCCGCCGAGGGGCAAGGGCAGCTCCTGCGCAGCATCCCCCGCGTCGCCGCTCCGCTCCCGTCCCCTCCTGCCACCCAGGGCCGCCCTCCTCTGCCTCCTACTGCTTTTGGCTGGGCAACGGTCACTGCCGCGGCCCTGTTTGTTTTACCTTCTGTGCCCAGGCACTGCAAAGGCAGCTGCCAGGCTACCGGCAGTTTGGGGTTTTCCTTCTGACAAACAGTAACTGGCAGACAAAAAAACTCCCTGCAAAGTGCAACCGAGAAAGTAAGAGCTACAAAATAAGAGCAATTTATTCGAGGGTTTACAAGTCAGTCTTTGGACCTTGGAGACAATTCTCTTCTGCTGCCAGGCGCTCACGTTACTGCAGCCCTGCCAGGCTACATGAGCTGCGTTCAGGCCTGTATGTGCACACACGTCTGTAGGTACTCCCTTTTTTTGCATTATATTTGCATCCAACGTGTAAGGATAGCAGTGGCATCACCTGATCTGTGCTGAAAACTAAGCATAATTTTGTCATGGGATCGCATGGAAAACCAGAGCATGCTTCTGACCAGTATTCGTTATTTTGGACAGTGAAACCTACTGGTCTTTCTGGAAAGTTCTGGTAGTCTGGAAATAACTTTTGTACCCACCCAGTCCCAGCTACGCACTGGAGTTGGGCTGGACGAGTTTCATCGTATGCCTCTCGCCTGGGCGCAAATAACCTCACACTGAGATTTAAATCTCCAAATCCCCCGAATTAGCCATATTCTACTCTGGAGTCACTCCTGTACAGTCCTACTGATGTAAAGAGAGCTTGGACATTTCTATTTCTTCCCCACTCGTTGCTGGCAGAGGCGTGCCCAGCCCGGCACTGCTCTGATGCCGAGGCACCACGAGTCACAAACACCTCGGAGCTCCCCTTGTCACAGCGGGGCCGCGCAATCCCCGCGGAAAACATCCACAGTCCCTGCCTTCCCTGCACTTCTGCCATGGCATCACACGGCCCAGACCCGAGGGACTTCCCTGTGTGCAGGACCCTCGGCACTCAGCACCCCACCAAAGGAAGAGGTGTTTCAGCCCCATCCCCACCCACAGCGCCGCACTCAGCAGTGGCTCCCAAGCCCACCCTCAGGGTGGGGACAGAGGGCACACGCCATGCCCTCAGACAGAGCACATTTTAGACACCATTTGGTGAAATGGTGCTTCCTGAGCCATGCTGAACGTTAAATACCCGGCCCAGCTTGAAACCATTTCATAAAGGAATGTGGTAGTGAAAGCCTGAGCAAATTCCCCTGTTTTAACTCGTGCCGAGCGGTATCCCCGGGCAGCTGCTCCAGCGAAGCCGTGCAGGTGCAGGGGTTGGACACATGGCGGCTGCCCACGGCCGCTGGGCAGGACCTGGGTTCCACCTCCCCAGGGGCTGCAGCAGGTTGACGTGGTGGTATAAGACGTGGTCACAGTGGGTACCACTGCTGCCTCTGCGCCCGGCAGAGCGGGCATCATGCAGGGTGCCCCCTCCCCTGGCTTCCCCCATCTCCAGTGCCAGCGGCGGGCAGGGCAGGGGCAGGTACCGGAGCGGTGGCTGCGCCCTGTACTCTGTCCGTGCTGGCTCGGAGGGCAGACACCAGCGAGCCACCGCGCCCGAGAGCACAGCTCAAGACTCTGACCTGGCTGGCATCCACATCTTGACATCAGCAGGTCAGTCTGTCACTAATTGAATTATACCTGCATTACTTAATAAACAAAGAATACTCTCCACATTATAACATGTAATCCTTTAATTGGTTTATGAGCGCAGAGTCCCACGGGGAGTGTCACAAATCCATCAGGATGCCCTGAGCGCTGCATTTCTGAGCTGGAGAGATAAGGAGTGTCATACGCCGGCATTTGGCTCTGGACTGAGCCGGCAAGGGAGCTGAGCCAGCGCTCTGCTCTGCTCTGCACCGCACTGCCCGGCACCAGCACCGCTCCCACGGAGCCCCCGCCGTGGGCAGGAGCAGGCGAGTCAGACCCCGTCCCCCAGCGCAGCGGCCCTGCCCGCAGACGCACCCTCCACCACAGCCTGTCTGCCACCCCACCGCTGCGGTGCCCCCGCGGAGCCGTCCCAGGGCAGGCACGTGGGGCCCTGCCAGGCAGAACGCGCGGGGACAGTGAGGCTGCACCCGCCTGGGTGCAGGACAGCCCCGGATCCCCCCTCACTCCATCAGACCGTACCAACGCAAGTCCCACCTAACTCCCCAAACACACACACGGCGGGGACACTGCGTCCTCATCACCCATCATCTCACCCTAGAAATGCTCTTCTGTTGCGCCACACGACTTGCTAACACGGACGTAGATCAAGACTATGTCCATGAAACTTGGCATGCTTGGGAAAGGCAGCAGAGCCTTGGCAGAGGGAGCCCTCACAAGAACTCAGGTATCCTGCTCCATGATGCCCTGGGTGTGGAAACGTCAGCTCAGGATCAAGTCTCTAATGTAAAAAAACACTTTTGCATCTTAATACTCAGCATTACTCCCAAAATTTGCACTGCTGGCCAAAGCAGAGGTTGAGGAGGGGACAGGGCACAGGGCAATGCAGCTGCAGCAGGAACCCCGTGATCCCACACACCAGCTGCCCTCCCCACTGCGCTGTGTGTGCTACCCTGCTCTGTGCGTGCTGCCCTGCGCCGTGTGTGCTGCATGCACTGCCCTGTGCCGTGTGTGCTGCATGCACTGCCCTGCGCCGTGTGTGCTGCATGCACTGCCCTGCGCCGTGTGTGCTGCATGCACTGCCCTGTGCCGTGTGCGCTGTGCCAGGCTGCCCTGCGCTGTGGGCACTGCGTGCACTGCCCTGTGCCCTGTGCCGTGTGCGCTGTGCCAGGCTGCCCTGCGCTGTGGGCACTGCATGCACTGCCCTGTGCCGTGTGCGCTGTGCCAGGCTGCCCTGCGCTGTGGGCACTGCGTGCACTGCCCTGTGCCGTGTGCGCTGTGCCAGGCTGCCCTGCGCTGTGGGCACTGCATGCACTGCCCTGTGCCGTGTGCGCTGTGCCAGGCTGCCCTGCGCTGTGTGTGCTGCGTGCACTGCCCTGTGCCGTGTGCGCTGTGCCAGGCTGCCCTGTGCCGTGTGCGCTGTGCCAGGCTGCCCTGCGCTGTGGGCACTGCGTGCACTGCCCTGTGCCGTGTGCGCTGTGCCAGGCTGCCCTGCGCTGTGTGTGCTGCGTGCACTGCCCTGTGCCGTGTGCGCTGTGCCAGGCTGCCCTGCGCTGTGTGTGCTGCGTGCACTGCCCTGTGCCGTGTGCGCTGTGCCAGGCTGCCCTGCGCTGTGGGCGCTGCGTGCACTGCCCTGTGCCGTGTGCGCTGTGCCAGGCTGCCCTGCGCTGTGGGCGCTGCGTGCACTGCCCTGTGCCCTGTGCCGTGTGCGCTGTGCCAGGCTGCCCTGCGCTGTGGGCACTGCATGCACTGCCCTGTGCCGTGTGCGCTGTGCCAGGCTGCCCTGCGCTGTGGGCACTGCGTGCACTGCCCTGTGCCCTGTGCCGTGTGCGCTGTGCCAGGCTGCCCTGCGCTGCGGGCACTGCGTGCACTGCCCTGTGCCGTGTGCGCTGTGCCAGGCTGCCCTGCGCTGTGGGCACTGCGTGCACTGCCCTGTGCCGTGTGCGCTGTGCCAGGCTGCCCTGCGCTGCGTGCGCTGCACGGGATGCTGTCCGCTCACGGGAGGACAACTGTGTTGCTCCACAGAGAGAGATGTTTGGTTTAGATTTTCTGTGTCCAGCATCACAGAAGAAAGTGTCCTCGGAGTATGAGCGAGTGCTCTGATTCATGTGGTAATTGTAATGCTGTTGCCCTTCACTCTCCTCTTTCATCCTTCACCTCTCTTCGCATTCTCAGGATAAATCAAGGAAGCATTACCGACCATTGGGGAACCACTTGGGTATCTGATGTCATGTATGGCCTGAATTTCAGCTGGCAATGAGCAAGTCTTGCCTCTCCATAGAATTCTGAGTCTCGCATCCTGCTGGTCACAATTTTGCTCCTCGTTATTGTTATTTATTTATTATTTTTATTTTCCAGATGCAATTTAAATACAGTCACACGTTCTGTACATAGGCTTCTTTAATGCTTCTTAGAATAAATTAAGCTTATTCAGTTCAGCTCTTTGTGCCCTCCAGTGAAACCGCGGAAGACAATAACAGAGCCGGTACGTGAGCAGCAAGGGGCTGCGATGCTCGAACAGAGCTCCTGCACATCACGTGGCTGAGCAATGCAAGCAATCAAAGGGCATTTACCTAAGCAGTTTATCTTTTACTCATTTTTATATACTGCACAATGCTATGCTAGTAAAGCTCATTTAAAACCTATGCTCCTAATTTGTTCTCTTAGAAATTAATACAATCTTCATTTGAAACTAGCAGGCAGCTGTAACTATCCATCCTGACCTACTGTGTCTTTTTCCATGGCATTTGTCATGTTTCCCATCTATGAACAGGGAAGGACATGGGGATTACTTCACACCACAGAAGGTGTTTGTTTGCAGAACGCTTCTTAAATCAAACAAGTTAGAAACAAAGTGTCTGACCCAGGGCAGTAATGGGCAATAACGAATACAACAGAAATGTGAGCCCTGGGGGACGC
Organism: Alca torda; assembly: GCA_008658365.1. NCBI lineage: Eukaryota > Metazoa > Chordata > Aves > Charadriiformes > Alcidae > Alca > Alca torda. The sequence goes on along the minus strand of CM018080.1, from coordinate 160,628 downwards.
AACCTCCCATTTCAACCACCGCATGAAGACGTCCCAGGTCAGGCTGCTGGGACACCCCGCCGGGCTGGGGACCACGCCAGGCCTCCACAGACTCACCACTAATGGCCAGCACGCAGGGAAGACCGTGATGTGTCACCCAAAGAACACAAACCTCCCCCCCTAAGCCTCTGCAGAGATGCATTTTCCTGCAAACCTCCCACCCCACACACAGAACTGTGATTTTTTTATAGCTTTCTATTAAATTTTTAAAAGCCAGTGTTCTACAGCATGCACAGCTCCTCTACGATTCCCAGGAGCTTCTCCATGCCCAGGGGTTTCCAGGAACGCCCCATGCCCCCAGCTGGGCAGCACCGCGCCTCGGCAGGGACAGGGCGACGCAGGCCACCATGCGCCCGGCACCCGTGACAGCGTCAGCGCGGTCCCACACACCTGCAGCAACAGGGGCAATGGTGCAGCCGAGAGGGGCCGGAGCCAGGGACAGCCCGAGGTGCGGGGCCAGTGCCCGCAGGGGGGCTGAGCGCTGCAGAGCTCAGCCCACAGAAGCCCATGAAGCGCCCATCCGTAAGAAGGACTGCACCGCCCGTGTACCGCCCTCTCCAAGGATGTGACCAGGCGGGAAGCGCGATCAGCTCCAGCGCCAGCGCAGCTTGGAATCGGCTGCAGCAGGCAGTGCTCCACTCTTACGGCGCTGGAAGTACAAGAATTACACCCTGGGTGCCAAAGTTTTCTGAAGAAACTATTAAAAAAACCCAAAGACTGCTTTATACCACCAGGATAAGCCAAAAGCATCGCTCTGTGACTTTTAATCGCAAAACCAGTTGTGAAGGAAATGGCAGGGCTGAACAGCCGTTTACACGAGCTGCTCACCATGGGAGCAGTGCTCACCCATACACGGCTACGCACGTACCTCTCTCTACCAAACCATGAGCTGAAGTATCTTCTGTTCAGAACAGGAGCAAACCTCCTCATCTCGGACAACCAAAGAGATGCCGTAGGGCACTGACCGCCCCATGGGTGTCCCCAGCAGGCACTAGACACCAACGGGGCTCCTCGCTGCTTGCTGACATGGGGACACAGAGAGGGGAGGTGTAACCGGGGCATCCACGGCAACCACCAGCAGGGGCTCCGTGCAAGGGAACAAGGAGCAACTGGAAAGGAGACTGCACCCTCAGAACCGGTCACGAAGTGCAATCGTCACCAGGTGCCTGGGGACAAGAACACAGTTCGAAGCAGCCCAATCCATCGCTGACAAGGCCAGGGCACGGAGTGATGAGCAGCCCAAGGAGGGGTCCCTGGGTGCGCGCTCTGCTTGCAAATGCTGGGCAGACCCTCTGCAGCAAGGTGTCACCCAGCAGGACGGTCCTCTGCACGTGCTCCCCATAGTCCCAGCACAGCACAGCCCTTCCCAGCCGGTGCCAGCCCCTTCCCGCTGCTTCCCCCAGCAGCAGGGCATGCACGCACTGCTCAGACGCACAGAGCTCACGGAGGTGCAGGATGGAGCTGCGGCGTGCAGGAAAACCTCTTTAGGATGCAAAGCCATAACCTACAGGGCCCAATTGCTGCCAGACCCACAAGCCACACGATCTACCCGCAGCTCGTCCCCAGCCCAGGCCGTGCCCAGGGACCCCACACGGCACCTGCCAGGACACCCTGCTGCTGGGCAAACACCACTGGAGCCTGGGGCCGGTACTGCTCCTGTCTCCTCTCCTCACACCACAGTGGTGGAAGACACTCAGTTCTCTGTGTCAGCTCGCCCAGGTTCGGCCGCGGCACCCAGGGCCCCGCCACCCTGCCGGCCTGGTGCCAGCAGAGCCCTGTCCCACGCGGGGCTCGGTGTCCGCCACTCTGGAGCTGCATTTGGAGCCTGGTCCCCAGCCAGGAGAGCAGCATCGCCGCAGCCGGGCTCCGGCGGAGATGAGATGCGACGCCGACGTGTCAGTATGAGCCCCAAGCACAGCAAATCTGCCCACAGCGCAGCAAAAACAGCTCTGTACAGCGCAGCAGAGCTGAATCACGGTCCCGAATAGAAGGCGCTCTTGTGAAACACCACATACCCGGCAGAACCACTGACTCACAGCTGACAAAGCGACAAATCCTGCTCCCCTTACTCAGAACTGCTCCCACGGAGCTGTATCAGGGGGTCTTTGCATAAAGTATCTTAAAGGTGCGTTGGTGAAAACAAAACCAGCACAGCTACCAGCGCACCGGCAGCGCTGCCGACTGCGCGTGCCTTTCTTTGCTGGGGCAGAGACTTCACACAACCAGTAAACTCTTAACTTGGGTAAAGCCCAGCGAAGTTTCGCCCACACCTCACCCACGTGCAGCAGAACATCTCTGCATTACTTCTCAGTGTTGTTAAGGAAATCCCATCCCAAATCCTGGCACCAGCAGCTCTGCCACCAGGGTACTGGAAACAGATTTTGGGGCTTCCTCTCGGTGTGACTTTCTCTACCGTGCTTTTCCTTCCTTGTATGTGTTTTCCTTGTACATCTGCTGTATTACAGACGGTGGTCAGCCTTTCTGTGACGGGAACACAGCTCTTGTGTCAGGCTCAGGCCTCCTGCTCCTCTGTCCCCTCGGCCGAGCACAGAGACGAGGCAGGTACAAAGAATGAGAAGTCAATACCCAGGGAATATCAGACATCTGGCAACATAACAATGCTGAGGCAATGGAAACTGAAGAGTTTTATCTGTCCCCAATCCAAAAGAAGTCCAATGTGATCTTGACAGAGAAGCCTGAACAAAAACTTCAAAGGAAAAAAAAGATATTCCACTTTAAAGTAAAGCTAGCTAATCATGTGTTTTCATGAAAATGTTTTGATAACAGTTAGTTCCTGGTGAGAAACTTCATCTGGAAGAGCAACTTCAAAAGCAAGGCATTGGACATGGGTTTTGCAGCCTTGGGAACCAGCCTCAAACACTCAAAAGTTACTGCTGGCCACACACTACGCAATTAGAGAGGCATTCACTGAGGCTCCCATTACTGCTTGAATTAGCCATTTGGCAAATCACCGTTTGCATTATTCAGCCTGCTTGGGGCAAATATTATTTGTAGAGCGATGTATTCCATGAGAGCGCGAGAGCTGTCGCCTGGCTGAGGCACAGTGCACCCAGCCTGCCCGCGGCAGGGGATGGCAGGACGGCCAGGACGGGGACACGCCAGCAGGGAGCCCTTCGGGCACCACAGACTCCCTTGCACCCATACAGATAACGGGACGATTCGTCAGTTGAAGCAGCTGCCATGTAAATCCATGCCCACTGGCCCTGGGCTCCTGGCACCACAGAGTTTCACCGTGCCACACACCTCTGGCTAGTGGAGCCCGGACTGAGGGCCAGAGCCATCCCGGCGGTCACAGCGCCTGTCCCCGGGCCACCCTGGGCACGCAGCGACCGGCTCGAGAGGCTGTGAGCCAGGAGCTCCTCCGAGAGCCCTGCCTTCACCCTCCCCTCACCCCATCTCTGCCCCGGGAATACCAACCCCTCTCCCTCCCTCTGCAGCCTCTCTTGCTTCTCCAAGAACCATCAGTGAGAGCTGCCACAGAAAATAAAATGACTGTCATTACTATGTCAAGACAGGCAGCAGGCCAGTCAGCCAGCCATTACTATCAGCACCACAACCCAGGAGCGATCATGTTTGCTTTTGGGAGTCTATCAGGGTCTCCATCCCTCCTCAGGAGCCCCACAAAACCTTCACTAGCTCCAGAGAAACACATGCATGGACACAGACTCACCCTCTGCAGGAGGGGTATGTGGGGACACTTAATGGCAGCCAGGAATCAGGGCAGTGTCTTTCACCGCTGGGTCGGTAACACCATGTCCAAGACACAACCTGGACAGCCATCACCACCCCTCTCCATCCTCCCCGACCTGCTACCCGCCCCGAGCAAACCAGAAGTCACTCCTTTGAGATTTCTCACTTTGTTTTCAAAACAATGTCTCAAACTTAATGAGTTCCAGAAGGTATATCTGACTAATTAGAAGCAAATGTTTCTATTTTGTTGCAAAGTCCACAATTATTTGATGTGTATTTCTAGAAAGAATGGTTCACTCTTAAGCAACAGAACCTTATACTGGTTGGGGTTTGGCTTTCCAGGCTTGAGCATCTCTCCAGTATTGCTTCTCTTCAACCGCATTTCTTTCTCCCATCCATCGACACCGACAGCATGCTTTTACTTCCAAAGCATTTTAGGTCATTACCTCAAGAACAGTTTTGATTTAAAACATACACACACGCGCGCACACACACCCCTCTCTTAGCACAAAACTCATCAAATAGTGTCAGCCAGCACATTTTCATAGCACAATACAAAAGTAATTTTACTACTAGCTAGAAAAGTCTGAAGACTGCAGAGGATATATTTAGATGTGTATAAATAGGCAACACTCAGTGATGTCTGGTCAGAGGAGTACAAATCTTCCCTAATGCATGCAATACGCCTGGCCCAAAATGCTTCAATAGCACTTAGACAAGCCTTTTCTATTTGGCTCAAGTTCTGCAGGCTCGTTAATAGCAAAGCTATTAGAATGATTTTCTGGACCGGCTGCTTGCTCAGAGAATATTCAAAAGATTGCTCTATAAAACCGAACCTGTTACCACATCTGAAAGCACAGGCAATATTGATCAGCGATGGAAAGCCATTAGCTCTCCAGCGTCTGAAGCATCTCCACGTGCCCTGGAGGACAGACAGCCCTGCCGGCACCTCGGGGTGCTCCATCTCTCCAAGGCGTCTCCATCCCGCAGGCACACTCGCTTGCCAGGCCCGGCTCCTGGGACACCCCCTCCGCACCTCCTCAGCTCAGGGGAGAAACCACACACTCAGCCTTGGCAGCAGCAGCAACCCATGGGTCTGTTTGGGGAAGATCTGGTTCCTTCTTGCCATGCTGCTCTGCCACGTGTCTTCTTGGGTTCCCCCCGTTTTGTCCCATGTGCCCAGCCGGCCCGGTCCCTGGGCTGGACAGCCTCCCCCTACCCTCCTCCTCTGTCGTCACTCACACCTCTGCTGGCAAATGGGAGCCTCTCCAGACAACAAGAGTCATACGAAAAATCCAAGGCAGGCGCCTGGCAGCTACCCTGAGCGGTGCTGCAGGACGGGCAGCCCCTCCCCGGTCACGGTAAGGCAGGAGCCAGCCCCGCAGTTCTCGCCAGGAGAACTGCTGGAGCTTTGCACAGTACCAGGTGCCTGGAACATCCAGGGTTCGCTTCCACTGACTGCGCTGCCATGATAAAACCAGTAATTGCTCTTTCTGAAAGGAAAAATGCAAGCTAATGTGCCAGGAGAAGCTTCTTAGTGAGGCTTGTGACTCCAGGCCTAACTGGCAAGCTCTGCCATGCATTTTGATAGTCTTACGCATCTAAATGCATTTATTATGCATTTAAACAAACGCATAATCCTTTGAGTACAGTATATATTTAGAAATGTAGATGGGGAAGGTGTCTGGGCACTGAGAAAGCTCAGGCTCTGGTACGACTCCGGTGCAGAATCCAATCCGCCTCCTCGATCGGCAGAGAAATCGCCAGCCCTTGCCCTGGCACCCACCGGCACAGCTCCACCGGCATGGCTCCCCCGGCCAGGACAGACGGTGGTGGCACCACACAGTCAGGGGTGACAGCGCACTGACAGCGTGGCCCAGCCCAAACCTCAAGCAGCCCATGGTGCGCACAGCCCCGGGCAGCGCCTGGGTGTGGGGCAGCCTGATCTCTGTACCACAGCAGAACCGGTACCCACATGCGCAGTCAGTGTGGGCATCACCACACCGCACTCCTGGACACATCTGTGGCAGGATTGGTGATGCCAGAGTCAGCCAGGGCCCTGTCAGGGATGGGGAGCCAGCCGCAGACACACAGCCAGAACCAAAAAGGCTCTAAGAACCCAGATGGATCCTCTCATCTCACTGGTTTGTGTCTGGCTGCACTGACTTGAAGAGGCCTGGGCACCCCAGCGCTCACCCAAGGATGCTCAGAAGGCATGAACCGACACCGTGTTGCTTTGGGAACATGTGAAATGCAAGGATGGGTGGGGAAGATCACTGTCATGACAGCGCGATGACAAAGGTGCAAGGACTCCTGGCCCGTCCAGCTCCATGGCGGTCAGCTGGAGGCCTCAAAGGGCTGGGCTTGGCAGGAGGCACCCAGGCTTCCCACCCCAGTCTGGGGCACTGGTGAGGTCATGTTCATACCCACAACTGCAACTAGTACATCCATCTGCTGCAGACACTCAACGCAACGAGAAACAGTCCCTGCCCCAGAGACTGACGGACCAGGTGAGAGGGAGAAAGCAAAGGTGCAGGAGAGGCAACGCTGACATCCAGTGCCATGGATGGAGTGGGAGTGGGCAGTGCTGACTCCCGTGGCAGCCCTCGGCGTGCTGCAGACCCTGTGCTCCCAGCCTGTGCTGGCCAGCAGCAGCACTGGAAGGGGCGTTCATAAGCACTTCTAGCCCACCCGTCCCCATGGCTCCTTAGGCGTGATGGCCCCCAAACCGGGCCTGTGCCTCAGCACACTTCCCTCACAGGCATCTCCTGGGCTCCGGCTGCTCTCGGGAACCAGGGCGTTTGTGTGCTCCTGACATCAACATGGCTGCGAGGTTTCCTTCCGCTGGCTCCTCCACAACTGCTCTGCCATCGCCCCTAACGGGAACCTTCCAGCAGCACAAAAAGCTTTCTCTTGTCCTACATTTGCTTTCCCGCGGACCAGAAGTGTTCGCTACACGGCAGACGGAGGGGAGGGAGCGGAGGGAAGGGAGAGCATCGGTCCCGCACCCGGGGTCAGCGCCAGCCGGCAGCGGGGCGTGTGCCCGGGCGCGGCTGCAGGACGGGGCGGCCGCCAGCGGGGCCGGGGCTGGGCCGAGGATGGAGACGGGACCCACGGAGCACCCTCTCCCTCCGGGGGAGCTCCGCGCCCCCCCGCGCCGGCAGAGCCCAGCCGCCCCCGGCCCCTGCGGCCGCGCCCCGCGCTGGCTCCGCGCACGCCGCCGGCCCCGCCGCGCCCGGCCCCGCCGCACCGCGCGGGCGGAGGCTCCGCAGCCGCGGGCCCGGCCCGGCCCGGCGGTGCCGCTGCTGCCCGGGCGGCGGCAGCAGCGCGGCGCGGCGCGGCGCGGGGGGGGCGGCGGCGGCCGCCGCGGCACACGCGGCCCTGCAGCACCCCCAGCCGCGGGCGGCCGCCGGCGCCGTCCCGCGGGCAGCGGCGGCAGCGCGGCCCGGCCCGTCCGCGGGGCACCCGCCCCGCCGCGCAGCCTCCGCGCCGCTCCGCGCCCCGCGGCCACCGCCCTCCCGGGAGGGGCGTCCCGCCGCCTCCGCCGCCCCCGGCCCCGTCCCGCCGCCCGCCCGCCTCGCCCTGCCCCGGCGGGCTCGGGACCCCGCCGCCGCCCCCCGCCCCCCCACCTCCGCGCCCCGTCCTCCCCCGTGCAGAAGCACCGCGGGCTGCAATGCAGATGGAGCCGGGCACGGCAGCCCCCCGCGATTACCTGGCGCCTCCCGGGGAAGGACGGCGTCCGGAGCGCTTCCCCTGCAGGTGCGGCCGAGCTCCGGCGGGCTGCGGGCTGTGGCGGCGGGCAGGCTGGCCGCCTCTCCGCCCTGTGCCGGCGCTCACCAGCCGCATCCTAGAGCGGCGCGGCGGCGGCGGCGGCGGCCCGCGGCCGGGCGGGCAGGGCAGCCGGCGCGGACGGCCCCATGCGGCGCGGCGGCGCGGCTCCGGCGGCGGGCAGCGGCAGGCAGCGCACATGCACACACGCACGGGCGGCGGGCGGGAGGCGGGGGGACGGCGCGGGGCACGCAGCGGCGCAGCCCGCCGAGCCCGCGGGCATCGCCCCGCCGCGGGTAGCCGGCGCCGCGCCTGCCGGCCGGTGACCTTGCCGTGTACCTGCGCCAGGTTAATCCTCGCACAGCGCTGCCGCTCCGCGCCCCGCTGCGTAATCCTGCCCCTGGACGGGCGGGCGGGCGGACGGCACGGGTACGGGGCGAGGAGCGCGGCCGCCGTCAGCCCCGCCGCCGGGCCGGCGCCTCCCGGGAGGTGTGGGGGCGGGGAGGCGGTGGGGTGAGGGCGGGGGGGAGCAGCTACAGCGGAGCGTCCGCGCAGCGCGCAGGGGCGGCCGGCGGCAGGGCCATGCGGCTCCGCGCCGCGCGCGCTCAGGCGGAGCAGCCGCGGCGGCGGGGCAGGGCGGGGAGCTCGGCGCCCGCGGCTCGGCCCTCCGCGGCGGCTGCTGCGCCCATCCTCCGCGCCGCCGGCCCCAGCCCGGCCCCGGCCCCGGGCAGCCGCGCCGCTCGCTGCAGCATGGAGGCAGCCGCCGCCTCCCCCGCGCCGCGCCGGGGCGGGCTGGAGCAGCCGCCGCCTCCCCGCCCCGCCGCACGCACGGCGGAGCCGCAGCCACCCGGCCGCCGCGCAGACGTGCCGCCGGGCCGCCCCCCGCCGCGCCGGGTACCGGGCTGCGCTCCGCCGGGCGCGGACCGGCAACGACCCGCCTCCGCCTGCCCGCCGGGGACGGGCTGCCGTGGCGGGGACCGGGCGCGGCGCGGATCGGGGGTCGCCGCTGCCCCCCCCCAGCGCTCCGCCGGGAGCCCCGCGGGGCGGGCGCGCGGGGTGTTCCCCGTGGGGCGCTGGGGTGTGAGCCGGTGACCGATCCGGCGCATGCACCCGCGGAACTGGCCGGCGGCGCCCGGAGCGGACACGCCACGGTAAGAGAGCGGCGGAGGCCGGGCTCGGCTCTCACCGGCGGGGGCTCGGCTCCTGCCCGCCCTCCGGGGTCAGGCACTCGGCCCGGCCCGGCCCTGCCTGCACCCCGCCCGGCGGACCGATCTGCGGACCCGCGCCGTAACACCTGACTTGCCGGAGGGGATAATCCCGGCAGGAAGAGGAAAGGATGGGTTATCTTTGGGGTCAATATATTTGGGAGTTTTTAGGGATTTAGTGGTCGATATCTGTCTCCAGGGATGTCTAACGGGGAGGAGATGCGTTTCGTGCTGTGAAATACTGACACCTTTGTCTAATGCTCTTTTGAGAGAAAACCTGGGTGATGTTTCGGGACCCGAAGCGGAGCAACAAGAGGAGCTCTGCCTGCGGAGCCTTGAAGAAGAGCTAACGGACCTCGTCGGCTGCCAGTGACCCTGCACCTGGAGGGAGGCACGGGCACACGCCAACAGCTTGTCTCCTCGGACACCCTCCTCTTGGGGGACCGCAGGCAGCTGCCGGCTCTTCTGGAGCTGCCTGGCTCTGTTTGGCTTCCCCGGCCCCAGCACACAGGATGGTGCCTGCAGCCGGACCAGCGCGCAGGGCAGGCACTGCCACAGGGTGCAGGGGAGAACTCATCGGCTGCGCTGTGTGCTCAGAGGCAATGGAAGCAATGCTGCAGGGGCATGTTGGCATTTTGCTGGGGATGCATGTCGGGGAGCCCTCGTCCCAGAAAAGGAGAGGCACAGTGACAGTTCTCATGCCTCTGCTCACGCTGTGCAAGAGATGTTTGTGCCCTGGGATGCAACATCTGGTGTTGGTGCAGGTGAGAAAAGAGAATGCAGCTATGTTCCCCGGCTCTGGTCTGTCCATGCGACCTGAGAAAATTGCTCTCCTTGCAAACTTGGAAGTGGAAAGGGAGTTTGGTTTTGTGGTCTCCACAGCAGCATGTGGCCCTGGTCAGGGGGAGCGCACCTCCCAGAGCAGCACCATCCCCTGCCCTTCCAGCAGCCTCAGAAGCTGCCCAGGGCCTGGCAGCCGGGCTGGGTCTCATTACTTGGTGTTTGTCTCCACATCCCAGCTGCCGTTTCATGGAGCTGGTTCCAGTTGTCATAGGGACAGAGAGGCTAAAGTGCTGGCGGGAGGGAATGACTCTCAATCTTCTAGTCCCTTGGGGGAAAGCTCACGTCAGTAAGTTGGTTTTGCTAGGGTTGGCTCTGCGGTTACTCTCCCTAACACTCACTTCGAGCATGATTGTCTCTCAGAACTGGAGACAGTCTCGTGCTCAGCCCCGATCCAGCTTTCACAGCGTGCTCTCCTGCAGAGAGAGCAGAGAGACAAGACGATGCTCCGTGGTGAAACGTCTGTTATCTTGGCTGATGTCTACCAGATCAGACAGTCTTCCTGGGCTTTGCGTTCAAGCACTTGCTGCTGTCAGGTCTCTGCCGCCCCAGAGCAGGGTGGCCAGCGTGATGGTGGTACCAGCTGTGCAGCTGGCAGCGGGAAGGGGAGCACTCGTCTGGGTGTGGGTCTCCTGGAGAAAGGGAAATGGAGAAGCCCTCTGGGAACTCAGTGCTCAGGGCCTTATGTATTCTGGAGGGTACATTGGTTTGCTGCCGTCCAGCACAAACACACCATGAGGGCTGGTTTGGGACCACTCTGAACCACTATCGCTACAGCACAGCCCAGAAACTCAGTGTCCTTGGAGACATCTACAGTAACGTCCTGCACCCTCTCGCTTCAGCTGTCTGAGCAAGGGCTGCTGCAGGTTCTTTGCCAGCCTGAAATCCGTGTTGGGTGTGGGACTGCAATGGCACCGCTGCCTTGTTAACAGACCCAGTGGAAAAACCGCTCCTCCCGGGAGTGTCTGGGGGTGCGGGGAGCTGTGGGTGTGCTGGGGAGGTTCAATCCCCAACGGGTGAGATGGGCAGCCAGTCTGTCAGGTACAGAATCTGTCTACAGTGGTGACTCTGACTTCATGTACTCACAGCGCGGCCCTTCCAGCCACCTCCCGCTCCCTCAGTCATAGGCTGTCTTGTGAAAGCAGGCAGCCCCAAAGGCGTTGGGATGCTTTTGGCTGTCACCTGCTTGCAGAAGGAAAGGCACTGCAGCTGCAGGAGGTCATATGTGTCCCTTCCTGGGAGCACAGCCTCAGTGACAAGCAGGGTCTCTGGATCTGGGGGACCAGTGGTGATATGGTGACTTGCCTTCAGCTCAGCTGCTTGGTGGGTGATGCTGCGGGGCGGTCCGGCTCTGCTCGGCTGGCCCTGTCCCAGAGGCTCTTTGTGCTGGCGTAACTGGGCACTTACCCACCACCACCCAGTACAGCTCCACCGCTGGTCAGAAGGAGAGTGAAACCCCAGCAGCTTTCAAACAGGAGAGTCAACACCACGTTTGATTCCATGCCTGAGCATGGAAATCAAAGCCAATCCTGGACCCAGACCCAGTGACAGCAGGTCTCAGCCTGAAACCCTTCCCCTGCCTCTTGTTGCCCCCCTGCTGTGGTCTCTCCCTGGGGTGCTCCGGGGTGGACACCACAGGGGGTGTTTGTGCCTGAACACTCCCGTCAATGCCGGGGGGGGAAGCTGTTTTGGGAAAGACCTCATTGCCCTCAGAAGGGGCGGGTCTGAGTTCTGAGGGAGCCACCAGCATACCCCATAGGTGGTGGGGGCCTGCGTGGTCCTGGGGCTGGGGATGCCCTGTGTTACTCAGCTGAGCTCCCCCGTAGCTCCGGTCAGGACTCGCCCTGCCTTGGGGACCCCTCACTCCCACCGGGGCTCAGCCACTTCACCGCGACCCTTCCAAACCAACGTGAGGTTTGTCTCACTCCAGCCCCCACGCACAGCATTAATGCCTTGTTCCTGGTACAGCCTTAACTTCACATCTTTGCCCACTCACAGGTATCATTTTAAAATTATTTCATCATTTCCTTTTTTGGCTGAAACAAGGGGAGCTTCTTGAGGAAAGTGCTTTGTGCAAATCGTACACAGAGCTGCCTTTATGCACTCTTTCTATCCCTTAGTCGCCTCACGCAGGAGGGACCTCAGCCTGGGCACGGTGCCACCTCACTGCAGCCGGCTGGTTATGGGGCGCAGTGCTCAGCGAGCCGGCTCCCCACGCCTTCCAACCCCACGCCTCTGCCCTCCGCGGGGGCCATGGGGGGCTGCTTGTCCCTCGGCACTTCACACCTCCTCCCCGGCACCACCTCAAACCAGAGCTGTCCTTCGAGCTGCGGCTGGAGCAGGTAGCATCCTCGGGAGTCACTGCCAAACTAAACACTGTCAATGAGGCAGGAAAGGAGAAATGCCATTTTTCTGAGGTGTCCGTGGCTGTGCAGGGGTCTGAAGGAGCGACTGTTTAGGTGTATGTACATCACCCCGCACCGAGCAAAGTGCTTTACGTTGGCACACGCGGCCCTTTCTCCCTGGGCTCCCCGTAACGCTGGTACAGCGTGCGATGTGTGCACCCTAAAGGAGAGCGGCAGCAGTGCAGCGCGGCAGCCAGAGCGATGGGCGGGTGGCTGCAGGTTGCAGCATCCCTGCTCAAACTCTGGGGTGAGAGGCGGTAAATGTTACTCTTTGAGATAGGCTGTTGTACCTCATCAAAAATTATTCGGAAACTGCAGTGTTTACTCATCCTTACAAGAAGAAAATTCAATGCCTTAATCACTGAAATGTCAAGTGCCGCGCTGTGGAGAGGATCCTCCGGAGCACCTGGGGAGGGGAAGCGCTGCGGGCACCCGGCGCGGCGCAGCTCTCCCTCCAGAAGCGGCGGAGGGGCGTGCTGCCCTGCCCTGGCGCTCCCTTCCCGGGGAGTATTTTCCGCTTTTAGTTCTTTAGTCTGTAAGATGGGGGAGCTGTTGCATTGTACAAAAAATGGCAGAGACCGTTCCTGCGGTTCCTGGGCATTCCATCTGGGTGTAGCCCGGCTGTGGCAGGAGATGGAAGCCTCCCGGCAGTCAGGCGAGGCTGCAGCCAGCCCGGTGCTCTCCGGAGCCGGGGGGCACCCAGCTCCGGCCCTCGCCAGCCAGGGGGGCACAGGGCAGGCGGCAGGAAAACCTGGCCCAGGCAGATGGGTTTTGGAGAGGCCCCTTCCTCATCTTTACTTCTGATTTTATTTAAGGTGTACCGGCATTGTGTTTCTCTCCAGGGTACGTATGCGGGGGTTAAAGCATGGGCTCAGATTGATTCATCGCTCCTCGGGTGCCGCTGGCAGCCTCGTGCTGCTGACCTTGTACCCGAAACCACCGCGGGGAGTGGGGGCCAGCGCCATGTTCAGTTCATCTGTTGAAACCAAACCAAGTACAGATATAGTAGCTGAAGTGCATCCTTTTTTACATTTTTTAACCTATTAAAAAAACACATTTCATCTTAGATTTAAATTAATGATTACACTGATGGCACTGTCTGTTTGCTTGATCTTTAACAGACTTGCTTTTTGAGGCATAAAATAACGCACTGATATACTTTGGATTTTTTTGAAATCTGCATGATTACATAAAGATTTCTACCAATTGGTATCTGGCTTTCAAAAAAGTTTATATCTTTCAGTACTTTCTAATTGGCAGATACAAGCTGGAGGACTAGCACACGTTAGTGCTGGGTGTCCAGCGGTGATCTAGCACGTGCAATGATTTCGCATTGCACGAGGACATCTTTGCCTGGGAAAGACCTTGAGGCTCAACTGAGAGAAGTTTGCTGTGCCATTTAAGAGCCTTTTTCTCCTCAGCCCGAAGCTCCTGGCAGGGCTCTGCCCCCCTGAGCCAGCAGACACGCTCCGGCATGGGGCTGGCTCTGGCCAAAGCGATGCGTCTGTCTCCAGAGACTCTGGGCTCTGCACCGAGCTTTGCTGCCCGGGGCTGCTCTGTGGCTGGCACCGCTCTCGTCCCCAACCAGGCTTGTGTGATCCGCTGTGCACGGACACAGGAGTGGGAAGCAACAGGGCAGATGGAGACCCTGCACAAGAAATGGGAAAAAAGAGATTTATTGCAGGGCTGTAAATCAAAAATAGTGAATAAGCTCAGTCATAGTTTAATAAAATGGCCTACCCCAAAAAACCCTGTTGCCTGAAAAAGGCTGTTTCCTTCTGCCAGGTTTCATTGTCACCTCCAGGCCATGGGGCAAGTGTTCCCAGGGCAGGCAGGGACAGAAGCAGTAGGGAACTGCGCTGGTGCTCTGCGGCCGAGAGAGCAACGCCAGTGCATTGGGTGTGCTGAGGTGAAATGGAAAGGGATGGGGTTGCCGACCCATGGGCAACCCCATTTTTCCACCTGTAAACAGAAATACAGGTACTTCTGGTGCTGGGGGGACTGACCTGGCCTTCAGTCCACAAAGCCCATCTAGTGATGGAGTGGTGCTTCTTAGTTTCCCATCTCAGGTAAGCAGGAGGCGGGAGCAAGACCAGTGGCCCCGGGAAGGGGCTCAGTGCAGTGCTGCTGTCTGAGGAGCTGGTCTGGCTCTACATTTCTTCTGAGGGGAGAGTAACCGCACTGGATCTAAGAGCAGCAGTTGCCCATCGCTGAATGGGGGCTTCCATCACCCATTTCTGAGTGAGGGCTTCCTATCAGTGTGTAGCAGGGTGCCCGCCGGCCCCCCTTGGTGCCAGACCTCACCCCCCCGTCTGTGGAGGTGGGATCACCTCACCTGGCCACAAGGGATTCTCTCAAGTCAAGACAGGCACAGGAGGATGGGGAGGATGAAGGAGGAATGGTGGGACACCACTCGAGATGCCTGTGTTCCGAGTTGGCAGTCCTTCAAGCCCACGTACCGAGAATGGAGCAGGCTTCTGCTGCATGTAAGCAGAGGAGTGCGGGGCTGTGCAGGTGGGGTGGGATTCACTGGGCAGATGGCCCAGGGGCCTTGTCCTGCTTCACCAGGGCTCAGCATCCCCCGCCTTGCCTGTTTGACGCACGGAGCAGCTGGGATAAGGGATCACACATTGCCTGTCTCCTCCTCCCTTCTTCTGGTGGTATTTATGTGTGCTTTTGATATTTTAATAACGTGCTCCCTTAACACTTGGACTCTCTTAGTGTTGGGGTTTTGGGTTTTAGTCTTTTAAAATTCTTTCTTATTCATATCTCTTTCTTATGCAATTTATTCCTTCTTTGTTGAGGTTACTTCTCAGTAAAAAATAGAAAAATCAACATCACCAGCCTGCTGGAATTCCCTTAGCATGCTTGCTGCTCTGTAAGAGCCATGTGGAGAGCTGGCTTCCATAATAGACTGAAAAATTGTTTGCTATTCTACCAGTTGCTGATTTAACTGTTTTCCTTAAGCCAAATCTTGTATGGAAAAGAGTATCCAATAATTCAAGCCATTTGCACTGTCTTCCTTCCTCTGCATGTCCCATCTCCTCTCTTCCATCCAAGCAACAAGCTGAGGGCTCCTGTTATCTGGCTGGGATGGGAGAATGAAGAACTACCAGAGACCCCGTTTATGCACATGAGGTAAAAAAGATCTTTCATTTATAGTCTTCACGGTCTTTAATTTACAGTCTTTGCGGTCACAGTGTAAAGCCTATGGAAGCTCACCACTGCCGTAACCACATTGAAGCAAAAAAGCTACATGAAAAATTAGTCAATTGTCACTGCAAGATTTTTCTCCCAAATGCAGGCGAGGTCTAATTTTGTCTGATGTTTTGCTTCCCAGACAAGGAATGCAATATTCCATTGGAACAGGAAGAGAAAACAGATTTGATGATTATTAGGCATAAGCATCCCAAACAAGCAGAGCTGAAAAAATAATACGGTAACTAATATTTTTGGGAAGTTGCTAATTGGAAAAAAAATACAGAGGCGCACAGGCAAAAGAAGTCTAGTAATAACTCTTCAAAAGAGAGTGAGCTGGAGTCTGGCATGGATCCCACAGCTTCTGAGCTTGTTCAATTAAAATCAACACTGAATGGGTTTTCTTTCACTTCCATTACTCAAGCTGCATTCTTCAAAGGGATAGCAAATGAGTGATATGCATATGAAAGAACCATGGAGTATGAAATTACAAAATGATACAGGGTTTGGATATTTGCACTTTGAGATATTAAACCTTCTGAAGGAAAATATTTGAGCAAATTCTGAATAGAGAACCCTACAGAGGAGGAAGGAAGAGATGCGAGATAAATCTAATAAGGAAGAGACTAAGCAATTTCCAAGCGCTGCTGAATTACTTGGTTTAACCATGAGACAGTATTTCCAGTCTGGGATTTACTCCCCTGTCTGGTCGGGGCAGCGAGCACGTTGTGACGGCCTTTCAGACCCATCTTTCTGTACACGGCTGCCGTGGGGCAGTCAGTGGGGAGCACTGTGTCCTTGCCATGCAGTTTCTCCAGCCACCACAGTGCCACCGACGCACACATGGGGCTGCCCACGGCCACACGGGGCACGGGGCTGGTACGGGCCTGTCTGCGGGTGGGTTGCATTGTTTACACTGGCTAGCTGGGTCTCCTTTATGTTTGTAACACAAATGGGTTCAAGGTCCTGAGTCAGACTTGGATTTAACCCTTCCAGAGATTTACAGATGCTCAAAATCACCTCCTTGCTCCCTGGTGCTCACCCTCCTCTCCTGGTTGAGGATGTTGCAAGTGTTGCAGCACCTCTTCAGGCAGATCGCATCCATCACTGTCCGGCACGGCCCCACAGCATGGGACAGAAAGTGTCCATCCCCTGCTGCAGCCTCCGCTGACCTGTGGAGGACAGCTCGGCTTTGGCCTTCCCAGCTTTTGCCCTGCATGCCCAAAGACACATTTTATTACAGCCAGCAGCTGGTAAGGTGACCTAGCAGAGGTGTGTCAGGGTCTGTTTGGATCTCTCAAATTTACAGGACAACGTACTCTGTAAACTAAACTTTATTTTATGAGCTCATCAAGAAATATAACAAACAATCATGGTCTCAATCGCCTTTGCCCAGACTAGTCTTTCGTGTGAATTCACTTATTCACCACTCAAGTCATGAGGCTTCATAACTGATAACCTGTACCTCTTAGCTCGTGCACCCATGAGCAGAACAGTTCCCTAGCCGAGGGAGAGGGTGCTCATCCCTTCTCCTCCATCATGGTCCAGGCATCCCCCGCATCACACTGGCAGGCACAAAAGCCTCAGCATCCAGCTGCTGTTGGGTCCATTTCAAAAGCTGTTTGGGTAAGCTGGTGTTTTACACCTTCCAGCTGGGAGGTTTGGTCTATACCATTTCCAAGAATTAGCAGATTCAGATGAAACTGCCCAACGCTCGATACACAAAGATACTGGCTGCAGGGGACAGCCAGCTGCAGGGGACAGCAGCTGCATCATGGCCCTTGAGCTCTTTCTGGCCACCCATCCTGCCTGCCTGGTGCTCTTGCCTTGACCCTGTCCCAGCACTGTCACCCTGTCAGGCCTTGCTTGGCACGAGCTGTGTTAGCCAAAACCTGAGGAGGATTTGTGTGAACAGGCACAAGGTGCCAGGTATTCATGGAATCACAGAATGGTTTGGTTTGGAAGGGACCTTAAAGGCCATCTAGTCCAACCCCCTGCCAGCTCCCACTAGATCAGGTTGCTCAGAGCCTGTCCAACCTGGCCTGGAATGTTTCCAGGGATGGGGCACCCACCACCACTCTGAGACCACTGGTCCAGTGTTCCACCACCCTCATAAACATTTCTTCCTTCTATGTAGCCTAAATCTCCCCTCTTTCAGTTTAAAGTCATTACCACTCTTCCTATCACAACAGTATTCCCATTATTTCTTTTTTTTGACAGGGCGCAAGGGGAGGGCTAGGGCTACCTGCTGCATAACCGTGCCCATTCTTGGTCTCAGTCTGCCGGTCTGCTTTGTTTTTAATGTTATGTACAGATTTAAAGGCATTAAAAGTCACCTGATTGGCAACGAATCATCTTGTATTTTCAGGAATATGCTGCATGGAAAACACTTAGAGAGTTGCCTTAGAAAGCTCCTAGCCCTGACGGTCTCTCTAATCACACGAGACTTCCATGCTGTGTTTAAAAATCTCAGAATGCCATGACTTGATGGTAATTAGTGATAATTGTTTCATGCACAGGCACTGTATTTGACTAATAACTCCCTTTACAAGAGTCAGGGAGATCAGGGACGCCTGGGTCAAGAACTGTCACTGCTAATTACCCTTTTACTGCTCCTGTTGCTAATGCAAGCTTCTCTGCAGCTTCTGCTGGTGGTGACCTTTCAGGAGCAACGTTTGTGAGAAGCAGTGGCTGACGGCAGCTGTGGGGCAGACGAGGTGCACTCATCCCTGTCTTTGGGACACCTCCAGTAGAAATCCAAGGACGGTACATGGGTGAAGATTTGCAAGATCTTTGATGATTGTCACGTCCAAAGAACTAACTGCCTATGTCTGAGTGCTAAACAAGCCCAAGGGGTGCCCATCAGCCCAAGGGACGTGGCTTTTCTGGGCTCTCTGAGGGCCATGAGCCAGAGCCTGACTCTCCATCACGCAGTGCCAGTCAGACTTACCGTAACGTATTAACTCTTCTTCACCATCAAAGCCCCCAAATCTTCTCACGTTATGGAAGTTGCAGGGGAAGGTGAACTTCAGAAACCCATGTCAAAACCCTTGAGGGATTTGCAAGGCTTCAGGGATCGGCTGTCTTGGGGTTTAAGGCCTGGGTCCAGCGAAGTCTCAAGCACCAGATCACCGTGCTCAGACAGCAGAAGCAGGTTCAAGTGCTTCATCCCAGGGCTCTTTCAATGGTGGCAAACAGCGATTTTTTTTCTTAAGGAAAATACGCAGGTGTATGATCCCCAGTCAATAGACAAAATTTGAACAGCCTCTTGAGTAAGTTGCTCCAATGACTTACCATCCTTGTTAAAAATGTGCATCTTCTACTTTTAAGTTTCCTACTGTAGCTTCCAGACATGTTTGGGGTTTTTTTCTTTTTTTTAATGTCTAGCCCCTAAAGAGGACTGTTTCTAAAGCACTGGGTAGCGTTTGCTGGTGTGCTGTCAATGGCCATGGGATAACAGGAAGAGGTCAGGAGATATTAAGGACTGCAGTGCCATCTCCAGCCAAAAACCCCTTTCTTCCCACTCATGAGCCGCCCTGCCCTGCAAGGTCATGCATCTGCCAGTTCTGGAAATTCACCCAAGGGAAGCTGGAGAAGGAAGGCATTGCTGATACTGCCCCACAGGCTGGAGAAAACGTGGCTGCAAAGAAGGGGTTGGTCATCTGAAAAGGTTGAGAAATTCTGCAAATCAGAGGCAATTAGTTATCAGACAGTTTTCCCCTTGTGTCAGTGCTGCCAGACTGCACCAGGGTGACACCATCGTACCCTTTGGGAAATGGGTTTGCTTTGGTACCGCAGCCCTGCACGGCGAGACCTCGCTCTGGGGCACTTCGGTCCCTCCGAAAGGTGCGGTGCCCACTGCCGGGGGACACCCCCACTGCCGGGGACCATCTCAGCCGCCCCGGGGCAGGATGAGCGCTCAGTCACTGCAGCCTCTTTGAGGAGGCTTCTTGGGAACCGCTGCCTGAGCTCAGGGAGAAGCCAGGGGCTTCCAGGTGTTGCCTCACTGCGATGGACAGACCTCGCAGGGCTCTCCTTGCACCCAGCCCTGCAGCCGGCTGCCTCCCCAGGCCAGGCTGCCTGCGGCCCCCGATGCACCAGCACAGAGCCCAGGAGCCAGGGACGCCCTGCACCCGGGCGGGAATCAGCCCCTTCCCCTGCTCGGGGTCTGCTCCCCGCAGCCGGGTGCCCACACTGGCCTGAGCCTGGCTGCCAGCGAGGACCGGAGCCACCACCGTCCTCCCTGAGCATCACCCTCCTCCCCACACGCCTCCTTCCCTGCCCGCCCAGCAAAGCTGCCTGTCTTGCCCAGCTCTGCTCTCCAGAAGGAGGTGTGTGAATGCCGAACAGCTAATCAGGTGCTCTGGCTTCTTAAAAACATCCTCCACCACTGTTATTTTACAGACTGAGAAGGCAAGATTGCAAAGATGCAGTGCCCTTATGAAGTCAGTGAGCAATGTGAATATGCAATGTGAATATGCATTCAGTGTGTATAGGAACATGAAATTATACGGGAAATGGGAACTATATCTCCAGAAAATGTCCTTTACAAGGCAATGACCAAGCAGCAGTTGTCCCTATGCACCGAGTAAAAGGCAGTTCTGGAAACACTCCCCTCTGTGTAAGAGGTAATACCCTTCAGAAATGCCTTTCCCATTACTGAGAGACCTCCCTGCCGCAGCAGTCTCCCCATCTCAGCCTCTCCACTCGCAGAGATCTGTATGAGTTTCTGCAGCTCAGTGTGAACTCTGCATTGCCAATGCCAGACATCTCAATGAAGAGCATCTTCCCGCAGGCAGCGGCTCCAGCTGCTCTCAGCTCTCCTCTGATTAGGAGCTGTCGCTTGGCGCCGACCTGAAAATCTGCTTACCTGATTTCTGGGGAGGAGGGAGCTCAGGGCTGCTGGCAGCTGGAACGTGAACACTCAGCACAGAAATCCCTGCTCAGCTTATTGCCGTGCCGCCCCCCCGCAGCCCGGGCAGCCCAGCCGTCGAGGTGCCGGGGGCAAGCGGGGGTTTGCCCGCGTTTCGCACATCCGGGGGGGCATTCTGGTTTCCTCTGCTTTGAGAAGGCACATCCTTGGATTTCCCCTAGATTTCTCTTCTAAATAAAGCCCCACAGGTGCTGCCTGTGCTCCCTGTTTGCAGATATGGCAGAGAGGTGGCGCAGGAGCACCCGAGGCAGGGTCTCTTTTGCCTGCTCTAGCACTTTTCTTTATATACCCACCAAGAGACTCCTCTGGTGCTCACCCACTTGATCGCTCAGCAATAAAATCTCAGGTGCTTTTTTCCATGTCGGTGTCACAAGTCCCTGTTGGCGGGTGCGGGGGTGCCACAGAGAGCCCGCGTCCCCACGGCTCGGCGCTGGGCAGGACGAGGAGTGTGTCACCACGTTTACCTCCCCGTCCGTCAGACAAGGCTGGCGGGGAGCAGAAAAGTGCCAAGACTGGGAGCTGCGTTTACGGTAAGGCTCACGTCTGCTCACAGTATTGTTCCCTAATGGATACGGAGACCGTTTTTCCGTGTTAGGACCTCTGTCTCTGTTGAGTTGCTCCCTGCTGCTGTCCTCACCAAGCTCTGCTTGCGCCCTTCAGCTCCTTCAGCTCTGCTTCTCTCGCAGACTGAGTGTGGTGGCTCTGCGGTCCCCTCCGAGGGGCTACCCGTAGCCCTTCCCGCAAGCCACCCGTCCCCTCCCACGCAGCCAGCCCCTTCTGGCCCAGCAGTTATCAGACATGTCTCCATCCTGCCATGTTTAAATCAATATTTTCCCTCCCGAAGCCCATGCGTTAGGTCCGTACGTTACTGGGTAGCCACCTCCTGCCCGAGGAGTCGGTCATTAAGAAAATGTTACTGGCTGGGGGACTCTGCTGCAATTTGCCTCTCTGAAACCTGGCTTGTTTGAATCCTAAATTACCCACATCCATTTGTCTTCAGCTGCTGTTTCTTCTGAACTTTGCACACTGCTGAGGACTAACCTAAAGATTCCTGTTTTTCTGTCTCACTTCAGCCCCCTCTTTCTTAAAATACAGGAACACGTGCAGGTCTTTTCCCCACCTGACAATACGATTCCCAATTTGACAGTTATTAAAATCCTCTCTTCTGGTCTCTCACAACAGTACCTGGGACGAAGACCTGGTTTCTGTGCATAGGAAACTCAGTGGCCTGAGCTGCTTCTCATCCTCATCCATTTCCATAGCCTCCGTCTCCATAAACTCCTTTCCTTTCCCCCTCGCCTGTCGGCAGCGGTGTCCAACACCACAGCCTTACAAAACCGAAACCATAAAGTGAATTAGCCCCTTGGTCTGTGCCTTGCGCAGATTTCCTTTAGTCTTCGCCGCAACCCTAACACATGACCTTCCTCGCCCCTCTGCGGCTGATGGACCCTGTGTGTGGTATTCTGCGTGCTTTGCAAAGACCTCTTTTTACTTCTCTTCCAGAAATCTTTGCTTTCTCCAAGATTTTCACTGTCTCCAAGATGTAGTTCCCTTTGGTGGATAATCTTTTTTTCCCCCACTCTTTGCAAGTTTTCTCACTCCTTATGTTCTCTTTAAAACTGTTCATCCATTTAGGACAACTTCACTCAAATTCTCCCTTTTGTGGAGGAACCTAAATAAAGCAGTGCTCAGCTAGATTTCAGAAAGGCATTTTTTGATATTCAAGTAGGATTTTTATCTTTATTCATTCCAATGGAAAGATCTCACATACAATAAAGAAATAGCTACTATTGTCTCCATTTAACTTTCATCACTCCCCTCTCCGATTTCAAACTACGTAGCAAAAGAAGCTGCTGCCAGAAAAGCTTTTTGCCTTCTGGAAAACAAGAGATACTCATGGCTAAGATGCTCTCCATCAGTAGAACTGAAAATCTGCTCCATGTATAAGGAATATCTTCATTTCGGAGACAAGCTTGTTGAACCACTGGCTCAGTCCAGGACAAGACTGTATTGCTGGTCACATCCGAGAGCGCCACATTTCAAGGAGAGCTCCAACTCTGAAACAACAACAATGAATTAATTTTCTTTCTCAAAAAACCAAACCAAAACAAAACCAAACCAAAAAAAAAAACCCAAACAAACAAAAGAAAACCAGAAGAAGAAAAAAAAAAAATCTTCTACATCACTCATCAGACCGGAAAGGCATTTCTGGAGATTTAATTATCTCTATCTGATTTTAGATTAGTTTTTAAAGCAAATTTATCATGGCAATTCGGTAAACCTAAGTACATTTCCAGAAGAGAGTTTTGTCAATCCCGTTTTTATCTCCAAACATGAGAAACACCAAAATGTGCAAAAGAGCTCGCACATGAAATACCAAGTCCCATTTCTGCAGTATTTCCATATTTAACATAGGTTTAATTAAAAATGTGTAAAGCTACCCTGCTGGCCAAATACGGCTCTGCTGCTTCCTCGGCGTGCGCCGAGGCAGACACCTCCGAGGCCATATGCTCACGGCAGCGGCAGCTCCCGGCCCACACCGCAGCCGGGACGGGGGCTCCGCGCTCCCCGAGCCCCTCCAGCCACCCCGCCGGGGGGGACGAGCTGCCGCCGGCTCCCACCGCACAGCCGTCGGGGCCAGGGGCTGTGCTTGGGGCCGGCGAGACCCCGGCACCCGCCCCAGGGACCGCGGGGACAGCGGGGATGCTGGCCGTGCCCGCAGGCCGTGTCCCCGCTGCTGCGAGCCAGGCGCGGGAGTGCCGGGGCGGTGACAAGGTCGGGGTGCTGTCAACCGCTACAATCAGCTTGTGCTGTGGTTGCGGAGCACCTCCAGCCACCAGCCCGGCGCTGGGGCACATGCAGGCGGGCAGCCTTGACGTGTCGGCTGTCGTGGTCTCACCTCAGTGGGCAGCTCGCCCACCCAGCCGCTCGCTCACCCCAGAGGGGTGGGGAGAGAATCGGGAGGGTAAAAGTGAGACAAACGGTGCATTGAGATGAAGACAGTTCAACAGGCAAAGCAAAAGCTGCCTACAATAAGAGCAAAATTAGGAATTCATCCGCTGCTCCCCATGGGCAGGCAGGTGTTCAGCCATCCCCAGGACAGCTGGGCTCCATCACATGTGACGGTGACTTGGGAAGACAAACGCTGGCACTCCCATGTCCCCCTTTCTCCTCCTTCCCCAGCTTTCATTGCTGAGCATGACGCCATGCGGTCTGGGACATCCCTTGGTCAGTTGGGGTCAGCTGTCCTGGCCGTGTCCCCTCCCAACTTGCCCTGCACCACCAGCCCATCAGTGGCAGGGGCTGAGGAGCAGAGCGGCCCCCAGGGCTGAGCAAGCGCTGCTCGGCAGCGACTAACACACCCCTGTGCTATCAGCACTGCCTCCAGCACAGACCCCGAACGTGGCACCGGGCAAGGGCCTATGAGGAAAATCAACTCTATCCCAGCCAAAACCAGCACGATGGGTGATTCACATACAGCTACTCCGTAATCTTCCATGCGATTAGTAACAAACATAGGCTATTCTTGGATTAATTTTGAAGTTAAACTCCCACGAATGTCAGAAAATGGTACCAACAAATGCCTCCTGGCATCTCCTTCAGCCCTTTACTACAGAAGAAATGCAGCACAGCCAGAAGTGGAAGCAGGATGAGAAAGAGGTGGGTGAGCAAGATTTCCCCTTTCAGTGGTACGGGCTCGTGGACCTGCTTAGCCTTGGCTTGTAACTTCATCTGCAAACACTCTGTGAGATGCTGAGCCACTCACTTTACCAGCCCTGGACTTATTTCAAGCCTGCTTTCTGTCAAAAGCCAGTAATTAGATGTGTTCTTTAAATTGTTAAAGTGTTTGTATAGTAAGCAATTACCAAATTCTACATTACAATTCTACAATTAGCAGTTTTACATTGTTAATAATGAATTTAAGACTTGTGTAACAGCTCCCAAGGGCTTCCATTCTTCCCAGAAGGATCATATTTGCATTATAAAAATGAGTCTATACGCACTGGCCGGCCGGTTACTGACTTCGTCTAGGTCTGAAAAGTGTTAGCATTTCTATGGTAAAGTCAAACTCAATGATCGGCATCTTTTCATTGGTAGGGAAGTAGCAGTTCAGACCTTCGGCTGTGATGGTGAAGACTCACAGCAAAGGTGTGATGAGGCGGCAGTACTCGGAGTGATGCCCAGCAGGACTGGGGGGATGGGTGGGGAGCCCTTGGCCCAGGGGAGGGATGCCTGTTTGGGAAGACTCATGGCAAAAAAACAATCTTTGTGGTTTTTTCCCCTTCCTCCCTTCCAGCTAGCCGCAGGTGAAAAGGACGTGCCACTTTTCACATCATTCTACCCTCCGTGCCCAGAGCCCGGTGCTGCTGACGGAGAGCAGCGCCCAGCCTGGCACTGCACGGCCCCTTGGCGGCGGGTGGCACACGGAGGTGCCGAGGACACCCACCCTCATTTTGGGTTTTTTTCCCAGGAAAGTTCTGCAAAATCTTCAGGGATGCAAACATATCTCAGAGAATGCTGTGGAAGCAAATAAGGCAGCATTCCTGAAGCAAGCGGTACTCAAAGCACGATTTCAGCCTGGCCTTAGGTGTTTCTCAAGCAGCGGCTTGGAACAATTAGTTTTCCTATTTGCTCTGCAGCGTAGATTTTGTGGGCATTTTGTGGTTTATTTAAATAACCCACCAGCATTATTACAGTTCTTTGATGGTGAGAAGATTGACATTGAATAAAACTTGAATTAAGGGTTTTTCCTCTTTCCACTTTCCCAAAACCCAGTACTAATAAATAAAAGAAATCCGGCCATGAAGTTGTGCTCTCCTCTCCTTTTTGCTTCCTCCCTTCATTACGTCACACACCAGATGTTGATTTCTTCCCTAAAAAGTGCTTGTTGCCACTGCTCAGTACCAAGTTTGGGAATACAGGAGATATCATTAAATTCATTAGCGCCAAAATGAGGGTAGCAAAAGGATGGAGCTCAAAAGCTGGACGGACTCTGAGTCGCAAAAGCAAAGCAACCTGTTGCTGTTTGCCTGGCCATTCCAGACAGACGGCTGGCAGAAGGCCACCGTTGTATGTGTGTAGCCCCGTGACACGGCTCTGCCACAGCGAGTCGCCGGCCACGAGCTCCGCACGGAGTTTTCCAGGCCTCAGCACCGAGGCACGTCGCGCCTGCTCCACCTGAACGCGCCGTCCCCCGTCCCCGGCCGAGCTGTGTCACTAAGTGTGCGTGTGACGATTTGAACTACTGCTTTTTCTGCAGAAATTAGATCGGGACTAGCAATGATTATCTTTCAGCTCCCCTCACAGCAATCCCTTGGGAGAAGCACCCAGAGCGTAATGCCCGACGCCAGCGTCCTGTGTGACCCCGGGCACCCTTAGGAAGAGGAATCCGGCCCAAAGTCAGCAGCCGGCTGCAGGCTACGACCAGCCACTTCGCAATAGCATGCCTGGGTGCTCTCTTGGGTGCAAATCACTTCATCCCAGTGGTTCATTAATATTAACCAGTTTAACTAACAACTTTGTTTCTAATGAGCGAGCTACCTGGAATAATCCTATTCCCATTCTGAGGGACAGGCCATCCGTTTCAGTAATCGTAGATAACGTCTCAGTTCAGATCCTGCCGTAACTTGACAGGAGACAGAGCTATTACCTTTCTTGTACTGCTCCCGGAGGGCAGGTTGCCGGTAATTTCTGACAGACGATTTGTCTGCCTGCAGTGTCTCCATGACAGTTCTAAGAGACTGCTCTGACCATGGGCACCAGCGGCTGATGGCTCCCGTGCGACGGTTTGGGGCCATGCACATGGCACATTGCAGCAGCCCAGGGAGGGGAAGGAAATGTCTCGTTTGGACTTTACTGTGGGCACTTGTGCAGTAAAACTGACAGCAGTTCTGCCTTTGGGTCAGTCACTTCCATCCCACAGGGGGTAGCAATGCTGAAAATGGCAGAGCGATGGCGCTCCGTGAGGCAAAAGTAACAGCGCTGAGATTAACGAGAGAGAAAATGGGTGGTTGCTCCTACCCAGAGCCGGGGACGGGATTCCATGGGAGGTCAGTGGCGATGGAAGTGGTGACCCCGCACCCAGCGGGGTTTATGCCGGGGGGCAGGGGGGCAGAATCATCTTGCAAAAGTTCTGATCAGGCCATTGTGTTTGATGAAAAAGTACTTCTGGGGCAGGGGGGAACCTTCTTGTGAAAAGTGGGGGGAGTCGTTCCACAATGAATTTCCACTTCTGAAAGCTCAGATCTTCAATATTTTTGTTTCATTTTCCATTCCCTCCATTCTTTTTCCAGTAGAGACAGCTGGAAATGAACTGGGAGGCGTAGGGAAGGGAGACCTGAAACTGCAGGTGGAAAGGGCTTGGAACTAAAAACGGTTTCCGGAAAAGAGAAAAATCTTCCCAAATGCTTGATTCTTATTTAATATAAAGCGCAGAAAAAATATTGAAGTATGTATTTATTTGTGTGTTTGCTTTGCAGAATTATGTATTTATCTTGCAAAAAAGTAGGGTGTATTTCTGAGCAGCCATGGTGCTCAAGGCAAACACAAGACAAATGAGGTACCTCCAGACAGCTGAATACCAGCCAAGCAGGGTTCACTGCTGTGTGGTCCGGTGATAAATAATCACCGCTATTCAGTATAGCTGAATAAATGCATAAAAATCAGGAAAAATAAATAAATCACGAAGAGGACACCTGAACAGGCAAAAAAGCACAACACCGCAGCTCATAAACTGGACTGTGAGGTTTAGAAAAAAGTGGAGGACAAGTCCTCAATAAGTAATACTTTCTTTGATGTGTGTAATATATCAGATCTCGTTTGATGTATCGTATGATCCACGGTATGCTTTGTATTCCATTAATTATGTCAGCAATTGAAAGCTTAAAATAACATTTGTATCGTGATAAATGCTAGCTCCTGGAAGGCGAGGCTGCCCTGCCGGGGCTGCGCGCCGTTCACCTCCCTCAGCGCCCGGCGCCGGGCAGTCCCCAAGAGGACAACTGCCACCCCTCCAGGGGAGGGCAGTGACACTGCTGCCACGGCCGCGGTCACCGCACTCATTCATTCTCAGCCTTCCCTGAATTTAATTCCTCGCCAAGTACTCCTGCAGAGCCCCAGCAGCCCTGCCCCGTGCCCCGGGAGGACTGACTGCGCCTGGCCAGGGCCAGGCTCCATGGGGAGGTGCCATGGGGATGCTCCACAGGGAGGTGCCATGGGGATGCTCCATGGGGAAGTGCCATGGGGATGCTCCACGGGGAGGTGCCATGGGGATGCTCCACGGGGAAGTGCCATGGGGATGCTCCACGGGGAAGTGCCATGGGGATGCTCCACGGGCACTGCTCCCACTGCTGCCCACGGCCATCTCTCGCCCTGCGGTGGCCCCGACAGTGTGACCTGGCCGCGGGACTGCCCAGGCAGGCGCCCACCGGTGAGTCCCGCAGCCTTTCCCTGCCCGCCTGCAGACCTCAGCGGGTTGAAGCTGCTGCTCTCACATTTCCCATCCCCGGCTGCGGAAGCGCTGCTCTGCACACCAGAACCGGGGAGCTGAAGTCGGTATGTTGGAGCACCAGCCTGTACCTCCCCACAGGTGTCCGGGCAGGGCTGCCCCCAGCCCTCCCCGTTCCCGGGACTCCTCGGAGCGAGAACGGGGCAAGATAACAAACTGTGTTCAAATTGAGCATACCCTGCGTCAGAGCAAAACAAAACATGGCTTCAGCAAATGTTAAGAAAACCCCTGAAACGTTTTGTATTTATGGAATTTCAACTTTTTATCCTTGTTCGCAATTAAAAATGGCTTGAAGCATATAGTTAGCCAGAGGAATCCTTAATATGTGCAAGGCTTACATGCACTATCAACAGCTCAGCGCGGTACCAAATGGAAAAGGGGCTCCTTCCTGAATGCATTGTTATGTAAATCTAAAGGGAGGGAATACAAACATTTCTGTCTTATAGGGGATTTTTTATCAAATTAGCGTTTACATAAGACGCTTCGTGAGACTGTTTTTAAAACCATTAATTGGGATTCCAAACCTGCCATGTTTTTCCTCAGAGGACAGAAGTGACGTCGCTTGTCTCACGTGGCACAGCGGCGGGGCGGCTGGAGCCATGGTGCTCCAAGGATATAAGAGAGAGAGATTTATAGCAGAGACAGGACCTTTTATCTTACCACCTGATAGAGCTGGAAGAAAACAGGCAATGTTTCAGAAACAAAAGCTCTTCAGATCTGAAATTTCACCTACCGTATCAGTTGTTCTACTAAAAAAATGTAACCCCTCTCTGCAGATTTTACCTTACTTACATATTTAGATTATCAGGGTTATAAGTTTATTATTTCTGCAACATGAAAAGATAATCCTATTTTCCACTGTGAGAGAGACAGCAGAAGACACAAACGGTCACTGGGTCCAGCCAAAAGTCCATATAACCATTTATCCAGCATGAGATGCCTTCTGGTCAGCCTTTGTACATATAAATCACATAGTCATGGAGATACAATCTCCGGACTGAATTTCTTTCCATGCAGGAGGAATCTATAGAATTATTTCAGCTGGAGTTAATAGTTCTCTCTTAAAAATATTTTTTTTTTTAAAGTGATAACTTACTGCATCTTGCTGTCAGCAGGAGACTCCACGCTCTCCTGAGCAAACAGAAAACTGAGGAGGTAAAAACGAGGGCACGATTTGATGTTATAAAATTAAGTGAGAAGTTTACAGCAATTTTTGGGAAAGCCTCATATTTTGCAAAATGTTTGAGATTCTCATTGGTGAATTGACTAAGCTGTTCTGGGTAACTCGTAAGGGTAAGCTGTAATTTACTGCTAGCTCTATGTTTTCACAAAAGCTCCGAGAAACCTTGTGTTTGCCCAGTGGCCAAAGTTTTCAGATGAGGTTTTGTCATCACAGTGAAATGTCATAGATGTCAGGAAGGACGTTTATATGTGATAGGGTTTGCAGTTCTCCGCATCAATGTTACACTTGTGGAGTTATTTACAAACGAAGATGAGGCAGGCTCATTATGGAAATTCACTAAACTAGCTCTGCTGGAAAAGCACGAGAAAAGCTATTTTTTCCTCCTATTCCAAGCCAAAATGAGCCGCTACTTTGAAATCCTGAAGTTTTTCTACCAGATAGTTTTATTTACCTTTCCCCTCACTCATCCAAATTTTTACCCTAATTCTTCAAAATATCAAAACAACAGTGAGCATGTTGGCTTGCTCCATTGGTCAGGGAATTTGGGGCATTTTCCTCCCATGGAACCACCAGAAAACTGTGTGTTGCATTTCGAGCCATACCCTTGATCAAGGCTCCCCCGGCCGGTGCCCGTCTGCTGGCGGTGCGAGGACCGGGGACATCCGCGGGCCCGGTCTCCACGCCTCCGGCCTGGAAAAGGGTTTCCATGAGTTGCTATGATGGATGCTTGGGTTTACTTCTCATATTTCTTAATGTTTTAGGTTCCTCGGCAGGACTCTACCAAGCCCAAGGAGGGAATTTTAGTCCATTCCGGGGCATTGCAAAACTGTAAGACCCCTGGGCTGTGCTGGTCCCGCTGGTGCCCTCCTGCCCCCGGGAAAGCCTTTTTCAGGCTGGTTCAGGGCTGAGGACATTTCTTGGAAACTGATCCTGTAAAACCCTGAAAATCATGAGATATATGAAAATAATTTCCCTAGAGAAATGCTCCCAGAGAAGAGCTGCAGGTCCCGGAGCGGAGCGAGCACTGCCTGTGCTGGTGCCAGCAGCTGGCAGGGAATCGATCCGTCGTGTTTGGGTGTGGGATGTCGGTCAGGGCCCCGGAGCCACCCCCTGCCCGCCCCCGCGGATCCCCGAGCCGGGTGGGCTCCGGTCACAGACCCCCTGCTCTCTGCCGTGTCGGGCAGAGCTGATCAGCACAAGCCACACGGATGCCTTTCCTCTCATCAGGGCTGTTTCTTCTCCTACATTATTTATGACGTGTCAGACATAATAATAATTGCACGATTGTTCAGTGAATTATGTGTCACGAGTAATGCACATTTACTCTTTCCTCAGTACTTCCATCTTGCTTCACTGGAAAGAGCAATTTGTTGATTGCATTTCAAATGGAAAGACCGTTAAGAAGGGGCACATTTGCTCAAGCGCTTCCCTTTGTTATTGTGTGACAGAACCCACAGTCTCCTAAAGCCATTTCTGTACCAGAATCCCTTGGCTGGGGCATCCTAAAGGACGGTGAACTTCAGAAAGTTTTCCGTGGAGAGGGCAGGTCCCCCGGAGAGAGGAAGGTTCAGACCTCCTTCCCCCCGGCACGTTCAGGATGTCCGAGGGGTCTGCCCGAATTTGCCCGAGGTGCCCTCATGTCTGTACATCTTCTTTCCGGAGCCGATGGCGTCGTCCTGTGCCCGCCGTGCAGCACGCCTGGGACCCGCTCCGGCCACGTCACAGCCCAGCAGCTCTTCAGCGCCAGCTTTGGAACGCCCCAGGTTCTGTGCGAAGATCTCTGGCACGTATCACAAGAAATAAACGAAGAGGCAGTGCTCTCTGCGGGCCACCGACAGGAGTGGAAGCTCCGCTGACGGATACTGCTGCACGCATTACAGAGATGTGCCCATGGCCAGTTACTCCACACTGATCCCGAGCGCACGTTTGAGTCCAGGAAGAGCAAACACGCCCTGCGGAGGACAGCAGGAGCAGCAGTTCCCTGCGCTGACGGACGGCGGCTGCTCGGGCTGTCCCATCCCGCTCCGAAGGCAGTGACCTGCCGCCCACTGCTGCTCTCCAGATGCCTTCTGCCTTCGCTTAAAGATCTGCCAAATACTGTTGAAATCACGTCGTAGAACAGGCCAGGGGATACTGGCCAAGGCAGGGGCAGCTCTGTCAGGGGGCTGGGAGCTGAGCAAGGCTGAGCTGGGCACAAGGGCACAGGTTGGAGTGGGGACGTCGGCACAAACCGTGGCTTGAAGCATCCTCTGAGGAGCAGCACAGGACAGGGCTGCCCCGACTGCAGAAGCTCTCAGATGTTTCCCAGTCACAACGCTGTACGTATGCTGATAATTTAGTGCAACATCAGATTTCCACATGAATATTGGATTAGGCTGAATTCTGTCAGTCTTGTGGCTCCACTTGACAGCATTGCAGCTCTGCACAGAATTGAGAGCTCTGGTTGGGAAATGCTCCCCTAGAGGCAGCTTATTTGAGAATAGGTGGAAATCTGGGAATTCAGCAGCCCCTTCTCCCCTCTGAAAAAAAAAAAACTTTTAGTTTTTATGGAAGGTTTTAATGGACATTACTTCCATGGTTTTTTTCTATGAGAAATTTCCATGGGAGAAAACACAATTTCTGATTAGCTCTACTTTTTAATCTGTTTTGCAGGGGATATAAAACTTAGGGATGGCCAGGCAGGGTCCGACCTCGCATGTGCTTGTATCCCGCACTTTCCTCTCCCTGCTGCCTGGCAGGACGGTGGGATGGAGGTGGATGGCAGCCGCCCGAGGCTGGTCCCGGGTGCTGGGTCCTGGTGCAGCCTGGCCTCCCGTGTCTCCCACGGGGCCCCAGCGAGGCTTTTAAGTTTCTTACGGGTCTCCCACCCTCCAGCTTAGTAAGAGAGCTTTCCTGGAGAGCTTGTAACTGCTGAAGTACCCCTTTCAGTATTTTTCCATTTCAGAGATTTCATAAAGATGACTGGAGACTTTTATTACAAAGAAAGAAATGGAAATGTAGCTTACAGATGGAAATAGGAACATGGGAATGAAAGGGCTTGTGAATTAACAAACAGTGAAAGAAACGAAACTTAAAATGAGACTATATAAATAAAGTCTCAGGCCTGGAATGAGTTATTTTGTAACCAAAATCAGTTTTCCTGAAAAAAGAGGGCAAAATTGAATGTATTTTATTTATGCAACATCACAAATACTTAAATGTATACTTAAATACTTAAATCTAAACTGAAGCACCACCTAATAATAACAGCTTTTAAATCTTGTAACAGTGCAAGAAACTTCCTGTGACGTAAGAAATGGGTCATTTGAGTGCTTCGTTTAACATGGGAACACGCGTGCCCAGGGGCCGGTGGGTTACAGAAGCGCAGGAGGCCGGGAACCGCTGTGCCTGCGGGAGCGAGCCCTGCCCCGGTGCCAGCACAGCCCGGGGACACGCACGTCCCCTCGGCGCGTCCCCCGGCGCCGCCGGCGCCCTCCCGGCTCCGCCGCATCCCCCCGGCGCCGCCGGCGCCCTCCCGGCTCCGCCGCATCCCCCCGGCGCCGCCGGCGCCCTCCCGGCTCCGCCGCATCCCCCCGGCGCCGCCGGCGCCCTCCCGGCTCCGCCGCATCCCCCCGGCGCCGCTGTCCCTGCAGCCGGGCGGGGGAGGGAGGAGCAGCAGCGGTGCCGCCCTTAGGGCTGTGACTGGCCACATTCAGCCACTGCCTCTGCTTTTCTAGGGAGCCCAGACAATTTCTGTTTCCAACGTTTTGGGCTTATGCATTCAGCCGATAAACCAGGCCGGGCGAGCTCGCGCACGTAGCTCGCATATCCAATTAGCAGCTCGTTAAACCCGCCAGGCCGCAGCGGCGGGTCTGCGAACCTGTGCGGTGGGTGCTCGGCTCCCTCCTCCAAAGCAGCCGTGATGTATCACTGTATTATCTTGTCGGTACTTCAAAGGTTATTAGCTCGTTTGAAGTCACAAGGTCACCTACACAGAGTGCAATTGGTTTTCATAAATACTGTTCATTATGCAAATTCATTATTTACAGATGCTATTAGGCTAAAGTGGATGTGAGGAACAGAGGAATAGGAACCGCGCTTTTGACACAAGGAAAAAATATTTGACAGAAGATGAATTAGGGCTTGGCCAAATGAGTAAAATGCAATTTGGAGGATGGGAACGCAGAACCTTTTTGGTGAAGAAGCGACAGGGAGCCCTTGGGAGGAGCCGAAGCTGGAAGTGGGGTGGCGGTGGGAGCTCGGGCTTGGCAGGGTGCTGCCGTGCTGGAGACCCTCAGGAAGGCTCGTGCAGCCCCTGCTCCCCCCTGCTCACAGCGGCGGCTCGGCCCCGGGAAGGGCGATGCTGGCACCAGCGGCTGTCCCTGTCTCTCACGCAGACAGGGCATCCGTACCACGCTGCAGGGTGGCGGGAGTATCTGCCAGAGCTCCCTGCGCTCCTCTGGAGATGCACATTCCAGTACCCACATCTCTATGGACATGGAAATGTATAAACCATTAAATTAATTTGATTTGAGGAAGCCTGTAGCTTCATGGTCTAGAAACTTAACCATGGTTTCCACTCCTTAAAGCAAACATGCTTACTGTTCTGGCTGTACTTCTTATTTGTTTTTCGGCTTCTTATCTGCCTTCTGCGGGGGAACCGGAGTAAAACTTATTAATTTGCTCAGCACAAAATCATCTTGCCAGCAGGCTGGCAAACACTCAGCCTGTTTGTCCTTTGACTGTGGTTGTCATTAGACACAGCTGTGGGTCCCAGCCCCAGGAAAGCCTTAGTATGGCACATAATTCACATTAATTCAGGACACCGCATGGCCACGGTCTGGGGTCAGATCCGCCAGCAGCAGTTAAGGCAGGCTTGCACACCTTTTTAACACAACACACCATTTCAGTGGTTGCTTGTCCGGTTTTAGCTCTTTGGTGGGCCATGAGAATTAAATTACTAATTTCCTGGTCTGCCACTGGTGTAAGAGCCAACGTTTCATCTGACCAAGGACTGAATGAAGACAGCCCCATTACTCAACACGATGCTTTAACGCCCTGGTCTTGTCTCTGCCAACCCTCAGGCTCACAGTCCTTCTGGTTCCCCTTCCCTTCAGATGCTGGTTGTCATGCGAGGGTTGTCACGGCTGCTGGCAGGCACATTTCGCTGGCCCACACTATCTGTGCCTAATTCTGGGCCCAAGACACAGGCAATTAGCCACTGACCCTGCCGGGCTGGTGTCAGACAGCACATCCTTTGGGCAGGTACAAAACATGCATCAGCAGTGAAGCTGCTGTTCATGAACTGGAGTGAAGATGATGGAATTGTTGATAATTGCTTGTTATTAAATCCATAATTAACTCCAGAACACTTTTGTCTTGCTGGGTGCTAATGGAATGACTAGAAGCAATCCCTTCACCTGTGCTGGCAGTGCCCACATGGTAATTCACTACAGGAGACTGCAGGCTTTTCATCTCCAAGGGAAAATAAAAAACTCCTGTTTAGATAAATGCCAGTGTTATTTTTGAAAACTTGGCAAACAAAGAAAAAAAAACACCCCTTCCACAGAAAGTCCTCAGCACCCATGACAGAACCATTCTGTATCTCATCTCCTTTCACTCTTCCAGTGAGCCTTGGAAGGGTCGTTGTCAACATGCATAACAACAGTGCTTGCTCAAGTTGTTATTATAATATCTTCTTCAGGATTCACTGGAGAAAAGTACAAGTTTTCTGTATGTGTGTGCAGGGGGGGGTGTGCACGCAGCTGAAGAGCTGCCTAATGTTTATCCTTAATCCACAAAGTTTATCCTTAATCCACAAGTTTATCCTTAATCCACAAAGCTGAACATCACTACTGCAAGGGCCAGCGGTCCCTGGGGATAAAGCCTTCTCCTGCCCCGCTGGGTGGGTCACAGCGCTGCGGGAGGGACCTCCTCCACATCGCACACAGCGCGTACAGCATCCCCTGCTGCAGACGCAGCAGCCTGGGCTTTCCCTCATCTTCTAGAACCTTCTAGAAAAGGTTCTGACTGGTCTCGGTGGATTCGTGGCAGGAGCTGGAGCAGGTGTCAGTCGCCTCGGTTGTGCAACCCAAAGCTAGTCTCCAGCACTTCCAAAACTCACGCCTCGTTGCCAATTCAATTAATTTTGCTTTAGATTCCAGTCAGGCTCTTTTGTTTTTTCAAATAGATTTAAAAGTTTCTTAGTACCAGACAACATCCCCCTGAAAACGTGTACTTAAGTCAGCATTCTGTTATATTTCAGGCAAGACAAGCAGGTGGAGCTCTTTAATTCTTGCCAGATAAGGATTTTTTTCTCCACCCCTCAAATTGTTCTGGCGATTCATTTGGAACTTTTTTCTTCAAAGTGCAGACAGCAGCACTGTGCAGTAGTCCAGTATCAGCCTTACAGGAGGAAAATTGCCCCCGGCTTTTTACCCCTGCTCCCCCGGCAGGTCACAGTCCCGCAGCCGCCCTGCTTTGCTGCTGCACCGCACCAGCCCCTGCAGACACCATCCCCACTCCCACGGACACCATCCCCGCTCCCACGGACACCATCCCCGCTCCCCATGAACGCCATCCCCGCTCCCACAGACACCATCCCCGCTCCCCACGGACACCATCCCTGCTCCCCACGGACACCATCCCTGCTCCCCACCGGCAGCGATGCTCTCCCGGAGCAGCCGCACTCTCCACTGGCAGGGGATGGCCAGCTGCTGGCTGGAGGCTGCCAGGGGCCGTGCCCAGCCCATGACGGGGATCCGCAGCCCCACACCCTGGGGGCTCACGGGGCTCTCACTGCACTTTGGGTGGGCTGCGAGGCCATCCCAGATTGCTCCCCTTCTGGAAAATCACTTGGAAAGAGAGCAGCTACCCATAAATTTTACTAATGGCTGAAGCTGTGCTGTGCAGTGGCCTTAAAACCTCTGTGACCCGAAAGGACTGTCGCTGAGGTTTAACGTTACACGGAAATCTACTTTCCATGTTCACTCGGTTTTCACCTGTAATTATAACTTCAGGCTTGACAGATAAATCAACTTTATCACTGGAGCAGAAATCATCTCCTGTTCATTTTGGTATATTGTAAGTGCAGGCAAGTTATGTGTGATTTAAAAAATGCAATTTTGTCTATGAGCTTTAAAACTATACTGGCACCATTGGGTTTCACTTAGCAGCACTGCAGTCAGAACAGAATGGGGGTAGGAGTTACCCTGTCCTCCATCAGTAAGCATGTAGACTGCCTCCCTTTTAACCCTGCTCAGCTTTATTTTAGGGATGCAAAAATACCTAACCAAAATCGCAGTTGCATATAACGGTGGTCTGAAAACAAGACCAGGTTATTCTTTAGCCAGTTACTGCCAGTATTTCTCGATGATTGGTGACAACACCTGGCAAAGCTGGACCGAGAGGAATTTCTCCTAACTTTCCTTGCAGACGTAGGAGGTGGCGGCACTCTCTTATGTCCTTCTTCTGTCTTTGAAATTGTCTGGAAAGATTTGGGTTTAATGAAACTGTTAGAAGTGGAAGTCACACCAGAAATTATGAAATTTTGCTTTCGTCTTTTTCTTTGCATTACTGACCCGGTCCAGGCAATCCCTAGGAGAGGGAGCGTGGATTCCCAACACTCACACGGTGATGAGGGGCTGCCCAGGTCTCCTTTCCCACCCGCACTGGCGCGGCTGGGAGGCCGGAAGGCAGAGCACCAGAGCCTCACCCTGCCCGCAGCTTGCGCGGATACAGGGGGCTGCTAGTTAACAGAGCCTAATTAAGAGCAGGCTCTGTTAATTACACATCTGAAGCAGCACAGGGTATTTTTGCCTTAACCTTTGTAACGCTCAGCACTTTTCAATGAAAGGTGTGTCCGACACTGGGCACACACGTGGTTTCGTATGTTCAGCTGAAGCAATGGAGCATCAGCCTTCATCAGCATTGCTTTCAGACCCGTTCTATTAAAGAACTCCAGGGTGCCTGAACACTGCAGTCCAGCGTGTCACCCTCGGCCTGGCTCATCACCCTGGTCTACACAGGGCAGATTTCTTACCCAGCGCTGATCCCAGCCTGGCGAAAGCTGCAGCCACAGCCCGGATTCTGCGGGAAGCCGCGAGCGCTGGCCCTGGGCTTTCGCGCCCCCGCGGGCCTGGCTCCCGTCTCTCCCGCGTCGCCAGGAGCCGCAGCGGCATCGGCGGGGGCAGCGTTTTTGGCATGGAATCACCGTTGCCGTTTGGCAGACGGTACAAGGGTGTGAAATGACTTATGACTCAGAAAATGTACCCGCTCATCGTACAAACCGGTCTAATAGCCCCCAGTGTAGGGCACACTTCTTTTTCCTTGGACGTCTGCATGTAAAATCCTACTATAATGAAACAGTAAAAGAACAGAGTATGCTATCTATGAAATTATCTAAAAATAGTTCAGTAATAATGCTGCTGCTTTCTGCAGACTTAAAAAAAACCCAAGGATTTTTCAAATCTATAATTCACTAATACAATCAAGCACAATCATAAGCAAAATTATTCACACTGACTTGATTACTAAAAAGAGTATGCTAATGAGATACCCTACAGCATCTTTCTCTGTGCTTGGCTATGGCACTGTAGCTCTCTATACACTTCTGAGCAACAGCTTCGTTAGGCGGTGATGGGGCAAGGCTATTTTCACAGTGGGGTGTGCACAGGAACGGATCGCGCCTGTGCAGGCTGCTCTGGAGTCTGCCACGGTGCCCTACTGCCTTACAAACGCCGGGAGAAACGCTGCAGCGCAGGAGGCGACGGCAGGGAGAGAGCGGGAGCAGCACGTCACGGATGAAGCAGGGGCTGGGCTGTCCCTCTCTCCTTCAAAGCCGTGAAACAAGGTCCTTTCTGGAATCGCTGCCATCTTCTGTTTTAGTGCCCACTATCTAGGTCACTCACGCAGTGACACCCCCACCGCTATTGCTCGCCAGCTCGGTGACACGATTGCACGGAGCAGCGGTGTCGAAAGAAACTGAGACTTCGGGGTTCATTTTGGATCCAGGGGCGCACTTTGCCCCTCTCTGACCGTGTCCCCTCGCCTGCGTGGTGGCTGCTCCCCAGCGCGTGCTGCCAGGGCACAGGGATTGTGTCCTGTCCTCGGCCCACGGGAGAGGGGAAACGAATCTGCCCATCTGGCTCCAAAACGGAGAGATCTCGCAAGAGCTTAGGGCTGATTTTCTGCGTACAGGAGGGCACGGCATAGACGCACAGCTGGGCACGTGCTTTACCATTAACAACATAAGTTCTGTAAAATGAGTGTTATATCCGTCCAGTTGTTTACAGGGGTCAGGCTGTGAGGCGCGAATGGAGGCTTCTATGACCAAGACAGCAACTTTTGTTTGTTTTTTAGGAAAAACACACCTGCGTGTGTCAGAGGTGGGTGCCCAGCTCCAAGCCCCTCGGCAGCGCACCCCGGGCTCCTGCCGTCGGCATTCTGCAGCTCCCGCCCTTGGTGCCTTCCCTGGCAGAGCTCCATCCGCAGCTAAACACTCATGTCTCGGCCCCGAGGGGATGGGTTGGTTTGTCCGCCCCCAAACCGCAGTTTGAGCCCAGGCTGAGCGCAAGCGAGACGCTGATGTGTCTGCAACCAGTTCCCAGGCTCCACTGGGTTGTGTGTGATTTTTTTCCTTTTCAGCAGTATTCATCCAACTCTGCCTGCCCGAAGTCTTGGTATCAATTGCAGATCAGAGGCATCATTTTTCCTGTCTGTCAGTGGGGATTTTGCCTGGGTATATAGGTCAGGATTGGTCCTTTTCATTCCATTGTCTGCAGTATCTTTCAGTCTTCACAAAACCTGATATTTCTCATGACTTTCTTGAAATATTCCATTTTCACTGCTTTTTTCCTCAACCTGGCTGTACTCTCCTGGCATTGCGTCTTCTCTCCGTTATCTGTTTGATGTTAGAGACAATGCACTGGACAATGCTTTATACATGATCCAGAATTTCCTTATGCCTTTGAGTCTTTTGCTTAGATATCCTTCTGGATTTGTCAGACAGATACTTCCATTACACAACTCAAACGTTCAATAATAATAGTCTGGATCTTTTCAAATATCAAAACTTACTCCCACTGGAAATCAATCATCAGACAGACAAGAGACAAGTAGGATAGCTGAGAATTGCCTGCCAACTTTCTTTCACCATAAAAGCTCATGAAAGCAGGCAAAATATAAATGACTTGTCAAAGAGAGAAACTGAGAATATAATTATGGCCACACAGACACAAAGTGTTTGCACGGATCCGTTGCAGTAAGGGCACGTATAGAGAAAGAGGTGTCAGAAGTGCAGGTGTGTGTCCAGAGCCAGGAGGCTGCAAGCCACAGTCCCAGCAGATGTTCCCGGAGGCCACAGCAAGCACAAACTACGGGATGACAAACTTGGCCGCATTGTGCTAAGGACACGGTGGGCTTCATGTTGGAGAGCAGTATCGCTTGCCTGCCCCCTACCCTCATTGGTCACATGCAGT
Organism: Alca torda; assembly: GCA_008658365.1. Taxonomy (NCBI): domain Eukaryota; kingdom Metazoa; phylum Chordata; class Aves; order Charadriiformes; family Alcidae; genus Alca; species Alca torda. The sequence goes on along the minus strand of CM018080.1, from coordinate 121,382 downwards.
TCTGGTCCAGTTCTGGTCCCCACAGTTCAAGAAAGAGTCAGACAGCCTGGAGAGGGTCCAAAGGAGGACCATGAAGATGACCAAAGGGCTGGAGAACCTGCCCTATGAGGAATGACTGAAGGAGGAGAGGAGAAGGCTCAGGGGGAACCTCGTCACAGCATTCCAGTATGTAAAGGGTGGCTCCAAAGAGGATGGAGGCTCTCTCTGCACAAGGAGACACATGGAGAAGACAAGGGGTGATGGGCACAAGTTGCAGTGGGAGAGGTTTCATCTCAATATAACAAAGAAATTTTTTACAATGAGAACAGTCAGTGGAACAACCTCCTCAGGGACATGGTGGAGTCCCCATCGCTGGGGATTTTTATGGGATTTTTTAGTTGTTACTGGACAAGAACTCTGCATTTGAAGATCAAATATGGTGGCTACCAGAGCAATTGAAGGTGCCTCATAGCATGCTTTTCTTAGGCATTTATTTTTTTTAAAATAGGAATGCAAATAAACATTGGTAAATACAAGCATTTATGGCAAGAAATGAAGAACATCTGAGACATGACAAATATGATCCTATGAAAATGAGATTCTATGATTCTATGAAACATGAGCATAAACCCCGTTATTTTTGGTGTGCGTTCACCATGGCAGTACCACAGCATTGCAGAGGTGGGAGGTTGTCTCCGTTCGCTGTCACGAGCCCTTCAGGACATGGCAGTAGAAGCGATTCTGGAACACTGACGGAAGCGGTCCACGTGCCCATGCAGTCCTGTGCCCCTGCGCCCCTCGCACGTGCCGGTAGCGCCGCGCTCGCAGGATGACCACCGCTCCTCCTGCCTTCTGAGCCCGGTGGGTGCTGGAGGGCTGGGGACCGCGGGGGCTGGTGCAGACTGTGGCTGACGGAGCAGGAGCTGCCCTGGATGGTGGCCCCGGCTCTCGGCCGTCTTGCCCCGAGCACTTGCCATCCCCCCTCGCCCCATCGCCTTGTACAACTTCTTCTGCGCTCCACGGTAACTTTCTGTGCTGAGAGCCAAAGCTCTCCTTTGCTCCTTCTCTATCCCAATGTCATGTCCACTGTACTAATGCTCAGTGTGTGTCTATCATTAGAGATCTTTTTATTTATGCATGAATAATTGAAACCTTGCATTATTAATATTTTAATTAACCTCTACACAAGGATTGGGTTTTTTTAATTCCTGCTTTCATCTCTCTATCTTGAGCCATCTTTATAAGGTGTTTAACTACTGACTTTCTCTCCTGTCATGTGTACGAAGTCTTTAACTCTGCAGCATGTGCAGAAATCTTCTTCAGAACAAGTCGCTGCTGAAAACCGTGGAGTTGACTCTTCATAAAATACTTCCCCATTTGTGATTTCTGCCATTGCTAAGTTCTCTCTTGGAAAGGTCAATGCATTTTGTCCTGTATTGCTGCAGCTTCTCCTGTCTCTTCTGGTAGCCTCCTCTCGCATGAGGAACCCGGGTCACTTTCTCTGATTCATAACTGGTAACACTGAGAAATAACCACATGCTTTCCATTGGGAAAGACAGACTGGGAGCTAGTGGATGCCCATGGCTGTAGGGGGCTGAATTATATATTATTTTCTTTAATGTTTCTGACACAGATGTAGAAATGGGCAATGAATCTGCTGTGAAGCTGTATGTCTCTTTCCTGTTCATAAGCGCAGTGTTGGTCTTCTAGCACAGACCTCCCAAACAGCGATAACCCATGGAAGATAAAGCTGAAGGATTTTGTCAATACAGACAGATTTGGAACTGGGGAAAAGAAAAAAAAAAAGGCAATGCTTCGGACGTGCCTCCATGAGCCAGCTGTGATCCCACTTTCATCACCATAATCATGAAACCTCTGATCTCATGCTTTAGAAGTCCCCTAATTATACCAGCTTTGGAGAAATGGTTCCTGTGTTTCTAACGGGAGTCCCACCACCCTTCACAGTGGTGAGGCTTTGGCGCAGGTGGGAGCAGGGCAACTCCTGCAGGTGAAAGTCATGAATACTGGTACGATGGGAAGGTATGAACACCTGTTTCAAAGCAAGCCCCACTTCTCTGCTCGGTCACCTAATGGTGTTGTTCCTGTGCAGCCCAGGGGACGTCTGTCAGCCGCTACCAGCATGGCTGGGCTCAGCAGCACCCTCGGCAGTGGAGCATGGAGCCTTCGCTGGCATCTCCTACCTGCAAAGGTGAGAAGACAAGCTCCCCTGCTCTTCCTCCTCCTCGCATCCCTCCCACAGACATTTCTTTGTGGACTGTAGTGCAACCAGCAGGAATGGACTTACCTTCTCCTTACGTATCAAAACCTTGTCTGTTTGGGACCACAAAACTCAGGGATGTTTGGAGTGATCTGGGAAAATTAACACAAAATAAAACAAGTGCAGTCAGGAGGAGCTTCCTGCCGTGCTCAGCTCCTCTCCTGCTGCAGTTGCTCAGGCTGGTATGAAGTCCTCATATAGTAATCGACAAATAGGGGCCTGTTAATTTTTTTTTTTTAATCAAGAGTGCGAAAACTTCATTTCAGTTTTTTGCTCCGTGTGCTCATTGGTGCCTGGAAGAGAATGAGCGCGTTCCCTGCAGGCAGCAGCACCCCCAGCTCGGGGCTTCTCCATTGAGCTCCAGAGGGACAACTCCAGCGCTCTCTGTCATCCCATTTTCTCTGCTGTGGAGGACCTGCCCTGGACTGGGCACGGCTCTTATTTGTTCCAAGCACTTTAAAGACTGTAGAAAACATCAAAGAAATCTTAGATGGCTATGACCTCTACCCAAGTGATTTTCTTGTGTACAAATTGTTTTATTGCTAAGTGACAACGGTACGTTTGCTCCTGGATGTGTAGCCTAAGCCACAGTACTGCTTAATTGGGGAAAAACAGGAGGACAGGAATTAAATAATTCGAACGAAGAAGGTATTCCATTAACTGATCACATATGCCAAGTAATTCTGCTTCAAAGTTTGTCATTGTCACTTTTCTAACATAAATTTAGAAAGAATGGTGCTCCATTAAACCTGTAAGGCTCTTCCAGAGTGAGAAGTGACTGACCACTTACAATAAGTTAATTAAAACTGTTTCACACTAGAAAGAATAAATGCTGGTGGAGATTAATTGATTTCCTGTTACTATGTACCCGGGACTGAGTGATATACTAGAGGCATTTACCTACATCCACTTCATCTAAGTCAAATGCAACCTTTAGCGTGCAATTAATTTCACTTATTCATTAGTAACTACTATTAGAGCAAAGTTAAATACCATAACTGTCCAAGATATAATTCCATTTTTTTTCCTCAGTTTACTATGCGGTCTCCAGGTAATAGTTTATTTGATATCAAGCTATACACTTTAAAAAAGAGAAAAAGATTGGTGGTAAATACTGATGATTTATTTGATTTATTCACGTTTCTTTGTCCCTTCATCTTTGCCAATTGTGTTTAATAATGCTCACCGTCTGAGCACTGCTGCTTGTTGCTGCATCTCCTGGAGGATTGCTGGGGTCAGAACACAGGGAAGGATGGAGGCCAGTTTTGGGTGTGTTTCGCTATGCAAACGGCAGTGAAAGTGTTCAGGAAACCCCTTTCCTGCTCTCTTGCCTTCAGGCTGGCTTGGCAAATACGGAGTGGTTCAGCCACCTGATGCAAAAGAGGTTTTGGGTGTTAGACAGGACTACCACTGGCCCTGCCTGAGTCTTCGTGATCCTCCCTTCTGCCGGAAGGACTTTCCCAGCTCCCGCCACGGCTGGCGCTCACCCTGCCACGACAGCGCTGAGCAGCGGCTGATATCTGCATTGCGAAGGGGCCACAGTCACGTTTCTTACCCTCGAACTGCGGTAGGAAATAAATAACCTTGGTGGTGCATGAGCACCAGACCGTCTCCCTTCTGTGTAGAAAACTTCCCTGCTCCGCCTCCATAAAATCCTGTAGCTCAGCAGTGGGTGCAAAGACTTAATGAACAACGCTCCATAAAAAAAGAGGTTTTCGTTTAAAGTGTTCCTACACCTTGTGGCAATATCTGGTCTAATTTTTTTATGAAATAATTCATTAATTACAGAAATACAAGTTCAGGTGCAGTGAAGTTGCATGTAAATTCAGATGAAATATAGCAGTCAGTTTGTTTCTAAAAACACAGAAGAAGTGAAAAAGGTGAAACATTTCCTTAGGGACTAGAAAAAATTCCAACATTTGCTTAAGGACAAGGGCTTGAGGCTGACTTTTATAGATAGAAAAAGCTGGGATCATGTCGCTCTTCCACCTCACGGCCATTGGCAGGCAATGACGGGTTTTGCTGTCTGTGAACCAGGGGGCACTGCAGTCCCACCCTGTACCAGTTAGACGAGGGGACAGCTTAGCTTGCTCCCAGCCACTCACCCCTTCAGCAAGATGTCAGCTGCGTTCGGGGGGTGACACCCGAAGTGCCTCTCTGTTCTCTTTGCAGCTGGACCCCAAACCTGCTGCCCACAGTCTGCATCAGTTCTGTCTGCCGTAGTCTGTGTCCCCTTTCTGTGCCTGCACTTTGCATCCTTGGTCTCCCCTCCCCGTGGAAGCTGGTCCTGGGGGCTGTTCTGCTCATGTCATGGGAAGCGGGGAGTGAAATCCCTCTCTGAGCTCAGGTGAGAGGACCAGGGCTTGAGCAGTGCAATTTCTGGGCCCCTCGCAGCCCTCTGCCCCCCTGGGCTGACGCTGCTGGAGCATCCGTTTCACAGGACTTTGTCCCAGAGTCCTTTCCCCTCTGATTTCTCATCCCAAGAATTTTGCACCACGTTGTTAGGATAAATTTGCCGTTAAAAAAGTCATTAGGGGTCGTTCATTGGTGTTGTTTTCAGTTCTGAATTCAACATTTGGAATGGGGAAAATTCTGGTAACGCCCCTTGTGAAAGTTTTCTGTGAGCTCTGATGCCTAAAGGCCAGTTTGGAGAGGAGACAGGACTGTTTGTATCGCTCCTAAAAACTCTAATTTTGCTTTGTTTTTTACTGTGCAGAACTGTAAATATTATAATTGTATTAAATTCTTCCTTTAATGAACAAACAGCTGTGTAATTACAGCAGTGTGTTCACACCTCTGTAATTGTTGTTTAAGCATTTTAATTATACACTCTGTTTCCAAGTGTTGGACTCTTCCCTGGGAGTGCAGTCCTGGGCGCCAAACAGTTTCTGCGCCCTTAGTCTGGAAGTTCATTTTGCCCAGGAAGGTTGTGAAAGCCTGGTGGGTCTGCCCAAAGCTGTGACGTGTCCTTCTCTCCTTTGACTACCTCATCTGTACCTCCTGAATGAAAGTCCTCCATCGAGCCCAGCAATCTCTGCAGGTCCCAAGGGCAACTACCAGCCTTTGAGCTCTCCAAAGGAGGTCTTGGGTGGCACGTGCCCTGCTCTGCCGTGGTGAGTCACATGTTTTTGGTTCTATTACCCAGGTGTTGGGCTCACCAGTACTCATGTCTGGTACGAGATGGTCTATGTAATTTTTTCACTTACAAGGGGTACGTGCTCGCCTTGCCCAGCCACACCAGCAGCTCCCCTTGGGTTGGACTCGAGCTTTGGAGACAGTGGGATGGAGATCCCCAGAGCAATCCTCTGAGCTCTCATGGGAATCTCTTCTTGCACTTTAAGACGCCCACCTCAAGTCAGCATCCTTGTTTCTCACCAATTAACAGGGTAGGTGAGGTGCCCTTTCAGTGGTGATCGTTACACATAACTTGCCTGTGAGGGCCTGCTACATCTTCAGTTCTGTTGTAGGAGATTCCCTGGACATGCATCTTCCCACGCCAACAGCCTAACCCAGTCTTAACTTTCTGTTGGGATTTTTTTTTTTTTTTAAGTACTAAACACTATCTACAGGCATGGTATTAGCCTAATGAGTGGGTATGACAAGAGAAAGATTTATCCAGGCCTTCTTCCTACGAGAACACCTGCCTTTCATTAGTTATAACTTTCCTGGCACAAAGGGTATGGAGCTGGAATGGGCCTCCTGTGTCACAGAGGCCAGTACTGGAATGCGCTTCACAGAGGTGCACATAGAGAGGAGCAAAAACGTGGGAGCTAAATCACTATAATAACTGTAAAAAAAATAAATAAATCACATTTCAAAGCGAAATGACATAAGAACTATGGCATATGGTTTAGCAAGAAAATTATTCACAACAGCTGGTTTAAGAGTGAGAGTTTTAGTGACTCTGTCCACAAACAGTGTCAATACAGAGCTTCAGAAATAATTTGCATATCTGGCAAGATAAGAATTCATTCGAGCCTCCTGGCCGATGCTGAGCGTGCTGGGTCTCGCAGCCAGACAGTGAAGCCAGTTGAGGCCGCAGTCGGGAGTTCCCTGCCCAAAGGCCGCGCCGGGTGCAGGGACCCCCAGCCCTCCTCGCCCGAGGAGACCCCAGCTCCGGGGGTGCAGCTGCCCAAACCGGCCCTTGGCCAGCCCCCGCCCCGAACCTTCCAGCTGCAGGCTCTGCCCTCCCTGCTCCTCACAGCCCTCACATTCCCGCTGCTGCCTCGGCAGCGTCTTCTACCCAGGTCAGGTCCTCGGACACTTCTTCCCAGGCACCCACTTCGTTTCCCGTTAGAACTCTCTGGCTTGACATTAATCGGAAGTTTGGGGTCAAATATTATTCAGCTGGCTTTGAAACTGCATTTTTTGTTTTCTTGTGAATAACCTGCCATCTCTCATACACTTCTATTACTTTTTGCAAAAGAGAGATATTGATTCTTCATACTGTGCGGCTGAACACTGCCTTTTCTCAGGGCGATCGCTGTCACCCCCCTTCAATGGCGTGTGATTAATATGTGCATCATGTCTGCTGGGCTATTGATTCCAGCAAATGAGAAAATACACACTGTCATTATGTTCAGACACATTTCCAGGAGGCGGGGAGAAGGCGGCAACCCAAATTAACTGGCTTTGGCTTTATGCAGCATCCGGCTCTGGGTTTGTCCCTGTGGCGGGGGGCGGTGGCAGGCTGCACGCTCCCACTGCCAATGGAGCTTCGCACAGATCCCCCTTCGCACTACTGGGGCATCACCTTGTCCCCGTCCCGTCCCTGCTGCGGGCGAAGCTGGTCGGGGTGTCACAGGGAAGGATAGGCTGGAGCCAGGTCCCCGGGAGCTCCCGTCTGGCACCGGTGCGGGACAGGACCCGGCTCCGTGCCGGGGGACAGGGACCCGAGCTGGGGGCTGGCAGGAGTAACAGGGAATTGGAGCCAAGGCAGAGCTTCCCATCAGCGTTGCCTAATTGATTCCTGCTGCCCTAATGGTGAGAACAAAATGAAGGTACAGGGGAGACAGCGGCGTCCTGCATCCCTGCTGTGACCCCCGGCTGCTGCTCGGGGAGGCGCGGAGGAGCTGGGTGGCTGCGCTCGCGGTAGGGAGAAGGGTTTGGATCAAAGCATTCATCTGCTGGAATAATTCTGATCTCATCTGCTGCCTGTAGCCTTGCCAAATAAGACAACAGTATGATTAGCCTGCAAAGACAGCTTCATCCCACCGTCGAAAGCTTCTGATTAGTGAGATCAGAGATGAAGCCCGAGATTTATATTTCAGTAAGTCTTCCCACGACGAGGTGAGAACGTCAGTATGACCCCTAACGTACGCTGTAACACTGTGAGGAGACAAGAACTGCAATTCAGCTGAGATCTGAGAATCCCGTAATTTGCCAGACTGGACATATTGTAACTCCAGACTCATTTGCAGAATTAACTATGCCGCATTTGCAAATCACTGTAAAGCCATTTTCATCTGCAGAAAAATTATTGTGATATTTCCTTTTGCTCTCAGCTCTGGTGAAAGCAAATTTTCACATCCTCCCTCTAAACAGACTTTTCCAGAAAAAACATTTTCCAAAGCAATCCGTGCAGTGCTCCCATACTCACCTTAACTCAAACCGGTGCTGTGAACGCCACGAGCACCTTTGCTGTGTTGTCCTTCGGCAGCTCGCTCGGCGCAGAGGCTGCCCAGGGCAGCCCGAAGTAGCGTGTCTGAGGCTGTGCCTCGCCTGCGCTGCCAACCTGAGCGCAGAGTGCTCTGCGAGAGCCAGCAGCTTAGGCAAAAACACGTGTTTCCATTTGTTTGCTTGAAGTTTAGGAAGGAGTGACCCAGGGCTTCAATCAGGGTTATGTCTATTTGGGAGCCAATAAGGAGCTAAGGAAATAAGCAGATGCACCTTGCAACAGTCTTCTCAGAACAACGCGGGAATAATCCATAAAAAGCTTACAGGAATAAAGTATCCAAAGATGCTTTTCTATGATTATTTAGTCTACATGCATATAACACAGCCTTTTAAACCACTTAGGCTGATGGAAACCTTTATATTACACCCATTTATCTCCATATTGTTCCTTGCTTTCAAATTGCCAGTTTTAAGGTTGGTTTCCTTAAATATTCCTAGCATTCTTTTCTTGATAGATGAGCTCTCTGTTTACAGTAACTTCTGTAGTTACAAAATATCTACTAAATATACTAAAATATACGTGATACAAAACATATACTTGTTTGAAGTAGATTTCTGCTATTTCTACTCTTTTTCTTTGTGCCTCTATGAAAGCGGTGGGTACCTGTCCTTCAACTTATTTTAGATCAGGCTCCAAACGACTTTCAGGAGCAGTTCCCAGATACAAATATTGAATTTATTGATTCACAATATCCCATCTCAACAATACCCAGCAATATTAATTGAAGATTCCTTGCTTCTGTGAGCACCCTCAGGTATACATGCACTAGCTGGGATACTCATAGAGAGCTGACACATGCAAAGGTAATCCTATTAATTAGAGGGTTGTTACCTCAAAGTAATCGCTGTGCAGTGCCTCCCCAGGGCTGGTGTCAGTTCTCCGTCCCGTCTTCTGTCTGTCTCAGCACCGTCCCATCCCCGACCGCGGACAAGAGGAGCAAGAAGAGCGAACAGCAGTGACTCCGCAAAGTGCTTCCTGAGCCTCCAGGAGCTCGCAGTACCCACTTCAGTCAGAGGTGAAATTGTCATCTTTAAAGTGGTTTTATTCTTAGGAATAAAATCACTAGAACTGGACAAATACTTGGGGGGCAGGTGGGAAGAGGGGAAATTTACTGTTACTAGGAAAGGGTAGTCCATTAATAAACTATTGTCCCACATCATTGGAAAAATAGATATGATGTGTTAGGCCAAAAGTAGCTTCTGACATCGGACAACAACCAAAAATTTGCCTAATATCCTGCAAGAGCGTGGGCTGTCCTGGCGCTCTGCAGTGTGTGAGGTCCTGGGAGAGTTCCTGCTCCTGCTCCTGCAAGGGTTAAGGTGAAGGTTGTCCTTGGTTTGGGTGCTTCAGCTTCAGCTCACCTGTGTCCTGGGGAGAAGAGAAATTAGTGTTTCTGAAAATGGCTTATGTCTGGTTGGTGTTATTGGTCCTTTCTTGCCATATCGGTCATTCCTCTTGATCAAAATTTTTCAATTTTTCTCTACTAGAAAGCAGACATATTGAAGACTGCTTAGTGTCTGATTTAAGATATATTGGATCAAACTTGCATAGTACTCTGGGTAAGCTGTAAGCATGCAAATTCATACTTAGTTAGGCAAATGCTTATGAGTTCTGGGGTGTTTCCAAGTCCAAGAGAAATATTTTTATCTATTTCAATGCACTTGATGAATTAGGGCCATGCTGAGAAAAGTGCTTGGTTCTCATGAGTTTTATAGTTAAGTTTCAAACTGAACTGACTGTTTACCATGCGCGGTGTGGTATTCATGCATGTGGCTCCTTACATCTTCCTAAAAATCAAGTCATATACAACTGACAGAGACATAAAGACGACCATGAAACATTAAGCACTTGTTGCTTATGCTTACTTGGTCTTTTCTAATGCTGACGGTCTTATTTCATCACCTGCCTCCAGAAAGAGTAATTTAGGATTTGAGCAGAGTGCGGAAGCCATTCATCCCCCAGGAACCCAGGAGAAACCGTTGATATCAGAATTTCTGCAAAGGTATTAGAATGATGAAAAATGAGACCACTAAGTCAGTATGTTCAAGCTCTGGCTGATACATTTCATGCAAAAATCAAAACCAACCTTCTCCAGCCAAGATCCTTTGAGAGAGAGGAGCGCCGTGCACAGGCTGAGGAGCAGATCCTGGCGCGGGGTGGCTGCACTGCCCTGGCTGTGGCAGAAGGTACCACTGGGAGAGACAAACCCTGCCAGTGCCGGAGCCTGCACTGACCCCAAAATGGGCGTCCGGCCTCCCTGGCAAAGGCCCAGCAGCACAGGGATGGGAATGTTTTGCAGATAAGCAAATTTCTCCAATTTATCATGTTTTGTTTTGAGAAGGAATGAAAATAACTGAAAATCTGTCTCTAAAAAGTTCTCAGATGAATTATTTATGTCAGAGATTGCTTTCAGCCCTCAGAGACCGTAAGGTGTGAAGGGCCGAGTTCGTCGCGCCCTGCAGGGACGGGCTGGCAGGGGCCGCTGGCCTCCGGCCCCTCTGGTGTCAGCAGTGTCACCGGGTCGGGTCGGGTGGCACTGCTGTTTGCACTGTGGCTTATACTTTTCCTTTTAAACCATTTTTACATTTGGAATTAAAAGGTGACAGAGAAGTCACAAAGAGCACTTACTCGTTTGTTTTATCGTTTTGTCCAAGGGTCTCCACATAACGCCTGCACTACAGTAAGTAAGAGACGGGCTTATCAACAGGGCTGGGACTGCCACGTCCCTTCTAACCAGTGCCCTGCGACAAACTCTCCTGCTAACTCTGAACAAGCCCTGCTGGGGCTTCACTAAGTATTCTCAGATAGATGCGATTTTGGGGGTGTCCTTTGCCTAGAAAATCAGTTCTCAACTTTGTTGGGTATGACTTACCTTCAGTAAACACATGCTGCATGTTAAATCCATGTCGTTAATAATCCTTTTCCTCTAAATTACTTGAGCACCTTGCATGCTGTTCAAGTCACACCTTAATGGAACAGGGGCACTTGTACTTGTGTTTAGCCTGTAAATAACATTTTAATACTTCCACTAGTGATCTCTTGGCTTTCTTCTTTTCAGCTCATTTTATTCCTCATTTCTAGACAGTGCCTGTAACTCAGTGTGTTTCCGATTTTCCTGAAGGGAGTCATCATTCATTCACAGTGATTTCTGATGAATGTTTTTGGTACCATTTCCTTTTTATGATGACTATCTGGAGTGTGCATATCACCATTTCCTTTAAACCATTTGGAAGAGTGTTTGATCTAAATAGATCAAAGTTGTAAACTTTGAGCTTTCTCCATTTTGGTGGCATTTATGTTGCTCTAATTTTCCATGTAAGGATTATGGCAATTACTACACATTTATCCATCACAGAAGTAGCACAGAATTTGGAAGCTCATTAACATCTCTAACACTGAGCATTTGTGTCCATCTCTTGCATTACGTAAAATAGAAGAAACAGGCAAAGAGAGATCAGAGATGTTTACAGCCGAGGTACCAGCTGTGTTTGCGAGGGAGGACAAAGGCATCTCGGTCACTCCCAACGCGACTGCGTCCGACAGGCTCAGCCCTGGAGCGGGCAGAGAACACGCTGTGACCGAAGGGCAGCTGAATCTCGGGGTGGAAACGAAAGAGGGGAAAAAATATAATCAAATAAACCAGTATTACATTATTTTCACTTCCTGGTCTGCCTGGGAAGTGTCACAGTGTCAGGGTAGAGTGAAATATGTTTAAAGACTGGAGTGAATTGGTTTAATTGCTGCAAACAGGTCTTTGAGGCCAGGCTGGGCCCGGGTCCCATTCGCAGCGGAGGAGAAATCCCGTTTGTCCTGGGCAAACATTTGGCGTGTGGGTATTGCTCAGCACCACGAGAACGTGCCTTTGCCGGGGGAACGCATTTTCTTCTCACACATGAAGGGGCTTCAGTGGTTTAACAGCAGGAGCACCATGGGTTGCTGGGCTGCCATTCAAGGAACCGCCTTGACACGAATAACTAAATGACCTTCTCCAAGGGAGGCTGAAATACAGCCTTGCCCCTTGCCCTGTGATATGATGGATAGAGGGGTATTTTAAAAAAAGAAAAAAATTAAAAAGAGAGAAGGAAAGAACATCCCGTGTGTGAGCTGCAGTTTTGTTTTGCTCGACAGCATCGCGGATCTCGTAGCTGTTGCTCCTGTGGGGTGAGAGCCCAGGAAGAGCGATGAGATCTTACCCTATCCCAGCTGCCCGTTAACCTGCAAACAAGGTGGAAATACTAATTACTAATACCCGGTCTTACAAGGCCAGAGAACCCATAAAAATGAGGCAGAACGAAAATTTCAGCTGGAAATACCTGCTGCCTCCCTGACCAGGCTCCCGCAGGTGATGCTCCACTCCATCCCGACATCTTTTGCCGCACTGTCGGAGTCCTGGGAGGCAGCAGCAGCACGGCCACACATCAGCCCCGCTTTGCGTGCCTTAAATGAGGTGTGGGATAATTTGAGCATAATGTATGCAAAATTTCTATCAGCTTTCAGTGGAGATGAGCAGCAAAACAATGTGCTATTGGCATAAATGTAAAGCAAAATTTTATTCACGAGAGAGGGAGAGAAAGATCTCTCTAAGCATTTAAATCCACATTGTTCTTGCAGGTGATATTTGTATACCAAAAGAGGATTTGCACATGTCTATCTGTAGAATCATAGAATCATTTTGGTTGGAAGGGACCTTTCAGATCATCGAGTCCAGCCATTAACCCAACACTGCCAAGGCCACCACTACCCCACATCCCTCAGCACCACGTCTGCCCGGCTTTTAAATCCCCCCAGGGATGGCGACTCCACCACTGCCCTGGGCAGCCTGGTCCAGTGCTTGACAACCCTTTCAGTGAAGAATTTTTGTCCTAATGTCCAAACATAGAGATGCCATTAACCCTAGGAAAGCACAGTAGCCAGGAAAAGGTCTTCCCTTGGATTTCCACGTGGCAAATGAGAGCTGCTGCGGGACCTGTCGAAGGTAGTACAGCGTCTTGCAGGTCAGTGATCTGAACGTGGACAGTCCATTCAGTCACAAGCTCCTCCTCTTAGCAGTCAGTCTTGCTTCAGGTCATCAGGACCAGCTTTAGCAATTAAGCTTCTGCTGAAATACCAAACACTATGGGGTCTTGAAAAGAAAACGAGCGCAGAGCCCCTTTCCAGCTGGAGAGACTGAGTTTGAAGTCCACTATGAGCTAAAAGCTTCATTCTCTCGGTTGGCTTAATCTTTAAATCCTAGAGTGTTAAATGCCCCGAGAAAGGAAAGCAAAGCTACTATTAATAATTCTAATGGCTAAAGAGCATATTATTTTCAAGTGGCTTGTTAATCAGCATGGGGTCTGCCTACAGCTATTGCAATCAGTCATCTACCACCAGTAGCAGCTAGTGTCTTAATAAGGAACAACAAGGCATTGAAGGGAGCTAAAATTGTTCAGATTAAAAGGAAGTTAACAGAAATGATTAACCAACTCGGCTAAAAGCCATTGAACAAGACGGGAATGCTGCTGAAAGGGCAGATCGTAAAGCCTCAATGCAAACAGATAAAGCCAGAGAACAAGCTTGTGAGAAAGGCTGTTGCAAAGCTGCTTACCCCGATGAAATTCTTATCAGGAGTTCAAAGTGGGAGGAAGGATTTCCCTTCACAATGCATCCGATAATTGCTTAACAAGAATGGGTGCATTTCTCTACTTTCCTTGCTAGACCAAAATCCGTATCCATTACTCACAAGCTAGCAGGGAACTATTAACAGCTGCTTGTGCCAATGACCAACCCTTGTTCCTTTTTCACCCTTTTAAGGCGGGAGCGGAGGGAGGCGCATCCTGGTGCCCCGGGGCTCAGGGACCACAGGCCGAGCTCTTCCCCCAGCCAAGCTCTGGGTCATCCTTTGCTCATTTTGCCTCCCTTGTAACCCATTTTTCTGTGACACAGCATAGCGCTGCCTCCTAGAAATTGGTCATAAGGATAGCTCTGGCATGGGATTATGAAGCTCAGAGACAAGAAATGGATAAAACAAATCCCAGAATAGTAATAACATACCAAATATGCCATCGCAACCCAGAGGAGACAGGTTTTCTGTGATGCATTTTTTTTTCTCACTTTTGGATTGTTTCTTTAATTTTGAATCTTTTTATAGCCAGTCAGGAACAACTACATTACCGTTTTACTTTTACTTATAATTTTTTTATTATGTTGTTTTTATTGCATTCCCAGACTACTTTTTATAGAATAACAAAAAAAAAATAAAAATCAAAAACTTTGATTAAAAAGCAGCTCATCATCATTTATTATTGTTGTCATCAGCACCATATTATGATCAGAATTATGATTATCAGCAGCTTGACTAGGGTGAAAAGCATCCTGTATGCCACAGGATGGCAAAGGCAGATGTTGCAGCTGTTAAAAGACGTACATTGACACATCTGCAAGGAAAAGCACCAACTTGTGAAGAATTTTCCTCTCACCAGCGCTGTAGCAAGCAAAGGCAAAGCATTGTATGACCAAGACAAAGAAGGGAAATGGGGAATCAAGAACAAAGAAGAATGAGTGACCAGTAAATCGAAAGTCAGTCCTGCAAATGCCGTGCAACAAGGACATTTTTCTCTCCCAACATGCAGAAGAAAATTAAAATGGTTTTTGCTTTCAGCAGGTAGGGAGTGGCTTGGTGTGCCTGCATGGCTCCAGGGATGAGCACTGCTCTAGCATCAGCACTGAGCGGCTCTCCGCACTCAGGGGAGTGGGTGGCAATGGATTCCAGGGCAAACCTGCAGAAAGCTGCATTTGAATAAATGGTCACAAATCTGGGAAAAAACCTATTCATGTTATGGTACAGATAAGCCATCTGCCATAAGGATATAGCAGAAACATACACCTCTGAAATCTCTGAAACTGGCAAAAACCCTCTCAAGTTCTGTGAAATAACGCTAGCTCTTTTTTCTCTCATCTGTTTCCAACCTTTGCTGGGTTGCTAAAGCCCTGATGGAAAAAGAGGCAGAGCCCAGGGCTTGCACCTGTGCTGCTTTGGGCTTTAACTCTACCCCTGACAGGAGCACGGCGGGTCTTGCCTGCAGACCGTGTCACGCCACCGGCCAGTGCCCCACAGCTCCCCTCGGCATTGCAGCAACCTCCCAGCGATGCTCTCCATTGCAGCTCCTTCGCGCTGCTCCTCCATCACATCTCCTCCTCGGGTACCACTGCACGCACGGCCAGACTCCCCGCCTGCCAGCTCTCAGCAGGGGTGCAGCAGGCAGCTCCACGGGGCTTTTATATTGTCTTTATTAATCCTGCTCTGTTAAGTGACATGCAATGCTGGTCAAAAGGAAAAAGAAGAGAGGAAAAGTCTTGAGCAGAAAATACGTATGAGCTGTTCTTGTGCAAACGTAATTGTCTAAGCCCACCCCATAGCACACAATGCTCTCTGCTCTGTTTGAGAAAGCCCTTTAATGCAGTTCGTGTTTGCTTCAACCTGAAAATCCAGCACTTCTTTCTGAAGTGAGGTAACCTCCTAAAGCATTGCTGCCTAAAAATGGAAGAGTTTCTCATTGACAGCCACAGTTAATTTGTGTAGGTGATTAACAGGAAGCATGCCACGGCCAGACAACACACGAGTCCTCCCCTGAGCACACACTGGTTTCCTCCACCCCTACCTGACATGCCCCATCCAGGTTTGCTGGGTGGCCAGGTCAGGCTGGGTCTCTCTGACATGAATAGCAGCACCATTTTCAAGTACGCCACAGGAGAGCGAGCACTTCTGGGTGCTTAAGCCTATTATAACAAATAGCAGTGCTTATCCTGTCAGCATGAGCAAGGCGAATGCTGCAGCTACCTACAGCTGGCAGCTCTCAAACCATGTCACGACAGCAGATGTTGGGACTGGAGCCGTCACCCTGGGCCAAGCTGCTGCGCACCCAGAGCACCCACTGACCCAGGCCCCAGCAGCAGGAGAGGCGTCCGCAGCCCCTGCGGCGCAGGGGGGCTGTCACCACATATCCCCTCTGCTGCTGCCCACCCCGTGGGTGACGGGCACCACGCAACATGTTCAGGTGGCCAGAAGTCACCAACTCGCCAAGCCAGCGTCTGGGGGGGTGAGGGAAAACACAAACAGTGCAGCAAACTGCATCCCAGCACATCTCCGAATAGATGTGTTGGGTGGAATTCAGCGTGGACAAATGGTAAAACGATGGAGGTGCAGGAAACAATCTGAACTGTAGAGAGATCCTGATGAGCTGTGAAAACGGACCACTGCCATTCAAGAATGGCAACTTGGAGTTGCAATAGAAGTAAGAAAACGTCAACTCAGTGCCCATAAGTTGCCGAAAAGAAAGTTCCCTGCCAGAAGCCGTTAAAAGTAACACTATGCTGTTATGCATCCAAAGGTGCCAGTGTCCTTGTGATGCCACTCTCCAGCACCACCAACAGGTCCTGGCAGCCAGGGCGGTCCTCAGCAGCAGCAGTGAAGGGAAGCATCACCCCCTCCTCCAGTGGCCAGGGACTGCAGCCCCCACAGACCCCGGGGAGGGGACGGAGCAAATCCTGCCGGCAGCTGGGCCCGGGCGTGCTGGAGCAATGAACATCCTTTATCCTGACTTCAGCAGTGCCTCCAGCACAGCTCCTGCAAGCCAAAGCAGGGATGCAGGAACTGAAGGGGGGAATACAGGATGGGTAAAACCAGGCTTTACAGCAACCTGGTCTGACTTTGATGTTATCCCTGCTTTGAGCAGGCAATTGGACCAGAGGCCTCCAGATGTCCCTTTCAGCCTAAATTAATCTGTGAATCAAAAAGGGGTACAGAGAACCGAACTAAATTATGAGTAAATAGAACAGGACTCCTCGAACTGTGGAAGAGAGAAATGAGTGCAAGGAAGTGCCAGAGGTCTGGAAGAAATAACCAGCATGGAGGAAGCAAATAATCTCCTTGCTCTTTCCTGAGTGCAAGAACTGGGAAGATCAAATAAAAATATCAGGCAACAGTTCTGCAGCAACAAAAGTGATGTGTAAATTAATGGTGCTTTTTGCTGAGATGGACTGTTACAGAGACCAAAAGTATAGATAACTGAGGAATCAATAATACAAACTCTCGGAAGAAAATGCCACTGAGAGACTTTAATCTTAACTGCAGAGAGCATTTACACTAAGCGCAGCGCCGTGGAAAGCAGGCAATGACACTGTGGGAAGCAGCTGCTCATCGTGTCCTGCACGGGGATGGGGACGTGGTGCAGGGCCATGCAGTTCTCCCCGACTGCGGTGCCCTCCAACGTCCCCTCCACTGCACCCCCTGCCACTGACCCTGCAGCTTCCCCGGCTCCTCTCCTCCGCCCCGGCTCAGCCCCCCAGCACGGACCTCGGGGGGTTTGTCCCAGGAAAATGACGCACCTTGAAGGGACACTGCAATATCCAAGGACACAATTTTTGAACTGCGCTTGAAACTAGCTGTAACTGTGAATTTGTTTGAGATTCACCTGATGCTGGCTTTAAAAAACACGCAGTGTTTCTGCACATTTGAGGCTGCACATTTTGGGAAGCAATAGCCCACCTCAGAGCTGCGCGTGGGTGTTCCACCCTGGGTGTAAGCAGGCATCCCCCTTTTTCTTGAAATGGAGATGGGAAAACAGACACAAAGACAAAATTGGGGAGGATAGTTCTTAAATAATCTGAAATGTCTCCTTTTTTTTCCTGCATCCTCTCTCTACATGGATGCTTTACAACTAATTTGCACTCTGTAAAAATTGGGGATTTTTTTAGATGACTGGCATCTGTGAAAATGAGATTTCTTCACTACACTTCCTTTAATGAAACCACAATAAGAGAGGGACCATTTTAATGCACTGATGTGCACAGTTGGCTTTCAAGCAAAGTGGCCAGCACTTGCACTTCTGCAGTGTGATTGAAGAGCTCAGGTGCACCGGTACAGTCCTGATTATTTGCCTATTAATTAATACTCCAGGCAACACATTTCTTTTAATTATACCACATACGACAGCTGTTGCCAGCTGCCAAAGGATTTAATGATACCGAGCACTCTTAGCACTTGCCCTTATTTAGTTGCATTTTGAGCCCAAGAACTGTAGGAAACCTGCGCGATGCCGTGAGGAGTCACACCGGGCAGCGATGGTGAGCACGGGTTTGCGCTCCGCGTGTGGTGAGCCGTGACTTAATTAGAGGTGATTCAGAAGAGGTGCCTGACTTGCCCAAGAAATACTGTGAATCAATGGGAAGATCCTTCCCTGGGTGCTGAGGGACGGAACCCGTCCCCACTCCCAAGGCAGAGGCCGACCAGTCCAGGGCAGGCACTGAACGCAATGGCTTTTGGCAGGGGAGGCACCGCACCGGGCACCCGAACGGCTGGTCTAAAATAGCTGAAAACTGACACTGTGCCTTATTTTGCTTCTGCAGTTTTAAACTCATACAAGCCTCTGACACATCAGAGTTTTACAAGTCCACAGGTGCACACAAGGAAATCCTGCCACTAGCCCTGAGGTAAAGGGCAGCTCCGTTCTAAAAAATTAACAGCTATTAGTGGCCTTGTCTTCCCTCTCCTTTTATCGCAGCATTTCTACAGTCTCACATCAGGATATACTTTTTTGGTTGTCTGGTAGTGCGGGTTTTGCCTGGCAGTAAGATTCTGGGATGGCATCCAAATGGTCTCACGCTGAGACCTCTGCTCTGAGGTTTCCAAGGGAACCGGAGCCCAGATCACATTCCCTGCAAAAGTAGGAGAGTTTGGGGAAGAAAGAGCTACCGCCAGTGAGAGGAGCCGGATGCCTCTGGCTCACGGCTTCGTCACAGGCAGAACAGGGTCCCCACGGCTGTTTCCAAAGCCTGCAAGGGGAGAAGGGAGGTTATACATCCCCTCCCTCCTGGGTCTCCACGAGCCCGGTACAAGCCACGTCTTTGGAGGCTTGGGCTCACCCCTGCAGTGACGGGGTCCCCATGGCACCCACCCCCTGCTCTGCCCTCCCTGACACGGCCGTGGGCTCCCCGTGCAACGGGCGAGACATGAAGCTCCGTAGAGACAGGAGACATCCCTGTGGGGCTGGGGCACCCACAGCATCGCCAGCAGAGGCTGTCGAGGGAAGGAGGAGGTGGCTCCTCACACGCTTCCTCTGCTGGAGATGTCATTTTGCCATAAACTCCCAGTGTGCCCTTTTTTCAACAAGTTGCAGCCAAAATTCTCAAAGACAGGGCTTCCCACCCCAGCCATCAGCCGCTTGGGTAATCACAGACACAGCCGGGACCTCGGGGGCTGTTTCCATGGGTTCCTCCATCCTGGGAGACTGCAGCACCGTGCCGCAGAACCGTGGCCGAGTTAATGCTTTAGGAAGAAAATATGGGCAAAGCGCACGCATGTTTGGCTGTCCTGGAGGAAAGAGCAGCCCTCGGTGCTGCGGGTCCCTGTTGGCAAAGCCCTGCAGGGGGTGGGAGGGTGGCGGGGAGCGGCTCCCTGAGGCCCAGCACTGCTGCAAATGGCATTTAACCGGCGCAGTGCATGAGAGAGGCGTGCAGAGACAGCCACCACGGCAGCCAGCGATGCACACTGAGTGCCAGGAGAACACGGGATGCAGCCGTGGCTGTAAATCGTGGTGCTCTACCAAGGCCAGCCGAGAGCTCCTCGGTGCTACCACTGACTCCAAACTGCCTTCTGCCCTCGCACAAAGCCTGCCATGGATTTTCAGCCTGAAATATTTTTTAAATGAAACAGAATAAAAGGACATCATTGTTTGTTTCCAGTAGGCAAAATCTCTGGCCAAGAGCACTATGTATGTCTCTTCTGTGACCTTCCAGAAAAATTCAGTGTTTTCCTGCCTGGAGAAAGAGGCTGGCTGGCAGCAGGTCTGACAGCGGTGGCTGAAAGCATGCTGCTCCCCTCACGGCCCCTCACAAAGTCCTGCTGCAGAAATTCTTTGCCCTCACCCCACTCCAGCCCGAAGCCTTGCACACTGTGGACACCATGGCTGGTGCTCTCCAAGTAGCTGGAGATCCTGACATGCTCTACCTTGAAATGCCCAGGGATCCTTTCCCTGCCGAGGGCAGGTAGCTCCCCCCGAGACAGCACAGGACCCACCAGCTCCAGGGCAGGGTGGCTGCGGTCAGTCAGAAGGACCCCACAGCAGGCGGGTGGCAGTCAGTGTCCCCACCACGCGGAGCCACCCGCGCTGAAGTCATGGTCCTGGAAGAGGTCAGGCACAAGCCACTGCTGCTCCTGGAGGCACAGGGCTACGGACGCCCGCCCCGTTCGGCACAGACCCACCGCAGCAGAGGATCGACCCTTCTCTCACTGTCTGAGAACACAAACCAGGTGCAGGGCAGACGTGAGCAGAAAGATGTGCTGGCTGTTCACACTGGACTGCAGGCGATCTACTGGTGTGATGTAAAAAGCATCACTGGAGTGAGAAGGCAGATGAGCTCGTTTTTCATAGAAATACATGTATAATGTTCCCAGGCAGTAATGTGATAGCAGCATCTGCTGTACTCAGCACCTGCAGCTGCAGTGAAGGACACTGCAGCAAGGCGTCTCCCCAGAAGACGCTGACACAGGCTGGAGGAGCTCCATCTCCTGTCTTGCTCCGGACGGGACAGGCTGCTGAGACGCTGACTGGAGCTGGCACCGCAGCCACTCGCGCCAAAGTTTGCCTTCATACATCAAGCAGTGTGCCAAGAACAATCACTACTTCGTGACTAGGAGTCTCATTTGGTTTTGGAAATGCCTCTCTACACCTGCAAAATAAAAATATCCCTAGAATTGCAGAAATGAATTTGATGCAATAAGACATTTGGCACAACCTGCTGCAAAGCTTATGCCAGTCTTCAGAAAATGAGTTCCCTGTGCCATCTCTTCCTGGGCTATTCTGAAGAGCCCTGCGTGGCATAACCATTCTCAAAACTACCTTTCTCTCCAGTTCGACAGACTACTTGGATGATGTTCTTAGCAGTAGCCGGGAAAGGGAGTAAATAACTTTCTGAGCTGCCTTGTTAGTCTAGAGTGCCTCTGTATGAAGACATTAAAGAATTGCTTAGAATGAAAATCCGTCTCTGATGTGAGGAAGAGACTCGCTGCTGCCCGCCCTCCCCAAACAGCAGCTCAGGGGCCAAACAGCAGCTCCCGGCCCTTCCCTGTGTGTCACACACAGCTGGGGAGCAGTGTCCTTGCAGCAGAGACACCAGCCTGCCATCACCCCTGGGCTGTGCCGTCCCTCGGCACAGCGAGACACCGGGGCACAAGCCACTGTCCTGAGCAGAGGGAGAAATATCCTCCAGCTGCCAGGAGCTGGTCTGCCCAGCCCAGCTGTCATGTCCCCAGATAAGGGACAGGTGACCGAAGGCAGCCAGGCACAGACAACACGCATTTGCCTCTGCAGCAATGAGCGGTGCCCCTGTGGGGCAGTGAGAATTTGGGGATGGAGTTTTAACATATAAGCAGACAAAACAGACCCCAAGAGTAGGAATCCATCAGTAGCCATAGCACTGCAGTTTGCTGCACAGATACATTTTGCAATTTTAAAACAGCATCTGTTTTGTCATGTTTCTCGTCACCATTAGTACATAATGGGACACTGTACATCAGTTTAAATGAATTCATAATGAGCACTGTAACAAGTCTATTGAACAGGAGATAAATAGGTGATTACTGTGACTCTGCCTTGATGGATGGGGTTGCTCAGGGAGTTACATGCCATTTCCATAACCTTTTATGGAGATACCATAAATCACAGCAGACAGAGTGACCCTTTAGAAGCTATAACCGAAAGAGTAGAGGACTAACTTTAAGGAATAAAACTCAAAGGGCTGACAATGCCAGATGCCTGCTGGCACAGATCAGAGAAGACTGATGCAGTGTGAAGATGTGATGTGAAGACTTGAGCCATCAGGACCCTCCTGAGGAAGCAATGTGAAGGTGCCACAAGACGAGGGAAAGAAGTAAAGAGCTCAGGATTGGTGCTACAGGGCACATTTGGGACGATAATGGACACATTCCAGGAAAGGTGCATCCTTCAGACCTTATCTCCAGGGACTGAAGGTAACAAATAAAAATGAAATTAATACTAAGGAAAGAAAGGGAAAGAGCAAGTAGACAGTGTCTAATTTTACACAAAGATAGTGGAAATAGACTGAGTGAGAGTTTAGCAATGAGAACTGGAACATCAGACGGTAAAAGGATGGGAAGTGGCCAGAAATGAACGAGTAATTCCCGAGAACACTAACTGAGTCGATGGTAGGGCCAGTGAACAGGGCAGTTGCCTGACAAGGTAGGATGTGCAGGCAGGAACATGGAAATGGCTGTGTACTTCTGCCAAGAGCTGAGGGGCATCAAGCTGCAGGGACCTGAAGTTCTGGAGTGGCATATGAGAGCTGGTACTTTGGGTAGAAGGAACACAATGGCAAAGTTATGATGGCTAGACACAGTCTGACCCACTAGCATGAAAAAAGGTGGTGTGAGTAGGAAGTGCCTGGGGCAAACTACTCCAAACCAATGTCAGCCATCTGTACCATTTAAAAAAAAAATTGTTTGTTGTATCTTAAGAAAAGACAGCAGCACATTGCAAACCAGGAGTTTCTGTAAGTCTGTGTACCAAGAGTAATTAATGTATGCAATATGTAGGACAATAGTTCCAAGAAAAGCACTCCACAACGTGTACGTCACATTCCAAGGCATCAGAGTCAGGTAAAGCTGTCATTCAACTATGCACTAAGCAGGACAAAGATAAAATAAACATTCCAAAGTACCCCCCAAATACAAAAAAACCCTTCAATTTCAGACAGCGTAACAGTGTTTCATTGCAATTTCAAGGACACTAAAACATAATCAAAACCACAATTCAACTGTGTTAAGAAGTAAGAAAGAAGCAGGGTTCCTAGAAAGAGCCTGGCTGACTCATTTGCACTTTGATACCAGCTGGGGAGCTGGTATCAAATGCTGGTAGCAATGAACACTGTGGGACAATACCCAGGGAAGCAGAAACATCAGCTCAGCCCTGGTGGAAGGGACATGCCTTGGGGAACTGTCCTGAGCTGGGGAGGAAGAGGAGTCAGACCAGGCATAACGTCACATCATAGAATCACAGAATGGTTTGGGTGGGAAGGGACTTTTAAAGGCCATCTAGTCCAACCCCATGCCACTAGCAGGGACATCTTCAGCTAGACCGGGTGGCTCAGAGCCCCTTGCAACCTGACCTGGAATGTTCCCAGGGATGGGGCATCTCCCACCTCTCCGGGCAACATGGGCCGGCATCTCACCACCCGCAGCGTAAAAAATTTCTTCCTTATATCTAGTCTAAATCTAGGCTATCTGATCCTACTGAGTGAGATTTGTTTCTCATTCAAAATCCCACACTCCCAGGACCCATCTTGCACTGACTCCTGCAGCACTTTTGACCACAGTTCCTGGCCTGTGGTAGGTCCTGCACAAATGCAGCTCTAAGTTTCAGTGCCTGACTGGAAGAGCTGTAATTTTCCCAGTGCCTGACTAGCAGAGCAGAGTGATGGGGCGGCACAGTCTGACTGCGAGCCCCGTGCCTAAGCACTCAGAGGTTCAAGGGAAGAACGGGACACAGTGATGCAATGCACCAGCCTGCTGACCGTCACAACGTTGTGAGGCAGAAACAGGTGTTTAAGGAGATACAGAGATAGATAACGAAGTTGCCCCTCAGAGCCTTACTGAATACATGACCCAAGCTAAGGGATAGCACAAGAGAATAACAAGAGAGATTGCTTGAAAAGTTGGCGAGGTGGCACTGAACGCTGCTGTCATGAGCCATTTGAGACGGGTGCTCGCATCTCACTAGCGAGGGAGTGACAGACAGAGAGGGGACTGGGTGCCAGGAGCCCTCTGCACGATGACAAGCAGCTTATGCTTCATATGACAGAGAAACGGGTTCCAGTGCAGCGATTTAAAGAGAGATGACACAGAGTA
This sequence comes from Alca torda, assembly GCA_008658365.1. Lineage (NCBI taxonomy): Eukaryota > Metazoa > Chordata > Aves > Charadriiformes > Alcidae > Alca > Alca torda. The sequence continues at coordinate 97,550 of CM018080.1, read as the reverse complement.
ACACAGAGGTCTTTGCAGCAGCTTTATGACCAGCCTACTGGTCCAGGATTGCACGTGTCAAGGCAAGAGAAAGGGGTGCTGCAGACACGTGTGAGAGAGAAGGAAAGCTTCAGCTGGAACCTGGCTGCGGGAATGGCCACTGTCTGCCAGAGACGTGACAGAAGAATCCTCCGAGTTTGGGTGTGGGAAAGTGAGAGGACAAAGCCTTTCAGCAGGAGGCAGGTCTAGAGCAGAGAATGCATCTCTGAGTCATCAGCCAGCACGGATAAATCTGCCGCAGATGAGGCTTCACAGGGCTGAGGGTGGCGGGAAAAAAGCTGAACTGAGGACACTGCACCCCAAAAAGCTGAGGAGGAGAGGAAAAGTATGGTCCAACAGACCTGTGTAGGAGAAGGCAGAGCTACAGAAAAGGAAGTACCAAAAAATTTCACATAAGAGACTGCCTGACAGTCTTCAAGGTGGTTGAACAGTAAAAGGGGAAAACAAACAGAAAAGGTTTGAAAGGTTATGGTGGGTTGTAGGGTCCTGTCAGGAAAGTCTGTATTGGCTTTTGTCATCAGACACAGATGCTCCCCTATAGACAGCTGGTGCCTTACTCATGCCGGGTCTTCAAACGTGTCACCCCACCACTGTTTCATGCTCTTGTCTCTTGGAGGAGTTCAAGAATCTCCCGCTCTGTTCTTTAGAGAATAATTCTGTATCCTTTACAGATGGTTAGGAACACCGTGCGTAATGTGTGCTTTAAGTATTTGTTTATTCTTATTTGAGTGGAGCTTTTGATGTAGGTCTTTCCATTACTTAAAAGCCAATAAGTTGGAAAAGGATGAAACAGAGTGAAATGGTCTGTATCATATCATTCTGTACAGTATTTGTGTATGCTGAATATTTCATTTATTCTGTAATCTGCAGATGGTTTGAAATTGAAAAGCTGGGCTATTCCAGTGGCAGCCCTTTTGTTCTTGGAATGAGCTTGGCTTATTCAAGCAAAGCAAGTGAACACCTGATTAATGGCAACATCTATCTTTAAGGAAAAAGGTTGTCATTAGACTGAGCTATTGTGCAATTCTAAAATGTTTTAACATCGTGTTTTACATAGCAGGAGCTTGAGTGGGTTTCTTTCATCTGGTAAGATCAAATCAAGTTGCAGGGATCTTCCCGGCCTCCTCGTGGGGTGGGGGGAGCCCAGGAGCAGTGGCCGTAGGGAGCAGGGAATAGTTGCAAATGCAGACCCTCCTCACAGCCGAGCACACAGGGCCCACCAGGACCCTTGATGGGACAGGGGCTGGACCCAGGTGCCTGTCCAGGGAAACCCAGGGTGCAGCCTGCCTAGAGACACCTGCAAGGGCGCAGGGATGTGGTGCCTGGCCTCAGTAGAGTAATCCTCCAGGTCGGAAGTGAGAGAGCGTGGTCAGTTGATGAAGGAAGAGAAGAATCAAGTGAAAGAGAAAATATACTAAGGAGAAGGATGATGGACTGTGCCAGTGTGTAGGGGCACGGGGCCACAGAGAGCCCCAGCCCAAGTCTGTGATTGCTGCTGGAGCAATGCAGCGCTGCCATTTCCAGGGGTAAATCCAGGGCAGCCCCTCCTGCTCAGAGCTGCAATCGGAGGAGCCAGGCAGGCTCGCCCCCTGTCCAGGCCCCGGGATCAGCAGGTGCCTGGGGCAGAGCAGCAGCGCCTGGCTCCTGCAGCACACGCAGCACAGCCCGCTGCGAACCCTGCCTGAAGGGCTCTGCTTCTCTAGCCTCCCCCTCTAGCTGACGCGTCTACGACCAGTCCAGGGCAGAGTCTCCAACGTTTTTCATAACAAAGCACAACTGGACTGTTTTTTCTGCTGACAATTTCTAGAAAGGTCATTTCTCAGCAGTGGATTTCCTAAACCTGAGCTGCTCCCAGCAGGGCTGCAGCAGGGGAGCACCCGCGGGGCAGCGGCGGGCTGTGTGTGCTGAGGCCGGGATCTGCTCCTGCTGCAGGTCCCTGAGGGCAGCCCAGACCACGGGGGTGCTGGGGCTCCAGCGCCTGGGCTCCATCCAAGGCACTGCTGCCTCCGATCCGAGTGCTCAGCCTTCAGACTCTGCTTTAGTGAAAGAGTCTTTACTCACTGGGATATTCCTGGAAATCTGCTGTTGTTTCCAAAATACACAGCTTGCCTGAGATTTCCCAGAAAGGCAGGAGAAGAGTGTAGGTTTAGAGAACAAGCTGTACTTTGCTCTTTCCCTATGCAAAATGGCTGGTGACCCTGAGAAAAACAATTAAGCAGTGGACACTGGAGAAGATATATAGAAACCTTTTAATCCTAGTGGAAAAAGTTACATTGTAGAGGGTGAACAAATGGGGTTTTTTCCACAGGTGATATTTTTTTCTTTTTTTTTAGTTTAAACAAGAAAATTTTTGCTTTCTTATTTTAAAACAACATGCAGGACTTAGCCTTTTTTACTACGGTGATCAGAAATGCAGTTGAAATTCAGCATGAAAGGGTAGAAGATTACTTTTTCACTGAGAGAAATCTGCATGTCCCAACGCACTGGTGGAGGCTTGCTAACCCTCCCGAGAGCAGCGCTGACTCCTTGTCCATTGATGGGGGCACTGCTGAGGCTCTCAGACACACTTCTGGATGCTGAGGAACACAACAAAGAGCACCATTTCCCCATCTACTGCAGGGGTGCTCGGGGAGGGAGGGGTCGGCACCTCCACCTGTGATGCAGGAGGTGGCCTCCTCTCCAGCCCAGCCCCTGTGCCCGTGGGGCTGTGGGGTGTGCGGTGCTCCCAGGGCTGCTCTCCCAGCAGCTCGTCACTGCCGCAGCAGCGCAAGGGGCCAGGCAGAGCCACAGGGAGCCTGAGCGCGTGGGCTGGGACCAATTGCAGCATCCCTTTAGCCTGCACACATCTGAATCCAGCTCTCAGTAGGGCACAGGCAGTATTGCAGACGAAGTCTCTCCTTGGGTGAGGGGTAGAGTCAGGGGTGCCATCGCCACCAGGACTGCCTCTCTGGACACTGCACAGGAACAGACAGTGCTGCCATTTCTGCATGGGCTTCACAAACCGACCCAGTGATCAGCTCAGCATCCTTTATCTCTGCCCAGCTGAGTCCCACCTTCCAGGAGGCTCATCTGTCAACAGGCCTAAAATACAGGATTTTGCAGTTCGGTGATGAAGGAGAACAGCACTACCAATTCAGTGGCCAAGTTTGTGACATCTTCATACTAGAGATGATGTTTCAGGCTGTGAAATGGGCACTTCCTTTCTAAGCAAGAACTCTCATTCTGTCTGTCCTGAAAAACAGCATTACTCCCAAGGGACTCCACGTGAGGGGCTGTGGACAGATATGACAAAGTGCAAGGTCAACACTCACAAGGAGTTGCAGGCCCAATTAGGAGGAGATAGAAAAGCAAGGTGTACAAAATCAAAAGAGGGATGAAGGGAACAAATGGTTTAGGAAAATGACTATTTGTCTGTCAAAACCTGTCCATTCACACAGCAGCGTGCTGAGTTTTCAGGCTTTTTGGAAACAGTAAGTTTTAAAGAGTGTATAGGGTTAGTGCAATGCAGGAATCTGAACAGAGAGACTGAGTCAGGGCAGCTGGAGTCCGCACGAGAAGAAGCCGAACTGGCAAAGACAGACCTGGTACATCCATTCTGATATGTTTATGATAGAGGGAAAAGAAGCTGCAGAGGTTGAATTTTCCACCTCACAGGTTTTATAGGATTTTAGGCAATGTCTGTTGGATTTTACTGAGTGGAAAGGACTTGTACATCTTTGATTATTGCAGTTTCTGAGAGACAGCTGCTCCAATCTCTTCAGACTCCTGTGTTTAGAAGCCTGTTCATATTCTTTCATGCTAGCTGATGAACTTCAGCTAAGGTGAAAGTACACGTAAGAGGGAACAAAAAGTGTCAGCTAGTGGGAGATGGAGTCAGTAGTTTTAGCAGTAATCAGAGAAAAGTGCAGTGGGCGGTGTAGGAAGTGGCATAACCGTCTCAATACTATAGCTCAGCTTTTGCTGGACCAGGTAAAACTGAAAGTTAAGAAAAAAGCCAGAAAACAGCTGTTTCTCAGTGGTTTTAACTCCACTGATTCCTGCAGAGCTAGCATTACTTTAAGTGCAAGTGCACCTCTAAGTAAAGGTGAAATACAGCCTACAAGGAAGCGTAACTTGGAAGCGAGAAGCCAACCAGCCGCTGCCTCACCAGCAGTGACCGACCGGCTGCGGGGCACCAGCCCTCGGTGACCGCGGCGTGGGGCAGCAGGCTGCTCCCTGACCACTGCTGAGCTGAGCTCAGCAAAAGTGGTGCCAGCAGATCTCATTAATGAAAAGCTGTCATCCATTAAATCTTATGTGTTGTGCTATGGAAAAATAAACTTATAAAATAAAATCACTATAAACCAATATCCCACTGGTGATTTTTTTTTTTTTCTCTGTGCGAAGAGGAAGCTATCTCTAGAGAAGGGAGAAACAATGTTTAAGTGTTGATTTTCACATGGAGAAAAATGGGATGGTAATTCATTTTCAGAAACACCTTTGGTGAAAGACTCTGTTGTAGTCAGACAATACTTACAACAAAAAGCTGGGCAGAATGCCACATGTGCACACTTTTCTCAGTTTCAAGGGTACGAGCACACCGCGTAGACAGAAGAACAAGGTGAAAAATCCTCTATAATGCCATGGCCGGAATATGGCCAAACGGCATATACTCCTTATCTCCCTGCAGAGCCAGCAGTGCTGCGGAACATCGCACAAGGACCACCCTGCTGGGTCCCCGGAGCACTGGGAGCAGGCTGCAGCCAGACGGGGCCACTCGCTGGGGGTGGACCAGACTGAGCTCTTCAGTGGGCTGCATCTGGCCTGTGAGCTATGCATTCGCTACTCCTGATTTGTATACTGTTTTATTTCATCTTACACTATGTTGTTTTGGTACTATTTCTGTAGGATATTCTGCACTTAAAAATGTCATGTTTTCATTCCTCAGTTTTGGAGTAAGAACAAACTAGAACTGGAATATCTTCTCTATGTGTAAAAGCAAGGCTCATTTAACGTCATGAGATATTTCACTTCTCAGCATATGGTAAACACCCACAGCAGCGTACAGCCTTTTTCCTCCAGGAGAGAATGCAGCCGCCTTGCAGGTTCTGGTCCTGTTTTAGCTCCTTTCTCCAGACTTACCATGAGGGACTCCACAGACACCAAGAGAGCAGTCAAACATCCTCAGTTTTTTGATGTATACATTACATAGCCTAGCTTTTTGCAAGAAATTTTGTGGAAATGCAATGGTTTATTTGTACTGTGACAGCCATGTAAAGCACGGAAAGGCGGAATGTGACAGATGAAGCCGCCGACAGTGCTATGTGGGAACTAAGTACATTATACCAGTAATTAGTAGAGTATCCGCTAGTTTCTTTAAACAGGCTGTCACTGAAATCCCACAAAAATCATCGGCAAGTGCCATGGCAGGAGCCCTCTCAGGGATGGCGGTGTCCACGGGATGTACTGCCCCTGTGGCCACACTGGGACCCCCTGCAGACCACACAGGGTGGAGAAGGGCCATGGCCTGGAGACCCCCGGAGACCCCTGGTTTGGGCCCGGCAGGGGCTCGGGGTGGCGGGCGGCCACAGTGGGTGGTGCGACAGCAGCGGGAGGGAGGTGTGAGGGTGGTGGGAGGGCGGTGTGAAGGCAGCGGGAAGGCAACAGGAGGCCTGGCCCCGGCTGGCCCTGGCGCAGGGCCTGGTCTGGCTCCCAGGCCTGGGTTGTTGCAGCAGCCACTGACGGAAGCACAGCTGGGCCCGTGGGCAGCGTCTGCTGTCCAGGATCCCAGGGGGTCCCTCAGGCACAGCCCAAGCTCTGTTTCATGAGGAGAGGACACGTAAAGAATGGCTATTTAACATCTGTAAATGGCCTGAAGAAGGTCAGCCAGTGCAAGTTCATCAAGTCTACAGATGGCACCAAACTGGGGGACAAACATACAGGCCGTTCCCTGGCTGGGGCCAGCCCAGTCAGGCCCTGATGGGGTCAGCTGTGAGGGATGGCCCCAGGCGAGGCAGCAGCTGCCATCCGCCATCCTGCACTGCGAGGGGTTCTTGGGGAGACGGGGCCACCGCCACTCGCAGGGTCTGGTGGTGGACAAGAGACTGGGGCACACACCAGAGCTGGAGCAGCTCGGGCTGGACATGGGGAGAAAACTTTTATCCCCAGGCAGCAGAGCGGAACATGGAGAGGCTGTGGGATCTCTGTCCATGGAGGTTTTTGAAAGACATCAGGGCAAAGCCCTGAGTAACTGGGGTGAATCTTTGAGGCTGGACAGGCCTTGGCACCATTGTGTAGACAGGCAGTTGTGCAGCCCAGCTGGCACCCCCTGCCCAGAGGCAGAGGTCAGATGGGTGACATTGCAGCCCACTGCTGTAGCAAGGAGCCGTGTCTCCAGGGACACCAGGCTGGTCCCCCACAGCGCTCCCCAGCCCCTGCACGCTCACTGCTTCCCATTGCCTTCTTCATGCTGCACAATGCTCCACCAGCTGTGACCCACAGCTCAGAAGCCACCTCTGACCCAGAAAAGGCAGGTCCCAGCTCCATCCTGCCTTGTTAGGGCCGTGAAAAATCCTCCCACCTTGAGGAGTTTTCATTTGCTATGGGGAGCTGAGGACTGTAGCTCAGGGCTACAGAGTGTTTTTGCAGGAAATCAATACACTTTTGCTACCTCTTGCTGCATACCACCAGCAAAGAATGGTAACAGAGACTGAAGCTACACAGACTCTTAGCTTCTCGCTTTATAGACCATTAACTTTAAAGACACTGTCCAGACTGCCCGCTCCAGTTGAAGAGTCTCTCTGATTATCTTTCCAGGTAAATTAATGCCTGACATATTTCTTTATTAGATTTTGAAGGGATTAATAAATGAATTTACTAAGCAATTTCTTCATTTAATACTGCAGTTTAAACCAACAGACAACAGCAGAAAACTGGTTTATTGATACTTGCTCATTGGCATGTAGCCATTTCATGGTGCTGCTACCAGTAAATCCTCACTGAACAAGGCTGAGTGATGCTTCTCCGCTGGAGTCTGCAAAATTTATAAATACACCCCCCAGAAGACAAACATGGCTTTTGCACACTGCTGCTTTTCTGCACAAGTGGCTGCAGCCTCCCAAGGGGCTCAGCAAGGGCTGAGAGCCCTCTGCCCTTCTCCCCACCTCCAGCAGCCCAGCTCTCTGGGGCACAGACCAGGCGAAGGCAACCCTCCCCAGAGACCCGCAGCCCAGCGGGGCCGGCCAGCTGGGCTGCTGCACAGCAAGAGCTGGTGACCTGTGAGGCATCACCCTTCCTAAACTTGTGCTCTGAACGAAGGGACCAGCAAGATGGTGGCATTGCAAGTCAAACTATAATTTCCCATTAGATGTTAAAAACTATTTAATAGTTCTTAAAATAATTCTCCTTAGTTCAAAAGTAGACAAAGTAGATATGTCAGGAAAGACATTTCCTTTTTCCCAGTGGGGATGTTATTTGTACCTTCTAAACACCAAAGCTATTAACAATAAACAATTCAATGCAAATAGGAGGTATTTATAAGAAAAGAGGTGCTCACGGGAATGAAATTATGAACACAGAGAGTCTTTTATTTCTACTCTTAAAATAGTCTCGATTTTATGCACATTAAAAATCCTTACTAAAACTATTTCTGATATTGTTAACATCCTTGGTACAGGTCGAGCAGGAAGGAGCCTCCAGGCTCTGCTGTGCAACACAGCCTCCCACCACGGGGCAGGAGGACACCCTGCCTTGTACCCTGCTTCATGCACCCAGCGCCGAACGGCCTCCTGCCCCAGCCCCGCAGACACCGCAGTGGCTGGACCAGGCTGCCAAGGGTCCGTCCTCCGGCTTCTCAAGGGCTGCAATGCAAAGCAGCTGTCTCTGGCATGCCTGCAGTGCTTATCACAGGTCAGCATGGCTTGAGAAGCTGGTGAACACCTTTATTCTCTTCTAGTTTCATGGATATTTCATGTGTCTCAAATTGTAACAGTAAATTATTCCATTATTTACCTTTCAGTGGCATCAGATATGGAACAGCACCTCTGCTGCTCTATGTTGTGTCTGTTACTATACTCCATGAGTGCCAGAATCTACAAAATTTATTATTATCCTCATGCATCAGCGAGAAGGATACCAAAAGATCAGCACACAGAACCATTTTTAACCTATAAGCTGTGATTTTAAAATGCTCATTTCATACCAAGGAAATGAGTTTTAAGATGCCATTGAAACTTGCTGACAAAATTGAATTCTTGCAGATAAACCATTAAAATGCACCATAAAGAAACGCTTCCAGGCAAGAATTTCATTTGATTTCTTTGAATTGGGTTCTGGATTATTTTTTGGAGGGAGGAACAGGAAAAGGAAGGAAAATGTGTTTTCTGATGAAATACCTTGATTACGCATCAGTGTTTGGAACAAAAACCAAACAAACATCAACTGGAAAGAATCACCTTCCAGTACACTTGCCAGTAAGAGCGATGTTTCCCAGGTGATCAGCACTACTTGGCCCTGGGCAGCATCTGGGTCAGGCAGGTCTCGCTGCCAGGCACCAGGGTGCCCAGAGGCCAGGAGTGCAGAGCTCCCCAGCAGCTGGACCCTTGCCACAGGACATCTGCACTGCTGGCCAGGCTCCTGACCAAGGGTGGTCTTCCACGCTCTGAGATGATCTTCAGTCAGGCGCCTGCATCTGCACTGCAGAACGTACTCAGCCTTGGTGGAGTCCAGTGGAAGAAAGCGACTTTTTCTATAGCACAGCCGTTGCCTACAAACAAGAAAAATGCAATAACCACATGATCCTTGCTCTTTAGAACTTTAGCTGCTCTATTTACAAATAAAAGCATGGGTGACAATGTCAAACTCCCAAATGGAAATAAACTCTGAACACAGATAGAAATTCAGGGACACAAATATAGCTCGACACCAAAGGGTGTTTTGTGCAAGCAGAACAGCTACATTCCTGGGCCATGGCCATGACATTGCCATTAGAGTCAGCTGCCGTTTTATATTCATGGACAGGGAGACACTGGACACTGCACTTCACCAAGTTAGAGGGGATGAGCTGTTCTCTCCCCCACTGCACGCTCCAGACCTTTCTGGTAATAAAATGTCACTCACTCTGATCTTCACAGCTTGTCTTGCCACACCACCACCACGCCAGCCTTCTTCAGGAGGCTGAAGATGTCCAAGAAACACACCCTGCGGACATTTACTGAAGGCCAGACAGTGCCCTTCAGGCTCATCTTCAGGTTTCCTTGGCATTTCAGGCTGGAAAGGGCAGAGTGTGGACAGCACAACACGTCTCCTGGCTGCAGGGATCCTGCCGGGCACAAAGGGCCACCTCAAAGCCCAGTGCCCCAGCAAAAGGCTTGCAAGAGACTGGCACACTGTGTCCCTGCGTGGGAGTTCAGCAAGGCGGGGAGGGGCGTTGGTTTGGTCAATGACGGTGGTGTCAACTCGTCATTAAAGAACTTATGTCCTTTCGTCCCCTATACTGCACTCTGAGTCAGTGATTAAAGTCCTGTGGGATCAGGAGAGCTGCCCTCTGTCCCCATCTCTGCCACTAACCTGCCAAATGATTTTTGCACAAGTCACACCACTTTTCTGGGCTCGAATTTTAATAAAACAGGGTTAAAGCAGCAGACCTCCACTGACAGGCACTCTGCGAGCCCCAGAGGAAGAGCATTGGTTATCTGAAAGACACAAATGCTCCAAAGTATGTGCACAAAATTCTGGTAAATAGTTTAATAAGGTATTAACAGTTGACTTAAAAGGCATTGTACTAATCTACAAAGAGCAAGACAATATGTCTACTTAAACATAGGATTCTAATCTCCTAAAAGTCTTGTAATTTTTAGCTAAAGCCTATTTCCAGAGGATTGTCAATTGCCTCTCGTGGGCATTATTTGTAGAAAGTGCTCAGGAATACCATGAATCTTTCAGCACAGCCTGAATTACACAGAGAACACACCCTCATGTCATCTATAGAGGAGCAACTGGCTTATGAATGTGTATTACTTGAAAAATTGTATGTACATGTTTTAAATTCTGTGTCATTGCATCAGTATCTTCCATGACCCTTAAATGTTTGTAAACAACTTATTTAGCAATGACTCTGCATTTAATACAGATGTTCTTCTTGATGTCTGTACCAGGAGTAATAGAACATAAATTATTATAATAAAATATGAAATATAGACATATCATATATCCTTAATCTTGATATAATATTGTCTAACTTAAAGTCTATAAATTATTTATTACACAAAGTAAACTTTAAAAGGAAAATATGGATCAAAGCACAGAATATGTGAAATCAAACATTCCATATATGTTTCAGTCCATGAAAATCTACCATTTCTCTCCACATTTCCTTAGGATATTACACAGAACCGTGAGAGCGCCGGTCGGAAGGGACACTGGCCTAACCTGCCACTTACGCCAGGGCTGTCGCCAGCTCTCGATCAGGTGAGACATGGCTTTGTCTAGCCTAAGCCCTCCAGGGCCGGGGACTCTGCTGCCTCCCTGGAGCCTGTCTCAGCACCACCCGGCACAGCCCCGGTCCTCCTGCCAGAGAACACCGTCTGGCTGCCCAAGCAGCATCTGCCTTGGGAAACACGTCGACTGGTGCCTGTTCATTTCTTGCCCTTTGCGTGTTTGGAAAGAGATGTGGTCCGTGGCTGTTCCAGGACTGAGGGGAGGCTGACCAGCCTTTGCTCCTCCTCCTTCCCCTTCTTAAAGATAAGGGTTGTATCACTATTTTCCAGGCACAGTCCTCTCCCTGTCACCACAATTTGTCATAGGTGATACACAACGTCTCCCAGTCACATCGACCAGCCTTTTTGGCACCCCTGTGAGTCCCCACCAGCCCCCAGATTTGTACAAACCCTGTTCTTCCAAGCAGCTCCCAAACTGCCACTGCAGCTTGTCCCTTTCCCAACGGCTTGTACACTGTGCCTGCAAAGACTGGAAAAAGACTTCTCAGGTTCAAACAATTTGAAATAGGGTTTTCACACTTGGTTTATTGAAGCTTTGGAAAGTTGGTGTTATGCTGACGTTAGGTCTGGAGCTGTGCTCTGCTGAAGCGTGGGTCAGTACCCAAAACCATGGCGTGTGGGAGAACGGCGACTACAGGCAGAGATGGGATGGCAGAAGACGCACGCAGGCTGAGTCGTCGCCAGTAACTTGTTTAGAAGCCGAGCTGACCTCGCACTAAAACACACTCACCTCTCCAGCCACATTCGGCACAGATGGATTTCCTTGCTGAGTAAATCACAAGTGGGAAGCATGAGCTTTGGAAACTCGCCCAGGTTGCAATTAGCTGCACGCCTGGATGTGGGGCGCACCCGGCTCCGCTCTCCGGGCCCCGCAGCCCTGCTGGCCTGAACCCTCCCAGCCAGAGGCAGGAGCGCTGCCGGCGTCGGGAACTTCGGACCTCCCCGTCCTGCGCCTGCCAGCATCCCTGCTGCCCTCACCTCCCGTTAGCCATACGTGCCAGCAGCTGAACCCAAAGCTGCCGGCGGAGGCCAGCCAAAACGCACAAAAATGAATTTATTTTCCCTTTCTTTGCAAAAAAAAAAATTCAGAAAATCTTCTGCATATCACGAGCGCCATCTACTGACGCTTTCCCCCATCTCTCAGGTACCCAGTCCTGCTCAGGCTGTGTATTTGTAGCTTGTAGTCCACTGTCCTCCCAGCAACGTATAAATGAGGAAAAGTCTGATGAAAGTAATGTGACTGGGATTCACTCATAAAAGGACCTCCATCCTTCCCCACTTGCTTCAGAGCATCTCTGTTTGAGATTCCTCAGATTTTGTAGCCAAGCTGTTTCTGAGCAAGAGACGGCATGTAGAGGATGCCCTACAAAATCTGGCCCCAGCAAACACAACAGGTTAATGAAATCTCTCAAATTATGGGTACCTCTACATTTTCAGGTGTCACAGAGACAAAACAAAACCCAACTATTTTATTGCTGGTACCCTAAAACTGCCTGAAATCTACTCCATTTCCATACATGTTATTTCTAGCAAAATATGCAATTTAAAATTCCTAATTGGATTATCCAATATGTGACACAGAGCTAGTGAAAACTTGTTGTTAAGGAGATTTGTCAAGGTTTCCATTCAAAAGAGAAGTTTAAATTGATTCCTTATGTTCCCTGCTCCCCACAAATTCAAATGGATTTCATAATCCTATTATCACCAATAAAATTGCCAAGTAATTTTAAATAAAATTACTTTAACTGAAAAAAAAATAAAATCCTGAGATTTATCTGTTTTCCCAAAATAATGATCTAGATTCCAGACACTATATGCATGAGAATAGGATAGTTAAACTCAGCTTTGAACAGTGCATGAGGGGGTCGAAGCTGATCAGAATGGCAAGAAGCATCTGGAAGGAGCAGGCCTGTCAGATTTGGGCTCCAAAAGAAATGTTTGGGATTGGATGTCGCCAAACACCAAGAGCTGTGGGACACCGCTCCTCGGGAGCAGTGAGTGCAGCTTCCCGATGTCCCACGAAACAGTGGCATTGAGGGAATCGGGGGGACCACCGGCCGCCAGTCCTGCCCACCATGAGCCAAAGCGGTGCCCACGCAGCCAGCGGCCCACCCAGCATAGCACTGGCCACGGGGCACGCAACGCTGGGAGGGCAAGCACCAGGGCAAGGAGGGGCAAACTGCCGAGCCGTGGGGAGCACCCTCAGTCACAGCACAGCAGCTCACACACACCAGTGGGACACCAAGAACAAGCTTATCTTCCATTGGCAATCTTTTCTCCAAATCCATTGAATTCATATATCTCGGAAAAGTTCGTATGTGGGAAATGAAAAAATTTGCCTAATGAATGTAATGGATTGAACTAATACCTGCTGTAGCTTTCATGAAGTATACATTTCCATTAGGCAATGATAAGCCCCATTTTGCCTAATATTAGCCTATTGTATAATTTTACAAAATAATTGTGCTTTTCAAGCCATGTGAACAGCAATGTATTGACAGCCAGCCAAAAAAATGTGCATAAAGGCAGACACACATGTAAACACATCCTTAATATATTTAAGGATAGGAAGAAAGAGGTCAGCTGAAGCCCACTTTTGCACAAAATAAAAAAATACACTCTGGATTTAGTTCAGAAAAAGTTTTGAGGAAGTCTTACCTTCATTTTTTCATTAACCTTAATTTTCTCGTCCTTTTCAGGACCTATGTGAATTGGCTTGAAAGCCAAGATGAGAGTTTGCTCCTTTAGTCTGCCTGATGCTGAAGGAAGGGAAAAGAAGATTAAGAAGCAGCTTTGCTCAGGAAAAAATATTCCTATCATATTTCAGTGAAACTTTGCAGCCCCGTGTTCAGGTTTCTGGGCATTGCTCAAGTTCAACCTGCGATCCAGATGGATGCTGGAGGAGCAGCACATCAGGAGCAGGCAGGGAGCGCACCCCATGCACTTCAGAGCCTCTGGCACCAGCTTCAGAGAGCAGAAGTCTGGAGGATGCTTCAAGAGGTCGTCTAGCCTACATCCACCCTCCTGTCCCGAGACAGGAGCCACAGACCCGACACCCTCTTGAGAAGGCACCAGCCATCTGCCAGATCATCTCAGAGTACTTGCTTCAAACCAAAGGGCTCTAAAACTCTGAAATGAAATGTAGACAAAAATGCATCAGTGCTTCATTTTACATTACTTCCAGTAGAAGGTATTATGTTTTCTATGTTTGACACAGTTGTAAATTCATCAGAAAACACATGATATTATTACTTTCTCAGAGGGCAAGTTACATCTAATAAATTTATATTATAAACAAAGCAAGTAAGCTGACCACTTGGGAACTGAATTTTAGAAAGGGTTATCTTCTAATATTGTCCATGTTGGGTTTTTTTCTTTGAGCCAGCTATGCAAACCACTATTTTAAGGGTTCCCCTTCCCACCTTTTTTGTCCCCCTGTTAACCATGAATGAACTACATTTATGAAGCACTAAATCAGGGAAAAGCCGTGAACGGCAGGGAAGAGCTAATGAAACACTGCGAGGCATCATCTGGAGGAGCCTCATGCAGCCGTCACCTGCCCTGGAGGTGGCCATCCCTCCCCGCAGCAGCTCTGCAGGACGGAAGGACGCAGGGTCACAGGGATGCAGGGATGCAGGGAAGCAGGGATGCAGGAACAAGGGGACGCAGAGACATGGGGATGCAGGGATGCAGGGACACAGGGATGCAGGGATGCCAACCAACAAGCACATGATGCAGCATCGTGGTCATGGCCCATGGGCAGGAGAGGTAAGGACAAATCGTGGAGCTCCAGGCATGGACTTGCAGTCCTCTTGCATTGCTCATCCACTTTCTCCGACATTTTTCAGCTCCTGCTGATGCCAGAAACATGATTATTTTCACCACTGCTCTCATGCTGTGGTTCACCCTCCTCCCCAGGACTCCCACGCCTGAGGATGCCAGTGACCCGCAGTGCCTAGGGCAGGGCAGGGTGCAGGGGTGAGGCCAGGACCAGCACAGCATGTCGGGCTAAATTTAAATCAAAATAAGCTTAGTCTCACCTACCATGACTACAGGAGGGAAAACATTTCGTATTCAGATCAAGTGCGATTGGTGGCCCCAACACAGTATCCTCACTCAGATACTGCAGAGGTCTTCAATTAACATTTGTTAGTAAAGAACAAGGCTTTTCCCACGGATCTATGCCATTACATGTTGTTTTCAAAATATATGCACTTCTTTCAAAGGGATTAGTAAAGAAAATTCATAATATTTGATTAATCTAAGAACTGAGCTTCAGAACAGAAATAGTTCCTTTTCCAAAATATTACATTGAACATTGGAATTTAAAATCTAGGTTGAATTAAATGCTTAAAATGCCTTTCTTCAGCTTTACTTTTCTTCACATTGGTCTTTGATCCATTGATATTTCTGTGCCATAGCAAAAAAAAAAAAAAAGAAAAAAGAAAAAAAGAAAAAAGAAAAAGGAAAAAAACTAAAAATTATCTCTCTGTCACTTCAAACCTTTAATTTTAGATTTACACAAAAAGCAGCAAGATTAGGAAAGACCTTCCCATCTTCTGCGTCTGATTTTACTTTCTGCTTTTTTTTGGTAGCTTCTATGTATTATGGAAGATAGAAAATTAATGCATTAATGTCATAACCAGTGATGTGTTAATTATAAAGGACTCTAAAAGGCTGAATTCATTTGTACCGAATGAGTGTAAATTATATAATAAGCCCTCTGATGATGATTGGTTGCCTTTCCTTAGCTTTCCCTCTATAAGTTTAGTCTTCTCATTTATAGCCTTGCCTAAGAAGTCTATTAGTGTATTCATCCTCGTTCTGTAGATACAGAATAAATTAGGTTCTCCAGAAAGCCCCACATTAACATGCTTTGCAGGGACCTACTAATCCAGAGGTAAGGGGGGTCTGGAGATGAGCCATCCTCTTCCACACCCGGCAGAGAAGAGGTACCAGAGGCGCTTTTGGGTTTAGAGAATGGTGTTTTTAGAAGCCTTGTCAATTATTTTGATTCAGGGGATTTAGGGATCAGATTAAGATTTTCACGTGCATTTGTATGGAGTTTATATGCAGTTATATGATGTGGTTTTGTGGTTTGGCTTTGGGTTTTGGGGTTTTTTTTGAGCTATGAAGTAGCAGAACCAGCCCCTCTGAGCACTGGAAGAGGAATCCTCCCACCCCGGGGGTCCCAGCGTCCCCCGCTATCAGTGCGGTTCAGCCACCTTCTGGCCACCCGTCACCCCTGTGAAGCCATTGCCTCTTTGGCCACCGCCACATCCCACACCCCCCTCTGCCCATCCGGCAGCGTCTCTTGCCCTTGCTGAGCCAAGCCAGTGCACCCACAGGGCAGATGGCACCCATGATGGTTTAGCTACAGTTTTGTTTTTTGGTTTTTTTTTTTCACTTTGCATCTTCATACAAAACCTCCCAAAACACACCTGCAGGTGGCTGAACCTGCCCCTGCAGAGGCTCAGCACGCCATTCCTCTGAGAGCATCCCTTTCTCCCCTTGAGCCCTCTGAAAGCAGCACAGAAGCAGTTTTGATAGTTTCTCTTGCATGTCCCCATGACAAGACCCTGCCCCTTACTTGTCAGGACCTCCGACCAAGTATGGTCCTCTTTCAATCCCAGACATGCCTGCAAGCCTCCTGCACTATGCCCATCTCTGTCCAAATGCCAGCATCATTTGTGAGGCCGTTCTGAGGAAACATCAGCAACATCTCCATAATTTTTGGTCCTGTCCCTGTTGAGGACAGCCAGAGGGACAGCCAGAGGTCCTGTCCCTGCCTGAGGCCATGGCCCTGAACAAGCCCTTTCTGGAAGAACCGCCCCATGTGCAGGCCGGAGCTGCTTCCCCTTCCCCGTGCTGTGACACTAGCCTACGGGCTCCTCTCCAGATCTAATTTTTCCCTTTCCCCACAGGAGACCTGTAGGACAAAAATATGATTCTGAGCACGGCAGAATTGATAGTTTTATCCGTAGGTTCAAAAACCTTAAAGCAGACTCCTTCACCAGAGGGTTTCTGATAGTTAAAGCCTCTTGCTGTTGTTTCTGGACTACCCCAGCTGCAGCAATCATTTGCCTTAAACCCCATGCCTTTGAGCACACCACCCGCTGTGTGGGGCTGCCCGTCTCGGGCCGGCACTGTGAGACAGAAATTCCTCTCAGAAATTCAGTTTCAAGCAAGACCTGAGGCCTTTGTGACACATTTCCTGAGCTTGTGGCTCCCTGCTGGTGGGGCTTCAGGGTGTCCGCAGGCCCAGGGCCATGAGCTCAGCCAACACTGACACCATGTAATCGCACCTCGAGGTGAGCCCCCGGGTGGGAGAGGGCCCATCTAGTCTGCTTGTTTCAAAGTGCCTGAATTAATGTCTTTTATTTCTCCTCACTGTAAGGCTGTCGAGTTTTGTTTTATCTGAAAGCAGAAAGCAGGGGATGTAGCATTTCCAGTCACCAGGAAGAAATGTTATAGGTTTGCCAAAGCAGACTAGCCAACGCCCACAGATTAAAAACAAAGTTTTAATTTTTTCTAGCATAGGCTGCCTGGTTTCAGGCATCATTCTCCAGGCCTACCAGAAAATCGTTAATTCAGTGTGTGTCAGTGAACTGACCCCATGCAAGAAGATGATGTGTGATCCGGTCGGACAGGACCACAGGATCCAGTCGGTCTGTGTCACTTCATGCACAGTAAAGGCGGCGCTACGAGGCCACTAAACAAGTTAGTTTATGTAATTGCAAATGCTGGGCTATGGTTAAGATAAGCCGTTATTTAGCTCTGGATCTGAAATTATATTTTACACAGGCACACTGAATTAAAAAATTATTCTATATTCCATTTGTGTGTGTAATAAATATTTATGTAATTCCTTTAAATGGAAAATGGACGCAGTTACCTTTATGGCTTCTTCCACTATTTTTCTTAAAGATAATGCCAACTAATCAATAACCATGACACCCTTTGGACAACCAGAGCAAAAGACGTTGTGTGTAACCACATAGTAACTGCCTTTGTACCTCTGGAAGCTAAATCAGAATTCCTCTCTAATTCCTAATTTTTTATCCAATTATACATACACCCATTAAAATTAAATCAAATGCACTTGCTTACAACTCTTGCCCTGACCCACACTTTTTTTGTACCAGCTCTCCTCCAGCACAGCTCTAAGGAGAAGCCAGCACAACAGCAGCATGGCATAAGCGAGCGGTCCAGGATATGGGGGTTGCATCCTCTTGTAACGTTTGCCACCCCGTGACAGTGCTGTGACCTTCCTGCTGGCTTGAAGAACTTCTAAAACAAGGGGATAGCTTCATCGTGTGAGCAGTAATTATTGCACTTCATTTTTCTTACATATTTTCCTCCCAACCTTTAGAAAGCTGCAGGCATATTTTCAGAGCATCAAGCCTGAATTCATATTTGCACGATCCATCTGCTGAAGCCAAGTTTATCCTGTAATTAAGGGAATGGCACGCAGAGCAGCGCTGACCACCTGAAGCCTTCTGAGACTTCAGTCCTATTGATCTGGGCACTAAGCAGGGGAAAGGTGTTAGAAGCACTAGTGGATTCATATCTATGTACCCAGTCTTTTCTGTGCTCAAACTCATTTCTTTCTTTGGGAAGTTGAACCGGAATTGAGGAGCATGAGTTAAATATTTCATGTTGTGCTAGAATGTATAATTAATGACCAAATCCTTCAGAAAGGAAAAGATAAGATAAAGCTGCAAAAGCTTAAATAAAGTATTTTCTTTAGCTTGTAGAGAGACTGCTGAAGAAGTGCTTTCCTCCTGTTCTGGTGGTGTTATAAAGAAAATTAGAAAATAACATGCAATAGCAGTAAAACCAGAAACATTCAAAGTAGATTTGAGAAATTATTTGTTATTGCGTGTAGACAGAGGCAATTCATGTTTTATACATACCTCTCTGTTGCACTTGGTTCCTCCACGTTTCACACCCTCCCTTAGGAGCAAGTTTTATTGGCCTCAACATGAAAACAGCTCCGTGTGCTGTTAATTTGTTGTGCCGACCCTGGGAAGTCATGGACAGGGTCTTTGACAGTGCAGAGCCTACAGAACAGGCTCCTCTCCGTTAGGATGGGTGTGATGGCTTCAGCACTTTAAACTGTCTGTCACACTGGCCCCTGAGCTGGCGTGGACGGCATCTGTGCCCACCTGCATGCCCCGAAGGGTGCTGGTCCCCCTCTGCACCTGGCATGGGCTGGCAGGAGCCCCTGGCCGCCCCAGTGGTGTCCAGATGTCCCTGCAGCTGCCAGGTGTCCTGCCCTCCCGTGGAGGAAGGCCACTATTCTTCAGCTTACACTCCCCTCAGGACAGCACGACTGTAGGGATGCCCTCAATCATTTATTTCTACCAAAAGCAAACCCTGATGAGGTCTCTCCCCAGGCAGGGGCCGCTACTGCTGTTACTTCACCCTTGCACAGCTGTGGTGCTTTGTTTGCCCTGATCTGTGGTGTCCCTCAGGAGCACATCCTGGTCCCAGTGTCCCAGCGGGACAGGTGACATTTTGCTCCGGTGCTGAAGGGCTGGAGAAGGATGGTGAATGACGTCTCCAGAGCATCTGAGAACCTCGGTCACTCCTGTCACTGGCCACCACTGAGAAGAGCCTGGCTCTGATCACTTTGCGCCCTCCCTTCAGGTACTTATCCACATGGATAAGATCCCCTGGAGCCTCCTCCTCTCCTGGCTGAGAGGTCCCAGCTCTCTCAGCCTTCCCTCACAGAAGAGGTGCTCCAGACCCTTCATCATATTTGTGGCCCTTCACTGAACTCTCTCCAGCAAGTCCACATCTCTCCTGTACTGGGGAGCCCAGCTCTGGACAAATTCCTCCAGGTGTCGCCTGTAGAGGGGAAGGATAACTTCACTCCACCTGGTCTATTTGAGCGTTGACCTTAACGAAAAACATCTGAAAAATATTTATTTAAAAAACAAACCAACCAACAAACAACAAAAATTCAAAGCAATAATTATTTGGGGGAGTCTCTCTTTCATACTCATGGTGGCAAAGACAGACCTTGGATGAGAGATCTTCAGTTTTTTCATCCCCTGGTTCAAGTAATTTCCAGCATAATGCGAGCCCTGTAGTGTATCTCTGAAGCAGGTCCCTGAGGAAACAGCTTGCTTTTGGAAACTGGAAACGTGCCTGACAGAATCCATGCTCTGTCCTCTACCGCTTCTGCAAGGCATGCAAGGTTTCAAATATGCTCTGAAAGCACTGACTGCTGTTTAGCTCCCCAAAAAAAGTGTTCTGCTTCACTCTGTGTCTGTAACAGAGATCCAAATTGTCCACTGGCAGTTTACAGAAGCAGCAAGTTAATGCTGTGCTCCCTTCGGTTTCATGTAGAAAATAATCACAGAGCTTTGACAACTGAACAATAGACAGTTGCGTGTTGTCTCTGTGCTTTCTTTGAAGAAATCCGTATAAAAAAAAAACCAGCAAGATTTTCACATATAGTTAATCATGCCTATGAGAGACTATCAAAGTTTTTTAAAATTAAGGGAGTTTATCGTGCTGCCATGGTAACAGACGCATACTGCACACCACGGGTCTCAAACTACAGGGCAGCTTTTCGAGATACATAAAATAAGGGAAAGCAACAGAGAATTCAGTAATTAAGGCACATTTATGTAAGCAATGAAACAGTAAGCATGCAAGAAACTTGAAAATGAAACACATTAATGGTCTTTTCCTTGCCATGTTGAAAGGTGCCTTGTGTGGATGGGATGAGTGTCTGCTCCGAGAGACAGCAGCTGCAGCAAGCCTGAGCCTGCACACGATGCAGGGTTTGGAACAGATCACCCCCAGAGGTCTCCTGTAAACACCCTGTTCCAGAGTTGTGTCACTCCATATGGTGCCAGCGCAGCCACCCGTCGCCACCTGGCGTCAAGGCCTCTGGGGGGATATTGCTGCCACTGCCACGCTTTTCCCTTTTAAAGGATTCCCCATTACCTTTCAACACAGACAGTTGTTACAAGGGATGCAGAACTGGGAGATTTGCCCACCCACCCCCTATTCCTACTTGGAAGAAAACTAAAAATTTGAATTAATAAAAAAAGTCACAAAGATATCTACGTTTGTGCCAAAGAAAGATTTCATGAAAGCCAAATGGCTTGAAATAACACATACCTCAGGACAGGCCAGGTTAAAATGCAAACAACAGTATTTACTTATAACAGCCAGCAGAGACAACACTGTGAAAAATGTTCATAAAAGCAAAATGTTTATAAAAGACTGAAGTGGAGAAAGGAAAGAAAACAACACTCAGTCACTCAGTCTCTTTGTGCAAAATATCCTATGTTCAAGGTTTACCACGTTGTCTCCAGATGGTTTATTGCTGGGCGTACTGACGTGATCTGCCCCATCAGAGATGTCCTTCCTCCACAGCTCAGGCCAGACTCCTTGGGGACACCTTTCTCGGTGAGGCAGCAATTTCACTGTCATTAAACGAGCGAATGGTTCCAGTTTTACATCAGTCCAGCAAAACCCTCCCACCAGAAAATGCTTTCCAGCAGTGTGATGGACTTGTAGCCACTCGAAGAGTCATCCTGCACCGCTGCATCCTTCTGGCTTCCTCCAGAGAGCACCAGCGGTGCCACTGGGGTCGTAACTTCTCATGATCCGAACTAGCAGACTGTGCTTCAAAAACTGTGAGACACAGTCCTGCCAGCGTACCTGCGTTCATACCAGGCATCACACTTCAGCTAATGAAGAAATAACAAGTAATGAATAAACAACCAACAGCATTGGAGGCTCAAGGGGAACAAAGATGCTGGAATACAGAAAACTCCTCCTGCATATTAGCCAAAATATTTCCCCATGACAGCGGTCAAACACTGGAGCCGAGGCCCAGAGTGGTGGGGACATCTCCGTCCTCACAGACGTTCAAAACCTGACCGGTTATGACCTAGAACAAACCTTGACGTTGGGTGTATCATTGAGACTGATCCATCTTTGAGCAGGGGTTTGGATCAGATTACCTCCAGAGTTTTCCTTTAAACACCACTATTCTATAGTTGTGCCACTCCATAAATTCTAACTAAATCCCCTAAAAGGGTAGGCTAAAAAATTTAAGCATAAAAACTTGTGCCTAAGAAGTACTAGTCCTTGCTTGTTTCTTTTTCTCTTAACATATAAAATCTTTCTCTCTCTCTACATATATATGTCCACATAAACATAGCTATGGGAGGACACCAAGAGAGAGAAAAATGTGATTCTCACTATAACCCAACGCACACATGGGTTATGTCATGATGCACATGTGATAGCATGTGGGGCTGATTTACAGGGTCTTACCAGGTCTAGTGGGAGGTGTCTCTGCCCATGGCAGGGGTTGGAACTACACGATCTTTAAGTTCCCTTCCAACCCAAGCCATTCTATGATTCTATGATTTTACCGGACCTATCACTCTACTTTGGGGCTTTTCATCTTGCAAATTTTTAGAAATTGTCTGATCATTAAACATCAGGGCTAGCAGGGCTCTGCTGGTCGCTGCCTGCCCATGTCAGAGTCCCAGGGGCCAAAGCCACTGGCCCTTCACAGATCCACCTGCCAGATTCACCTGTGCGGGTGAACTGCTTGTCCTCCGCAGCCACCCAGCAGACCCCAAGAGTCGTGGTGCGGTGGTCTGGTGTGGCGTGCAGAGGATGCCCTCCCGTGGCCGTCCCACCAGGCTCAGATGATGAGGTGAAGATCAGCATTTCTTCTGAGCCTCTGAAGCCTCCAAGGGAGGACCATTAAGGGACAACCATCCCCCTGTCCACAGCCATGGGGGGCATCTCACCTGACACCCTCACCCATGACACCGACCTCCGTCTCTGCCCTTCGGACAACCAACCTCAGAAAGATAAAGTCAGCCCATGAACAGCATCCGAAGAGGAAAAACAGTGCATTAAATACGCAGACAGACCTTTCAAAGGGGCCAAAACCAGCGTCAGACTCTGAAAATTGACAGAGGACATCAGTTAGCATCAAGATAAAGTTAAAAATTTATGGGTGGTGTTTCACACAAATATAAATAAACAGATAAATAGACCCAACAGGAACTGTTTGTGTGAATGCACAGAATAAAATCTGTGATCAGGAATTCCAGTAAAGGGCACCAACGTCAGACTCTGGATAAGGAAGAAAAGTAGAAAATTGATCAAAACTGAAGACCGTATCAGAGGTCTTTCATTATAATTAACTGCTTTTTCAAGCTTCTCTGTTGAGATTGCTTTGAACCTGTAAACTCCCACTATGTATGAAATGTTAAGATTATTAGCTTTACTAAATGAACTTGGATGCCAAATCCCCTTTCTCCTCTGCTGAAACAGCGTCTTGGACAGTGTGAGCATGGAGCATCTACATCATTCTGCCAGTGTCCTTATCGACCTTCTCTTAGATCTTTAAAACATCTGTGGATGAATTTACACTTGAAATTGAATAGCTTTTTTCTGCTTAAGGGTGTTAGTGCATTAGAAATGTCAGCCTCTGAAATAGATATCACAAGGCATTTAGTTATAAAAAGGAACACAATTTTATTACCTGACAAAGACAAGCTTAAAACATCTCAGTTAAGAGACACAGCTGATTTTCACCTAAATAGAGCAGGAGAAATATACTGTCAGTTGTTTCCCAAAGCCAACTTATCACAAAGCTGATGCAGCAAAATTGTGCTCATGAGATCCTGGTTATTTTCTCCCTTCTAACAAAACATGAGAGCACAAGGCAAGTGCAAAGAGCCAGCCAGATAACAAACAAGATTGTGAAGAATTAGAAGGTGGTTGGAAGAGATCATGAAGAAAGCAAACTCGCTATACTTGCCATTTCGCTAATTTTCAGGTAAAGCAGGCAGTATCCCAAGCGCTCTGTGCATCCCAACGCCCACCACTGCTTGAGCAGAGGCCACAGAGGGTTTGCTGCAATTCATCTGTGTCAGCCTGTTTGCTGTCAAATTTGTGTCAGCCTGTTTGCTGACACAGGCGTGTCACTGAGTGGCCAGTGAGAGTCACAGCTCTCATCAGAGTCAAGTTTAAGTTAACAAAAAGCAAGTTTTAAAGCAAAGACAACTTCCCTTCTTAATCAGAGAAGACGACCAAATGCCCACATGAAAGCTGCTTATGTTCTGTGTCGCAGAAACCTTAGTGAAAACCACACTGGTCATATCTGCTAATGATCAACATCCACTCTTCGTGTTACAATCAATATTCTCTTGCATTTCATTTTCCTCTCTCTGCCTTCTGAGGCTTTGTTTCACCTCATTCACTAGAAGCTACAGGCAGGCCCTAGATAGCAAAGATTTAACGTGCTGTGAGAGCTGTCAGGAAGGTATATCCTTACATTGCTGGTCTTTTTTTCTAAACACGAAAGTGTATTGTCATGCCAAATTTGCATTAAAAGCAGGAGAGTAGCCAAGAGAAGTCAGTGAAAACAAAGTTAATTGCTGCAACCATTAAGCACTAGTAAACAGAGTCCTGTGTAAATGGTGAGTCCCAGGTTTAAGATTATTGGCATTAGGATCAAGCTGAGAATTCGTGAGTGGGAGGCAAACCACAAAGAGCAACATTCATCACCCCAGATTCTCAGTCGAATGTGATGACAAATAAGGACATTAATCATCAGCTGTGAGGCAGAAGCAACAAAAATACAACGGCAAGCCTACACCTACTGTTAGAATACTAGAGAAAACTAACAAGCCTGAGACATCTCCGAAAATAATGTGCACAGGTGTGTCTTGAATAACGGAGAGGATTTTTAATGTAATAAACTGTGATATAATAAACTGATAATATAATTACCAGCATTTATTCAGCAATCAGAACTGTTGTCAAACACTGATGCTCTGTTTTATGCAGAAGCTTGACAAAGAGATTGCCAGTCTTCAACAGGGAAGTGAAACAAGATTTATACAATTTAGTCCAAGTACTCCTTCTGTCTTCTCTAGCGTTTGATCAAAATAAATGAGGGGTGTTGTGCACTGCACGCACCGCTGACCGAACCTCACATTCTAAAGAAAATACTTCCCTAAAGCCCACAGCAGAACCATTTGCCAAAGTAAATAAATCGAGACCTGTCAATTGAGGGTCTGCCTGCCTTAAGTGTATGTTCAAAATGCTATGTTTCTCCTTTTCCTCCATTTTCCACAACAGCTATCCATGGGTCTGTGGCCAGCAGGCTTGGTAAATCTTAATTTGAGATTAACAGTAATAGGAAGAGGTGAGGGAGAGAACAAAGTCCAGATTTTTACCCAAAAGTTTTACAAACACTGGATGAAGCAGAATCCAAACCCTGGTGTCCACCAGGTCCAAAACCCAAAGTCCCTGTTTTCTTCTATCCCAGCCCATCACTGGCGGGGGGTGAGGAGCAGAACAGCCCTTAGGGCTGCTCGGCAGTGGTTAACACACGCCTGTGCTATCAACGCTGTGTCCAACACAGATCCCAAACATGGCACCAGGCAACGGCCTATGAAAAAAATTAACTCTATCCCACCCAAAACCAACACACCCGCCTTGGCTGGGCTGGGGACGTGCCATCTCCACTCAGCGTTCCCAGGGGCAGGTACGAGCGCCTCAGCCCCCACGGAGGGGCAGGGATGGTGATGTTAAAGCCGTGTGACACTCTCCACTGGGGCCAGGAAGCCACCCTCCTCGTCCCGAAGGAGCTTTGTGCTCCTGGAAAATCGCTGTCATGCTTTGCCATCCCCTGCAGGGGTCCGGTCCTCTCCCAAGCTGCAGCTGGAAGGAGAGAGGGAGCAGCTGGGCAGGGAATGCGAGTGGGCTCAGTGCGTGTGGGAAAGGTGCAGGGCTGGCCAGGCATGGGGTGGGGGGTGGGCACAGACACCCCCACGCAAGACTTATGCAGCTTTTGCAGGCTCATTTTCCCTGTTTCTCTCTTTTCCTGGAGCGGTTCATCCCAAGTTGGGCCAAATATGAGGAGCTCATCATAGAATCATAGAGTCACAGAATGGTTTGGGCTGGAAGGGACCTTAAAGGCCACCCAGTGCCACCCCCTACCCTGGGCAGGGACACCTCCCACCAGCCCAGGTTGCTCCAAGCCCCGTCCAACCTGGCCTTGAACCCCTCCAGGGACGGGGCAGCCACAGCTTCTCTGGGCAACCTGGGCCAGGGGCTCACCCCCCTCACAGCAAAGAATTTCTGCCCGAGATCTCACCTGAATCTCCCCTCTTTCAGTGTAAAAACCTTCCCCCTCGTCCCATGGCTCCCCTCCCTGATCCAGAGTCCCTCCCCAGCTTTCCTGGAGCCCCTTTAGAGACTGGAAGGGACTGGAAGGTCTCCCTGGAGCCTTCTCTCCTCCAGGCTGAACCCCCCCAGCTCTCTCGGCCTGTCCCCACAGCAGAGGGGCTCCAGCCCTCCCAGCATCTCCGGGGCCTCCTCTGGCCCCGCTCCAACAGCTCCGTATCCTTCTGCTGTTGGTGCCCCAGAGCTGGAGGCAGCGCTGCAGGGGGGTCTCACAGAGCGGAGCAGAGGGGCAGAATCCCCCCCTCGCCCTGCTGCCCACGCTGCTGGGGATGCAGCCCGGGATGCGGGGGGTTTCTGGGCTGCCAGCGCACGTTGCCGGTGCGTGTTGAGCTTCTCATCCACCAACACCCCCAAGTCCTTCTCCTCAGGGCTGCTCTCAGTCCGTTCTTTGCCCAGCCTGGAGTCGTGCTTGGGCATGAGCCAGAGCACCCTGAGCCCAGGCTGCCCCCTGGGATGGGGCACCCTGCCGTGACCCCCGGGCATGGGGCACCCTGCCGACCCTGGGGATGGGGCACCCCACAGCCCAGCCTGCAGAGCTTTACATTTCCTATTGCAGCCCTGCTGCAAAGGACAAGCGAGTTGGGGGAAATGTCCCAGTTTTAGCTTTCTGTTGCAGTGAAGAAATGTGAAATCCCGGGGTGGTGCAGAACCAGCGGCCACTGGGAGGAACCAGTACTGGCAAGGCGTGACCAAAACTGGGAGAGAAACGGAAATCTGCTTAATAGGAAATGGTGCCATCAAATGGTTTAAGAATAAGACGGCATGTTTCCATAGCAACAAAAAGAAAGCGAAAAAAACTAGTCAATAAAAATTCCAACATCTTCTTCCATGTTAAACTGATTTTTCCCAAATCTATACTAGTAATGGACAGGTTAGTACCAGAAAATGAAGTATGCTAATGCGGTGAGTATTCTCCCCTTAATAAACATTTCTTAGAATGCACGTCATGAAGTGGAAATACGGTATTTGCCAGCCTTACTCAACCAAAAATATGCCTTACTTATTAATAATATATTGATTTGCATAATGATAAGCAGGTACATCATTATTTTTATTATTGTAACAGGAGATAAACCAAAAACACATGCATGGGTTAACAAAGAAGAGTGATTTCTCTGAGAGCTCTATATTTATCATTTGCTAAAAGCATCTTGCAGAAAAAATGTAGATTTTTTGTGACTTGGAAATAAAACCAGTATAATAGTTAACTAATGCTTGTAATTAAAAGCAATACCCAAGTAGTCCACCGAAGGGCTTATTTTAATTTCTAGGAATGCATCTTTTCCAGCATAGCTGCAGTACACCCAACACATGGCAAAACCATCTCTGGTCTATGCCTGTTTGGTTATTAGTTTATTGTTACGACAACCAGAGAAGCAGTTCGCAAGCACAGCACACCGAAAGACTGATTTTCTTTTTTTCTATTAGCTCTGCAATGAATATGCACCCACTGTCACGTAAAGATAGCTAATAGGATAAAAGACAGTAAGACAGAGGAAGGAAAGGGATGAGATAGACTCCGTGACATTGAGAGGGTGCCAGAAACCCAGAGAAGCAACAAGTCAGTGTTGCTGTTGAATCACTCTAGCACTGAATCTTTTTCTGATGTCAGTTTTCATGTGCCCTGGGCATACGTCCAACGCAAAGGTCTTTCTTCTTGTTTATATTTTGATGTGCCCCAGCATGAGACTTTGTAATTAGGAGTCTGTGAAAAAAAATGGCTTTGGGGATTAGCTGCCAAACCTGAAGAGGAAAAAGAATTTGGATGGAAACAATATTTTTCTCACTGAAATGAAAACCAGAAAGCACTTCTTTCATGTTGGCAGAAGCCATCTATTCAGCTAAACCAGAGCCCTTGCGCACCAGGCGCAGCGGTACGGGCACCAAAGGCCGCGCCATCCAGCTGCGCAGGCGCGGGCGAGCTCTCCCCAGACCTGATCCCAGGAAATCCCTCTCAGCCTGGGGGTGGCTCGTCCTGCCTGGCCCAGGCTCACCCCTGCAGGGTCCCTGCCTTTCTGCGGCGGGGGTCGGCCCCTTTCCCCGCCGGACTGCAGGTTCCCGGGGCAGGAGCTCCCCGAGCTCAGCGTTCCCCAGAGCTCCCGGGGGGGGGGGACGCCTGCTGCTCACCCCACAGCATCCCCCCAGCCCGCCCCGTGTCCGAGGCAGCCGCTGTCACCCAGTTCTCTCGCTTACCGAGGACAGAGACTGCATCTTTCTTCAGCAGCGAGGCTGCCTCCTCATGACATGCTGTAACACAGAGCAATTTTTCTTCCAAAGCTGTATAGTTCAGGATAGTCCTAAAGGATTTGGACCACTCTCCTTCATCCAGGTTCTTGCTGCTGTGCATGGGGTAAAAGCAATCTTTATGCTAGACCTGCACTGGATTGTACCCTCGGTGGGCATCTCCTGCTGGCTGCCCTAAAATCATCATCTTTTCTTTCGTTTTTTTTTGGGAAGCAATTGGCTGAAGCACACTGAGCTGCTGACCGGCAGCTGTTTGGGTTTGCTTTTCAGCCTGTGCAGGAATGCCTGCGGCAGCTCTCTGCTGACCAAACGGCTGATTCCACCAGCTGAACATATGGTACAGATGCTTTCTTTTATTTAATCAGTATTAAAGCTCTCTAATTAAATCAATACTAAATCAATTTTTTCTCATTGTTCATGTTTTTATGTTGGTAAAAATGTCAGTCACTAGTGCAGTCTGGGCCGTTCCCAGGGCGGGGAGCGCAGCCGAACGGACTCTCCCAGCAGCGTGAATGAGAAGTTGTGAGCTGAGCACCCTCCGGTCCTCCTTCCTCTCGGTCTTACGCCCACAGCTCACGTGCAATTGCTTTTATGGGTATGTCACGCTCTGAAGCAGGAGTCCTGTTCTCGTTTCCGTCTGTACTGCCGGAGAGCAGGGTGCCACCCCCCAGCTCTGCTTGGATGACAGGGGTGACACTCGCTTTTGGGTCCGCAGCACAACCCCTGCCCCTTTTTAATTTTCAACATAGCTATGGTTGTTGCAGGCTCTGGCGCTGCAGACTCTGCTGGCCGACCTGACCCAGCCGCAGGCAGCCCTTGACCTCTCTCACTGCTGGGCAAAGGATGAACTGGACAAAAGGAAATAGTAATCAGCAAGAAATGTGATACATCACTGAGACTAACTCTCATGGTCCCTTGAAACGCTGCAATAATTCGGAAATGACAGTGACAGGTTTGCAAAGCACAGAAGAACTTTCCATCTGGCCTAAACAGGCATCAGAGGGTCGTGTATTTGCTCCACTCTATCCTTGCTCTTGTTGCTCTGAGATGTAGGACGGATTTGGCCTCATGAGGGCAGTCGTGGTAACCAGCTAAAAGGGTCCCTTCACCAGTGGCAGCCCTCCCCTCCCGGCCCCGCAGGGTCCTGCTGGAGCCCCGGCTCCCCTCCCGGCCCCGCAGGGTCCTGCTGGAGCCCCGGCTCCCCTCCCGGCCCCGCAGGGTCCTGCTGATGTCCCGGCTCCCCTCCCGGCCCCGCAGGGTCCTGCTGGAGCCCCGGCTCCCCTCCCGGCCTGCAGGGTCCTGCTGGTGTCCCGGCTCCCCTCCCGGCCCCGCAGGGTCCTGCTGGAGCCCCGGCTCCCCTCCCGGCCCCGCAGGGTCCTGCTGGAGCCCCGGCTCCCCTCCCGGCCCCGCAGGGTCCTGCTGGAGCCCCGGCTCCCCTCCCGGCCCCGCAGGGTCCTGCTGGTGTCCCGGCTCCCCTCCCGGCCCCGCAGGGTCCTGCTGGTGTCCCGGCTCCCCTCCCGGCCCCGCAGGGTCCTGCTGGAGCCCCGGCTCCCCTCCCGGCCCCGCAGGGTCCTGCTGGAGCCCCGGCTCCCCTCCCGGCCCCGCAGGGTCCTGCTGGAGCCCCGGCTCCCCTCCCGGCCCTGCAGGGTCCTGCTGGAGCCCCGGCTCCCCTCCCGGCCCTGCAGGGTCCTGCTGGAGCCCCGGCTCCCCTCCCGGCCTGCAGGGTCCTGCTGGAGCCCCGGCTCCCCTCCCGGCCCTGCAGGGTCCTGCTGGAGCCCCGGCTCCCCTCCCGGCCCTGCAGGGTCCTGCTGGTGTCCCGGCTCCCCTCCCGGCCCCGCAGGGTCCTGCTGGTGTCCCGGCTCCCCTCCCGGCCCTGCAGAGCTGCAGCCGCTGGTGCTGTGATACAGCCCCTGAGCAGCTGCTTCCGCATCCTTAGTTCCCAGAAGCCCTGAACAGTCTCGGCTGTGGCTGTAAATGATGCTTTTCAAATGGTCCCCAAGAGCTAGACACAGGTTTTCCAAGAGAAAAATATCATTTGTTCCAAAAATTACATTGAGTAGAACCGTTGAAGAATTTTTTTTTGTGGAGTCATGCTCTATCAACCAGAACAGATAGCAGAAAAAAAAATAACAACTGCCCAAATATTAACCATTATCTGTCAGTATAGATTAATAGCGCCCAAACTTCATTGCATAAAAGGCTACACTTGCCTAATAAAACAGCAATAGTTTTTATGTGAGACCTCACTTTAATCCTTCTGCATTCCTGGGCTGTTTAGGCTGCCTTGCTTCAAATGTCAAATCTAATCAGTGTGCCACCTTCTGTTAAAAGCATGCTTTTTAAATAAAACTTTGATAGACATTTGTCTTACATAAAACTTATTCTTCTGTGGAAAGATCAAAAGCAGAACACTGAAGGGAGGATTTGTCTAAAATCAAAGAAATTCCCTCTAGCTGTCTCCTAAGTGCCTTACCCTCAGAGTTCATTTCACTTTGATTACACATCACCCTGTGCAGACACTGCCACCACCAAATAAGAGAATTAGGAATTTAGCTCTGGAGTTACTCACCGAAGCGTGGCGTCAAAGGAGCGGAGGATGCCTTTGCTGCCCGAGGGCTGCACATGCCCTCGCACGCTTCTCTGTGGATGCGTGCTTTCACATCAGCCAGGATGTATGTATTTATGTGTTTACATACTTCAGTTGTTAATACTTATCAATTCCTGTCCAAACCTTTGAGTCCTTTTCAAGAGTCACTGTTCCCCATTCAGGCAGAGGTGGGCAATGCGGCTGGCATCGCGGTGCCCGGCAGTGCAGCGGGTCGTGCTGCGGTGTGGCTGTCGCCCACCCCCAGCACAGCCAGGCAGTTCTTCTGTGCAGGATGAGACATCTACGACTCCAACAGGAAGACGCACTTCAGAGGAGCACAGGTCTCGTGCCACACCGGCGCGGGAATAACCACCAGCACCAGCACAGGCTCCAGGGCACCACAGTGAACCCTTCTGCGTGCGGCTGTCCAAGGCCTCCCCGGGTCTGTCCGCTCTGGGCAGAGACGGTAACACAGCGCTCGTGCAGCCATTCTGCTTTTGTGTGCTGGAGAAACCCTCCAGGGATGGATGGATGGATGGATGGATGGATGGATGGATGGATGGATGGATGGATGGGTGGAGGCACACAGGACTGCCCTCTGCTGCCGAGCAAACAGCCAGCATCAGCAGCAATCCTGCTCTCTCTCTTTACATGTACACATAGATATGAATACACATATGTATCCGTATATCTATGTTTGTGTATGCATGTACACTTTCCCACTGTATGCTAAGTCTTATGAGAGGCAACTGAGGGAGCTGGGGGTGTTCAGCCTGGAGAAAAGAGGGCTGAGGGGAGACCTTCTCGCTCTCTACGGCTCCCTGAAAGGAGGGGGCAGCCAGGGGGGGTCGGGCTCTTCTCCCAAGAACAGGCGATGGGACAAGAGGAAACAGCCTCAAGTTGTGCCAGGGGAGGTTTAGGATGGATATTGGGAAAAATTTCTCCACCAAAAGGGTTGTCGAGCACTGGAAGAGCCTGCCCAGGGCAGTGGTGGAGTCGCCATCCCTGGGGGGATTTAAAAGCTGGGCAGACGCGGTGCTGAGGGACGTGGGGTAGTGGTGGTCTTGGCAGTGTTGAGTTGGCGGTTGGACTCAATGATCTTAAAGGTCCCTTCCAACCCAGATCATTCTACGATTCTATGATTTTAAGCTACATGAATCCAAATAAATCACATATGGAAACATAGCCTGTATCTGATATATTTTGCATAACAGCAAGTGTGATGATGCGAATGAGGGCAAGGAAATAGTTTCAAATTTAAATAACCATGAAGTAAACATAAGGGTGTAAATATGTATCTCCCATTTGTCGTGCAGAAGGGCTGAAGAAGTGATTGCAGGCCATCCATAACGGCTTCATCACAAAGGGAAAGTTCCAATTCTTCTGGGCACACACTGCGAGACTGTGCAAACATTGACACCAGTTTTAATCAAGTTAAACTGCAGTCATTTCACTCAGTATTATTTCATTAGAAGAACTGTGATGTGAAAAAATAATTTTCCTTAATTAACATTTTACTCAATTAATTATTTCTCTCAGAGGAGATCTGAACTTTATTAAATTACTCGAAAGAAAGAAAACACATCTCAAAATGGATATTGCATTAATTCAATGCAACCCATAAGCTTCCATTTCAATAATGATTGTCATTTATACTGATCTTTACAAATCTTCTCAAATCAATAATCTTTCACAGAGGTTAAATTTTGCCTTAAGACAGAGACCATAAGAAGAGAAATGTCATGTCTCAGATCCCTGGAATGTCTTGCAAGCATAAAATGAGACATGAAAAAGAGGCAGAGAAGCAGCAATGTTATTTTTGCCTGGAGGAACAGAATTCTGTTGATTTTATGAGCTGTGCAGATACTGTAAAATTCAGGCTCTCTGTTCAAGTTAGCCTGGTCCATTTGACAGCTGGAGCCTCCTCTGGATCCGTCAGCCCCCTGTTCCACTGGAACACCTATTTCCTCCCGATCAGGCATCATTCAGAAGAGCATCCATCCATCCATCCATCCATCCATCCATCCATCCATCCATCCATCACCTCTCCTGTACGCGTGTTTTCCTGCACGCTGCTTCCCACGCCAGCACGGCTGGGCAGTGCTGGGACGCTGACCCCACCGTGGTTGCAGAAGGGAGACTGGCAGCCATTTCCCCGCCTAGGAGCAGTCCACCAGCGCTGCCCCCAGCCTCTGCTCCCGCAGCTGGAAGGCAGATCTCTGCTGGTGTGAAGGGTTGTCAAGTATTGGAACAGGCTGCCCAGGGAAGGCATTGAGTCGCCATCCCTGGAGGGATTTAAAAGAGGTGTAGATTTGGTGTTGAGGGACATGGGCTACTGGTAACTTGGCAGTGCTGGGTTAGTGGTTGGACTTCATGATCTTAAAGGTCTCTTCCAACCAAATCGACTCAATGACTCTGTGGTGGTCCCTGAACAGGAGCCCCCGGCCTTGCCAGGTCCCAGCTGGGGCTGTGCTGGGGTGGGGAAGGGGCAGTGTCCCACCATCACCCCGGCATGCTGAGCAGCGAGGTTCTCCATGTGCTGCCGCCTCTTCCCCTGACTGAAACACTGATGTCTGACGCTGAACGTGTCTCAGGAAGGGCTGGGCTGGGGGTCGGGCAGATCCTGGACCATCCCCCTCCAGGGTCGCTGGGGTGTTGTGGTCCCAGCCTGGCAGGGGAGGCCGGGCGGTCCCTGCTGGGCTGCCTGCCCCTCGGTCAGGCACCACCCAGGCACCCCAAGGCAGGTCCCCCGGCCAGCAGCCCTCTCCCAGCTGCCCCATGGCCCTGTGGCCAGGGGCAATGTGCCACGGGCACAGCCCTCGGCCTGCTCCCTATGCCCCTGAACATGCTGCCATGCCACCTCCAAGAGCCCCTTGGAGCAAGCTGTATTTGCAGGTAACCAACACCGGCATTTAAAGAGAGTGATTAGCATTCACATAGAGTACCTCTGAAATCACTCCACTCCATAATTATGCTCAAATTCATTAGCAAGACTATTAGAACTATAATTAAGTTCCAAGACTTGCATGAGCTCCAGACAAAACCAGAACTTTTTATGAAGGATGGCTACTGGAGTCACCAGCATCAAGGAGGTAAAATTACACCCACAGCAGTGTGAATATATTGCTTAACAGTCTTGAAGTCACATTTTTATGTTGGTTTCTTTTGTAACATCCTAGTATAAAGTGTAATTTTAATATCTCACGTCTACCTTTTTCTTTCTGTTGTTGGATCAGGATTCCTAACAAAAAAATTGCATGGAAAAGCTAGCTTACTAACTTAGTTACTAATTCCCTTGGTGCAGCCTCTGGCTGCGTCTACACCGCTGGACCATCCAGCTGCTGAACCTGCTGTCCCTCTTCCAGTATACCAAATTGGTGCCTGCGCTTTGCGGGTACCACATATCGCACACCACACGTGTGGCAGGCAGCGGTGCCACGCAGGGAGCATCTTCAGTCCTGGCTGATGTGCACAGCCTTGTACTAAACCCATCAATCACTACTGTCCCTGCCAAAAAAACAGGAAAAAAATCCATGGAAACTGTAGT
Organism: Alca torda; assembly: GCA_008658365.1. Classification (NCBI taxonomy): domain Eukaryota; kingdom Metazoa; phylum Chordata; class Aves; order Charadriiformes; family Alcidae; genus Alca; species Alca torda. Next base: position 63,406 of record CM018080.1, on the reverse strand, counting down.
CCAAGCAACTTTGTAACCACATTTCTGGGGACAGGTTCTACTGACAGTTTACTACACTAAATAGGTCCTTCCCTCCAGCCCCATGTTGCACCCATCAGGTTATTTTTGTGCTGTGTTCCTGGAGGTTTCTGGGGAGGCACTACTGCCGCCGTGCTGCGCCTCCCAGACACCCCCAGAAACCCATGGGGACGGCAGGGTCCGGTCTTCCCTCCTTCTCCTCGGCAGCCGACACACCAGTCTGACTGGTGTCAGAGCACATCTTCACAAACCTCGTAAGTCAGACAGAGCAGAGAACCCTCGGTATTTAGTCCTTGCATGTTCCACTTTGGAAAGGCAGCTGAAGGGGAAAATCCTCAGCAGAGGCTGAAGTCATAAATCCCAGCAGTCCAAAGGGATTCACAGCAGTTTTGCTGACACCCGGCACGGTGCCAGTCCTGGCAGGGCTGAGCAAGGCGCGGGCAGTGGGGACGGCATCAGAGGGACCGGTCCTGCTCAGGAGGTGAGTCCCTGGCGCGGGACACCCAAACCCAGCCCTCCGGAATCAGGTCTCTGGTGCCTGCTTGTCTCCTTCCAAACAACATCTAGGGACAGCTTTCCTTTGGGAGACAAACCCCACAGACAGGTTGTGCAGGTCAGGCTTTCTCATGGTCTTCAGCTGGTGGAGGTGAGCAAAGCTCCCCTGGAGGTTTCAGTTGTGCAACCTGTAACGCACAAACATTTTTGAGGAAGGGAAATACAGGGATGTGTGACAAGTGCTGACTTTCCATTCCAGATGCCTCTTAAAGTACCTGAAAGGCTCTAAACAGGGATGAGACGAGACTCTCCACTCACAGGAACTGTTTTCACCTTTGCAGCAACAAACCACATGTATGACATCTCTTACACGGTAGTGAAATCCTGCCTTTTACTTTAAAGAAGGAACCTAGAGAAGTCTCGGGAGGTTCAAGGACTGTTAGAAGTTAATTGTTTTCTGTTCTTGTCTGATAATGGCAAATGGGGGGAAAAAAGGTATTCAACATAAAACCTCAGATAAGAAAAGCTTCCATTACTGTGCACATACTCATAATTTTCCTTGAGAACAATCTGGAATTTGTACACTTTTCTTTACTTGAGTCATAACTGTGTTTCAAATATGGATAATTTATCGGTTTCCCTTTCTGTTCTTCTGACATATTTGGTTATATATGTGAAAATAAAAATAAGGTGCTCCGTGGAGCTGAGAGAGTAAAAATTGTACAGTGCCCTGCAGAGATAACCCATTATCCTCATCAACTGTTATCTAAATGGAGAACAGTAAATCTCAGTCTGTTTTCAGGGAGCCACAGCCTGCACATTTTTCAGAACAGTTGTGAGATTTGTCTGATTCAGCGACACCATTATTAATGAGAGTAGGAAATAGCAGCAAATGTGTCTCTCCGTTGGTCCTCCAACGACGGTGTCTCACAGCTGTTGTCAGATGGCTCAATGGAGGCATGTTCCCCAGAGATGTTTTTTCAGCAAGAAACAAAATCAAATGAAAAAGGAGAGTTCATCATTACAAGCTCAGAGCCAGAGAACAGGCACAGAGGAGCTGTGGCGCTGCTGAACGTCCTGTGGGACGAGCCATCAGAGGTGACCCCAGCATGTCCCCTGTGCCTCAGGCAGGGATGTGGGGAGCTCTGCTGGGGCGGGCGTCACTATCCAGCTCCCGAGGGGGATCCGCAGCTCCCGGAGAGCCTCGCACGGGCAAGAACTGCCCTGGGCTGCACCAGGGCTGGGCAACCCAGCAGAGAGCTGCTTCCAGCATCTTGTGCTCCACACAGGGGAGCTGTGCTTGGCTGCCTGCTCCGGTATGACTCCTCCAGGAGAGCCAGGTGTCCTGCACGGCACGGCACAGCCTGTGTGCAGGGCAAGCCAGATGTGTGCACCGCAGCTCATACACACAGGGCTCAAGACAGAGAGTAATGGAGTGATGCAGGGAGGAAGAACGTACTTTGGCAACTGCTGTGAGGCATCAGGTTGAATACAGACTTCTGCCATCTGTGTTTTCCCTTGATGACCTCTAAAGCATCGCTAACTCCTCCTTAGGGTGAACACACAAAACACCAGAATGCAAATAGGCTGTATTCAGAGCAACTCCTCTGGTCCCTGCCAGGTGATACTCACCCTTCACGGAGTATTTCTCCAAGCCAAGGAGCTGCACACTTTGTCAAGGCCACTAATACACATTTTTGTAATCTTTGTTTGATTTAGGTTTTGGTTATATATACATTATGCTTTCCCAGTAGAAGGTACTTTCAGTCAAACCCACAAGAAAGTCTGTGTGACGCAGAGCCCTGGGCTGGAAGTACCAGTGCGCTAATGGTTGCTTGCGACCTTGTCCCTGGGCATTGCCCCATGTCATGTAGTGCTCACACAGCCAGGATTCCCTCAAGCCTAAGCAGACCATATTCGGCACAAAGAGTGAATAAAAACATGTGAGCATCAGAATATCACACCATTTTTCTTAAATGAACAGGCGGCTTCTAGAGAAGATGTTTGTCCATCGGTGCTTTCTACCCATGATTTCTCCAGAGGAGTGGAGGACTGGCTGCCGTGAGCATAGTGCCATGAGGTTCCGCACCTTCTGTCTCTTCTGCTGCAGGAGCATCAGGCTCGATGCTGCTGCTGTTCCCGGGGCTCTCTTGGTCCCTGAACCTGTCCCTTCCCCACCACTGTCTCCATGACCTTCGCGGAGGGGGCCAGTAAATCGTCTGTGGCTCGACCCACTGAGAGGCTTTCTTACATTCTATTTTTTATGACTCATATATCTGGTATTTGTTCTGAAAGTCTCTGCTTATATACACATAGTATATTTGATATATAAACCCATATAAATACCACTGGCATATAATGAGGCACTGAAATTAATACAGACTATGCGCTTAGTGCTGCTGGATCATATTTAATCAAAACTCCAATTTTACTGGTGATAAGGAAGAAATCTTTATTGATAGAGATATAAAATATGAAAAACTGCCTCTCATAAGGAGGCATTAAAAACTAATTCACAGAAAAATCTAGCTTAGGAAATGCACTGCAATAGGAAAAGAAGGCAGGGGAAGAGAGAGAGAGAGAAAGGCAGAGGGAGAATGGGAGAGAGAAAGCGAGAGAACGCCAGAGGTGGAAACGTGCGTAGATTTACAATGTACTGCAGAAAAAATATTCTCTGCTACCTCTGTAAAGCAATATTGTACAGTATTTGCTCCTAAAGCAGGTCTTTAGTGACGAACAGAGCTGAATGAGCAAGCCATAATGATTAATTCATTCGCTGTATGGTGCTTCTCTCCCTGTGCCCTTGGCCCGGGCTCTGCAGGAGCAGCCGGGGGGAAGGGGACATTGCTGCCACCATCCCAGAGCGTGGGCTGCATCCCAGAGATCCAGGACAGCATAAAATCTGGTGAGGCTTATTTTGGTGCATTATTAACACGCCAGTGAGGAGACACACGACAGCTCAGCTCAGCGCTTCCCAGCCCGGTCACTGTTGACTTTCCCTGTGAGGCTGCACCAGGAGAGGAGTATTTCACAGAAAATCGAAGGATCTGGGAATACTCTGCTGTAACTAAATTACCACTACACCCACCGCAACACCAACCCCAGGATTTATCCCAGAAAAACAAAATAGTTTGCAATTGCCAACATACTCCACCACTGTGTCCATATCTTCTCCTAGGTAAGATTACTCATCAATTTTCACCTGAATTTTCTCTTACTCAAAGCCCAAGTTAGAAAACGTAAGCCTGAAAACCACCTCTTGCTCCCACAGCATCCCCCCCGTGTGGAACCAGAGGTGTCCCTGCATGGTCCCACAGCTTTCTGGGCTGCTTGTGGCCTCCTGACTGGCTTTCTGTCTGACACTGAAGTTGAAAAGCATCGTATGAAATCAGCTCGCTGGTTAATGGAGAAGTTACAACAGATCAAAAGTTTTTGGAGGGATGGAGACAACAACCCTTCGTTTTCTTAATAATTATTACAAATGTTGACCAACTGTAGTCACTAACATGGCAAGGCCCGGGAGGTGATTATAAATTAATGGTACTAATATGTTTTCCTTTGTCTATAGCAAAACATTTGAAAAATGTATGAGTTGCTTGCCTTTTGCTGGCTGTTCCTCTACTTTTGAACCCAGTTAACAAACAATTAATCATCCTGTCAATCAGTGAGCCTAGAAAGAAACAATTTTTTCCTCTTTTGACTGTCTATAAAACTTATTTTCAAGCATGCGTGAACCGCTGAGCACAGAACGTGTGTGTTCTGGTGCATTTTGCCTCAGAGTAGAGTGTGATAGCAATCAAAGCCATTTATTCCTGTTCACTAGTGTTTGGCAGCTGAATTTTTCTCTACATTAAATATTTACAGGCCACAGAAGGCAGATGTCAGCAGTGACTTCAGGCCCTTTTATGACACCAAAAAGCCTGTGTGTGAGTGCGTCTGAGCACAGCTTAGGTTTTCCTGTTTCGTGGCGCAGGGGGCAGACGCGGGGCGAGCAGCCCGGGGGCCGACGCGAGAAAAGCCCCAGAGCGAGGAGCCCACGCAGGCTCTCCCTCCTGCCCTCACGGTGCTCCCTTTCACCCTCGCAAGGGACACAACATGAATTTTGCACATGTGCGGTCCCTTTCTTCCTTTTGAATACCATAGCGAGCGCTGGCGGTTGGGATGGAGGGTGACGTGCGGGGCAGCGAGTGATCTGCCACCGCAGACGAGGCAGGGCTGGCACCGGCACGGGGGAGCCTTTGGCTTCCGAGGGTCTTCTCACAGAAAAGCAAGCAGAGGAGTATGCATTTTGGTTACTGTAAATCAGCTGGGGACTGCGAGCGTGAGATAAGCAAGCCATGAGGTAAAACCATCTAGTTGAAGCTAAAATGCCATGGCATTAATATGGGAGTGCTGGCATTTTTGCAAAGTGGGTATGAAAACTTCATGTTGGTTTTGACCCCACTGAAATACACAGAAGCGTAACAAAACTGAAAACAAATATTTGCTAAGATGTGTATTATACCGCAGCTGTTACATCGTAGCCATAAATACAATGTACTGCGTTGTAACAGCAGCACACCGTATTTCCCAGACCTTCCTAGGTCTTTCCTGAATACTGAACTTTTGTCACTAATATGTTTTTTTAACCAATGTTCAATATACATTTCTAATTTGCCTTGTATTTTCTAAGCGAGTGAAGGGGTAATCATCAAGTCATCAAATCATCAACTCATTGTGAGACTCAAGCAAATACTATTTGGAAACCAAAGCAGCGAACAGCGATTAGGAGCTTGCAGGCTTCCAAAGCTGCGTGCCCACGTGGCCCTGCGTGTCTGAGCCCCTGGTGATGCCCTGTGGCCAGTGGCCAGTGGCCACCGGTGCGACAACTAGGATGCACAAAGGAACGGCGCTGGGCTGCCAGGCCGGTGCCCCGTCACGGTGCTGTGTGACACACTAAGAAGGTGTCGCTTTTGCATGATGCAGCAGATGTGACTGGTAGAAATGTTCTGGGATAGTCGGTTATACCTTTTCCAGGACATTTGCCCCATAGAAAGGCTTGTCTACAGATTTTCCTCTCTATAATTTACATTTAGCACATAAAATGGAAATATAAATTGGATATGGAATTATTAATAATACTCTTATGCTTTAGGCTACAAAGATTAAAACATGAAAGATAAAGAAATGATGAAAATAATAAAGTTAGATTATGCGCTAATTTCCACCTACTAACTAAATAATGGGTAATCATATTTTCCTGCCAAACGTGCCAGACAGGAACACCAGGACAAGTGAACAAGGCTGACAGTAGAAGTGCATTGCGATGCTTTCCACGGCCTACCGTCCTTTCCTGCCGTTTCACGTTACCCTGGGGACAGGCTGCCGGGCAGGTGGGATGGCTGGTGTTCAGGCAGTGGCTGGCCCCCGTGCTGCGGCCGTCCCTCCGTGCTCACCTGGGCTTTGCCCCTTCCAGAGCTCAGGTCAGAATGCACGAGGGAGAAGAGGGGGATCTTGCCTCCGATGAGGTCTGAGCTCGGCACCAACCCCCATCATATTGGTTTCCCTTTCCAAACAAATTTTCTGGGCCGTCCGTGCCCCCAGCCCTGGAGACCAGGAGGCAAATGCATCAGGCCAGCTGCGCTGCTCCGACCTCTGGGGTTTTGAGACCAAACTGCCAAGGGAGTTCTGGTAGCACTCAAACCCACCTCCCTTCTGGTGGGACCCGAACCCTCCAGTGTGCCTCGTGTTCTGGTGGGACTCCAAACCACACTTGCACCGTAGGAGTCCACTGACAACAGAGGAGAGAGACCCGGACAGTCAAGGCACAGAATTACAAAGGAGCTTTGTCTTAAGCAAAGTGCATGCGGTGCCCCAGCCTAATGCTGGGGGACCCCAGCGGTGAGGAAGGCAGGGTTTAGATACCCTACGGTACAGCTGCGGTGGCCAAGCCAATCCCCCATGGTAAGGGTTGGGCTGACCAATGCTGCCCTTCACATGGTCGGTGCCTGCTTGTCCTGTGAGCACCTTGAGCTCCTCGCTAGGTGAATGTCCTCTTGGGTCACGGTACCTTTTCCTTGTCTGAGAGTCTGTCTTTGAGACCTGCTGATGTAGTTGTTAACATCACTGAGGAAATGGAGGTACCGTTCATCTGGTGACCTGTGTTCCTCACCACAGAGCTGGGCAATGGCACACCGTCAGCTGTAATTAATTCATCTATGTGCAGAGAATGCTCTTAGAGAAAAGATTCTCTTTACATGGGTGAGGTATACCAAGCAGAGCTCCAAGCAGAGTGATCTGCAATGGGACATCAGAGCCACAGCCACTGCTCTTCCAGCCTGCAGGGAACGGGGACCATGATCACTCTATGCTTTTTGAGGGGTTGTTCAGTGTACAAACAAACGCAGTTTCCTTCCCTGGGTACCTGAGACTGGCCTCTGTCAGGAGCAAGACACAGGTGGATGAGGGCTTTGCTCTAACACGATGGAGTCGTGCTTGTGTTTGCTCATGACAGTACTGTCCTCACCATTCCCAATGATTTCTCTGGAGCCGGGTGCATGTCGAGCATTGCAGCCTTAGTTTCAGGATAATCTACATTCTGGCTGGTGGAGATGACCTTCCAAAGAGATCCAAGATCTGCTGTGGGGATTTTAGACACCCAACGAATCTTTTGGGTGGCACTCCCAGTTGAAAAGCCCCAGCCTTCCAGTTCTTAGACGCTTGGAATGGGTCTGGCCGTCAAGCAGAGCCCAAATGATTTCTGTTGGCACAGGTCCTATCACACGCGCCACATTGTCTGTGGGAGAGGACCTGTGAAACAGGGAGTTCAGTCTGACTGTCTCCACTGAGCTGCGAGGGCATCTCAGGCAGGACCCCACGCGCACCCAAGGGGGTGCCCATGTCCAGGAGCTCCTGCTGCTGCAGTGAAACGCACGACCACGGCTCCTCCCCGACCGTGGTCTCTGCCAAGGTCCGCCAGCACAACCAGAAGCCTGCTCCTTGCTCTGCCCGCCGCCAGCGGCACACGGATGCAGCTGAGATGGGGCCGTAGCACCAAGGGTTTCCTCTGACCCCCGGCCAGGGCTGGCTCTTCTGCCTGAAACATCGCTTGGAGCAAGGCACAGAGAGGGTTCATGTCTCTTGCACGATGCTGGGACGTCGCAGCTGGATGACTCACCCCAGTAAGTCCTGCCTGATAGCTGGCTCAATTACATTTCTTTCTGGTTTATTACTGATGCTATGAGTATGTCTGCCAGACAAGCTCAGGAAAAGATTAATAAAATCTTCTCTTTCTACCTGAATTGTTGTTGTTATTCTCCTCTCCATTGTTATTAGGGAACTCAGTCAGGTGAAAGAAACTTACTCCCAGCCTTTCTTACAGCTCCCTTTGATCTTTCTTCATAGCCATATATTTCAGAGACTCGAGCTTTGTCTCTCTGGATGGGTAATTTTGAGATTTGTCTCTCTGTGCTGCCAGGGGTTAAATTGGACTGGGGAAGCATTCAGTCTTTGACAAACCTGATTTTTGAGGATATTGCGTTCCATCTTTCTTCTGACACTTCTGCTTGAGGTGGTAGTGTCCTTCATGAGGGCTCTCAGGGGAAAAACACTGTCCTTAATCCAGTGAACCTAAGTAGAACCTGGAGTTTGCAGTCACGGGGATTTCCCTACCAAGAAATGCTGTACCTCTGCCCTTGCACGTGCTGATGTGCCCCCCCCCCATTGCTGGCTGCCTCCCTGCATAACACAGAGCCCCGGCATTGCTGACGGCTGGGGGGGAGGGTGGTGTGAGCAAGAGCAGGGCACCCACCGACCCTCCACAACTCCTGTCCCTGCTTCCCTTGTGTCCCCGGCCACAGGCACAGCTCCTCTGTCCCCTCTCTCGGGCCACGCAACTGTCCCATGGCTAAGGCTGAGGCAGCGCTGGGAGACACCGGTCCCCTGGGGGGACACAGCCCAGGGTCCGCAGCCGCAGACCCCTCAGTCAGCCCAGGAAGATGTTCCCTCTTTGTGAACGGTGACTGGGGAGACGGGTCCTGTGCAGTGGTGTTTTGGGGGCGGAAGGCTCTGCTGCGTGCTCAGAGGTTTCTCTCCAGCCCCAAGCCCTGGGGATAGGGGCAGCTGAGGGGTCCTTGTCTCCCGCACCCGAACAGTCACTGCTCTGCGCCAAATATGATCCAGCCAAAGCAAAAAGCATTAAAATAAATATTTCTGCTTTAAAGTGGAATGAAAATTTCAAAAGTAATTTACACATCTGTTATTTCTCCTTCCAGCACTCAGCAAATCCATTTTTATTCATCTGGTCTTGGCATACAAGCATCTGCAATTAATACTTTTATTTATGATGACTCTGACACTGACATTTGTACTCAGGAAAAACAAAAAAAACACGGAAAAATCTTTCTTAGTCATTTAAAGTGAATCCCACAGGTCTGGGAATCACTGATGATACTTCATAGAAATATAGAATCGTTATGGTTGGAAAAGACCTTTCAGATCATCAAGCCCAACCACTAACCCAGCACTGCCCAAACCCCCACTGCCCCACATCCCTCAGCACCGCGTCTGCCTGGCTTTTAAACACCTCCAGGGATGGTGACTCCGCCTCTGCCCTGGGCAGCCTCTTCCAATGCTTGACAACCCTTTCCATGAAGAAATTTTTCCTAATACCCATCCTAAACCTCCCCTGGCACAACCTGAGGCCATTTCCTCTCGGATCATCCCTTCTAGTAGTAACAAGAATTTGCACCCCAAACTAGCACGGTGGCTATTTGCCAGAGGTGAGATGAAAAACTGAGACAGTGCCTATGAGGAGGAGAAACCGAGAGGGCTTTCCCTGGGAAAACTGAAATATCCGTGAGCACAGGGGGCTCGCACAGAGGGAGGCTGGCTGGAGAGGAGATAAATCCCTCCTCCAGCCCGTGATAGAGGATCAAAACCAGAGCCCCCTGAGTGCTGCTGGCCAAGGGAGGCGCCAGGGAATCCGAGACACTGCACACGCTCATCCACACACTCATCCACATGCAGCAAAGTGAAGAAAGGGTGATGCTCGTCTTGGGAGCTGGTTTAGGGCCCTGTATAAGCTACAGGTTTTGCATAACAGAAGTGCAATTATTTTTTATTATTCGTTTTTTAAGATACAGACATTAATTTCCACAAGTTGCACAGTAGTGCTCCAGGGCAGGCACACAGAAAAACATGCTAGTTTACAAAGCATAGAGAAAGAACAGTAGATAAAAAAGCAAATCTTTGGAGTGAAAGTTGTCACTGCTGTAAGAACAGGGTATTTTCTTCACGGAATTCTAACAAGGTGGATCAGCTTTCTGTAAAGCAATCTGGATTGTCTCTATCAATAAAGGTGTCTTTTTTCCAGCAGACTGAATTCCAATAATTCATCTCGCCAAACACTTTTTGGCAGGCAAGAAAGCAATTTCCAAGTCTGAAACAGTAATTTCTTTAACATCGCTGATGCTCATAACACTGATTTTTAAAAATTTTATAGAGACATGCATAGAAAATAAGTGGGATTTTCAAGGGACTGGGGCTGATTTGTGCGTGTGCATTTCAAGAGGCAGCAGGAGAGCTCAGCTGCCTGTGCAAACCTGGGAATTAAAGGTTAAGGGATGGCTCCTGCAGGTCTAATAACCTGGCGGCATAAAGCATACCACATCCCGGGGTGCGTGGAGCTGGACGTGCTCACTCAAGGGCTTCATCCCTTGTCAGCCCCATGATTGCCGCGGCGAGGCACTGTGACACCGTGGTGCCACCACGCCAGAGCCCCCACTTGCCCCCACCACAGCCCCAGCCCTTGAGCTGGGATGGACTGGGCAAGCACAAAGGGGGCAGGGGGTCTCTCAGCCCCCGTCCCCTCCTGAGTCCCCCAGGCTCAGACAGGGGTTCGGTGGGCTGGAACGGCCAAACCCTGCACCAGTATCCCCTGCTCTCCCTTCAGCTTTGGCAGACAGGAATCTTTACAAGCTGGTGCACGAGGCAGGCAGGGAATCATTCCAGTGTCAGGAGAGGACTGCTTTTCAGCGAGGCTCTCTGGAAGGCCATGCTAGCGTGTCTCCAGAATTATTCCGGATCTAAATTCGGTTGCAGCCAATTACTGACTGCACGACCAAATTGGGCCCGGGAGAGGTTCGTAGTGATTACAGGTGCGAGATTAAGACACAAACGAGGTCAGATGCCGCTCACTGCAGGTTTATTGTTATTCCCCAGCAAAAGTCACTGAGTGATAGAGTAAAGGCAGAAGTAGAGGAAAGGCAGAAAAGAGCAGCAGTATTACAGAGGACAGCAAGAGTATAGTCACCACCACAGGCCCGATGGTGGTCCTCCGGAAGTTCAGCGGCATCCCGTTGATCCGTGGTTGGTGATTGTGGGGGTCTCGGTCCCGATTCCCAGATTGTGGTGGGTCGCCGTGCCAGTTATAGTCCAGGTAGCCCAGGTCGGTCGGTAGCTTGACCAATCAGTGTGACGGTGGCCTTTGCCCAGCTAATTGTTATTTTACACAGTTGCCGTATGGGCTTTTCCTGCCCCCTTGCTGTTTGGGCAGCGCTTGGCTTCAGCAATTTTGGCCTTAACAAACACAGGCTCGGGTGGGCCCTGGGCTAGGCAGGGTCTGGCCACTCGGACAGCCAGAGGCCTGCACCCTCTCCAGCAGGGAGGAGCAGCCACCCTCCTCAGCCGACGGCAGTCTTGGGTGGTGACTGGCCAGCAGGAGGATGGTCTGCAGAAGGTGCTAAATAGACACAAGCAAGCTTCTGATCGGCCTGCAAGCCTGCCGTCGATTTGCAGAAGCTTAAGCAAGCTTTGAGACAATTATTTTAAAGTTCCAGCCTTTCACAATGACAGAGACCTTGGTGCTGCAGAATGGCTGAGACTCTGGAGAGAAAAGCCTGAATTCAGAAGATGATGTATCACTGCTGATGTCCTGTATACCCATTTATCTCCAGTTAAGACATGAATAATGCAGTGAAATTTTTTTTTGCTGACCAGCACAATTTCTGCACCTCCCCATCCTGAAGTCTGTTGATTGTGCTCCAAGTATTTGGGCAAGAAGGGGAGTACTTGGGGGCTGTCAAGACTCAGGAGTTAGTTCTGCTTGCCCAGAATGTAACGAGTTGGAAACATCTCACACATGAAGTGAGCTAAAGCCAGACTAAAAAAAGAAATACCAAAAAACTGGAGATGATAATTTAAAGCCTTTTAACAACTGACTGATATTTAATGAAAGTGTTTTTTACCCATTTGTCTCATTTAAGCAGCAGTGCAGCCAGCCAAACCTTGGTCACTGGCCTCATTGCCCTTTAAACAAGTGCGTGGTTCTCTGCCAATATCTCCACACTTGCCTTTCCTGATCCTTTAGTTTGACAGAATTTTGAAAAAGCCTTTTTAGGAATTTCTGAAAAGCCGTTAAAAAAGCGAGACTCCAGGACTATTGGATTAAAAACACAGATGTCGAATCATAGTCATTGCAGATCAGCACCACACAGCTGGTTACTGAGGTGTCTCCTGCAGGCACACACGCTCCCCAGCAGGGACAGTATCCACAACACTCAGCTCGCCCTGCGATACACTTACCAGTAACGTTTTGACCACTACAGGGAAGAGGAAGGTCCAGCCTGAGAGGGGCAACCAGCGTCCATAACCGCTCGTCTACCCAAGGCTGTGTGTCTGCATGTGGATGAGTGTGCCTGGAGGGACCTTAACCTCTGTTGCACTAATTAACATATACACCGCGCTTCCCAGAACACTGATGACACATGAGAATCAGGAGGGTGAAAGTGCAAAAAATGGTGCATTGAGGTAGACAGTTTAACAGGCAAAGCAAAAGCTGCCTACAATAAGAGCAAAGAAAAATCAGGAATTCATTCACTGTTTCCCATGGGCAGGCAGATGTTCAGCCATCCCCAGGGCAGCCAGGCTCCGTCACGCATGACGGTTACAGAATCACAGAATCACAGAATGGTTGAGGTTGGCAGAGACCCCTAGATGTCACCTAGCCCAACCTCCCTGCTCAAGGAAATTGTCCAGGACCAGCTCAAGATGGATGTCCCAGAGACTCCATAGGAATCATACTGGGCTTGCAGATCCTCTACTCGCCTGCAGACAGCGGTTTTGTTTGAATGGGTACTCTCATCTGCTTTTGGACAATCTCATTCTTCTTAACCTGTTTTCTTGTGCAGTGTTGATAAGATTTAAGATCTAATAAACTTTCGTCTTGAACTTTTCTATGACAATGAGACCCAGGCCTTCCCTTGCCTGCATGCCTGAGGCTTTTGCACCTCCTGCCCAGTTGGGCTCTCTGGGACACCCCTACTGCTTCCTGGGACAAGGAGTTTGAGATCCACCAGCCCACGGGGCTGGTCCACAGCTGGCATCACTCTGACAGCACCCGGGACCCACCGCGGGGTCCATGGCCCCCCGCAGCACCTGCAGTCCTGGGCCTGCCATCGCCCTCGTAGGGCTCCCACACGCCTCCCCTGCCTGGCCACAGGGATGGCACCGCAGATGTGATGGAGCTGTAGGGGCTCATGGCCGAGGGCACGGGGCAGGGAGCAGACCCCTGGGCAGTGCGGGACCATGTCCCCTCCCACCAGGAGAACAGCAAGCAGGCGAGTCATAACCAGTGTGGAAAACAAGGCAGAAATAAATAGCGTGTTTCTTCCCTTTATTAACCCTCCATCCTAACCTGGATGTGTCTAAGTAGCAAAAGCCTGAATTTGCCACCAGGTCTCAGTTTTGAGTTCAGGATTTTTTCAGGGCAGTAATTTCCAGAGCAATAAAAAAGCCTCATTGTCTCAAGAAAAACAAGTCTGAGTCTTTTTTAAAACTACACACATTTATGTATAATCATTTTGACCTGTCTCCCAGATAAAAAAGGATTTATCTGAAAATCCTGAAGGCACTAAAAACTGGTGTGAGTAGGGATGCTGAGCACACTGGTCAGTGAGATAAATGAACCTAGTCAGGCTATGAATAACACCAGAAAGATGTTATTAAATTAATTCTTAGGGAATGCACAGGAGAGAGCAGGCTTCTGCTTAGTTTTCTATTTTATTTTCTCTGTTTCTGATTTCTGTGCCAACAGAGCCCAAGACAGATCTTTGCAAGTGTTTTCCTGCAATTTTCACTTAAAAATAAATGGTGTGTTACTTAGGAGGCAATAAAATGCCATGGGATATTGTATGTGGCAGATTGGTTGGGGATGCATACATGCACTGTAGCCAAGAAAACAAACAAAAACCCCACAACCCCCCCGACTTTATTTTTATCTGGTTTCTTCCCGTGCCCTTGGTCTCAGAGAAATATTGTCTTTTCTGTCCTTGACACAGTAACTTTCTGGAGGAGACATTTAGCCATTGTCTGTCTGGAATTGTTTCAGCAATTTCTCTTGCTTTTACTTTCATTTTATATGATGCTTTCCAGAGGTCATATTTTTATGTCTTCTCAGAAGTCTAGTTCTCCTGTAATAGAAAATCTTTCATTAAACCAACTATTTGTTTCAGCCAGCTGTTTTATTATCCGTTCTCATCCATTTGTTCTCTTTATACAAACGGAAGCAACAAATGAAATTAAAACTGTAAAGCTGACAAATACCAGCTACCACAGTGCAGATTAAGAGCATCACAACAACTTATTTTTTACAGTAGTGCAGAGGCAATAAAAGAGTAAATTTAAACCAACTAGTGGGAAAAGTGCTCTGTATCTTCTCTTTTCTGACCCGAACTTATTGTCAGAGAAACAACCATGGGCCATACCCACGCTCCTTTCACTAAAGAAAAACCACAAGTGCTTTTCTGTGGTAAGTGCTGTGACCACATCCAGGGTCTGGGGAGGATTCGGACACAAAGCTGCCTGCTCAGATACTGACCACTGTCACGTAACCTCTGCTCCATGTGTCCCCCTAATTATTGTCCCCGTTGTGCCATGGACACCTCAAGGAGGGACATTCTGCACCCTCTGGGAACTATCATCAGTGCCTGCAGTCTCCTTGGGTTTTGGATAGACAGCTCAACAATTTTTGTCCCCGGCAACATCCATGTCTTCCTTTCTTCTAATGAGGTTTGGGTTGGTTTGCCATGGTTTGTTAATTTGAGAACAATATGTACTTTAACTTTCTTGTCTGCAAATGGGTTACAGGAATCGTTCCTCTGTGTACCTGGAAAACCCAAGACCACAGGGCTGGTGAGGAGCCGGTGGGAGAGTGGGCTGACAGCAGCTCTGCAATGCAAAAACCTTTCTAAAACAAGGATGTTTTGCCGTAACTCAAAGCAGAGAGAAAGGGGATGTACCCTGGGTTTGTGTAAAGCTGTATTTCCTTTGAAATCAAGTTGAGTTCTCCAGTTTTTCCATCAATGTATTTGGTTGCACCAAAATTTGTTAAAAGGAAAGAAGAATCGGACTGGCTGAGAAAGATCTAAGCCACCTTTTTTATATCCGTTCAGACCAGGGAACTGTGAATGAAATCCACTTTAAACTGATACCTTGAAGCCCAGCAGAGTGAAAGCCCTTGTAGCTCCAGCAAGATGTTGTTATACTGAAAATGTTGAATAGTCTCCAATTGTTTACAGTTGCTTCTGAGCATATCTGTCAAGTGAAAACAACTGTTCAAACAAACCTTGAGGAGAAACAAAGTGAAGAGCTGAATTAATAATTAATGAAACTACACTGAGTGTTACAGGTCTCTGGATGGAGTCATTTGTTCTTGGAGCCCATGATTTTATGCTTCCAATGTGACTTACTCTATATTCCTGCAACTAGAGCTGATATTAAATGTGTTTCTGCATGTGTGTGTTAGTACATTTTCCTCCCAGCTTCTCATAATTACTTTGTTTATTTGACAGCTTTCATGCTGCGATATGAGACAGGAATGTTCCTCGGTCATATTCACGTGACCATGGAGCACTGTATGTGACACAGAGTAATGTGAAGAGTAGAAAATATTTTTTCCCTCTTTTGAACAGAAAAATATTTCTGTCTTATTATTAGAGGATTATTAGCTTTTCAGCAAGAAAGACATGGTCATGCAAAGACCTTCCTTACTTTGCTGCCAAAGTTTCCAAACAGCCTGATCTGAGTGAATGAATGCTCTTTCCAAGTGCTCAAAGAGCACCGAATTGTGATTTATTATTCTGTCTTCAGGGGCTCAGGAGACAGCAACACACATTCCTATGTTACAAGAGATCACACGCCAATTAACAGCATTATACATTTATGAACCAATTATCATATTTACACAGGACAAGTGCATCGTACATTTAATTATAATTTAAGGTCTCACTTGAATAAGCCTGTGACTGAAGCAAAGCCCAGTGCACTCTATTAGCATTTTGCAACTGAAAAGTCAAGACATTTGGCCAAGTGTGCTTTGTAGCTTCCTTTTCTAGTGCTACCCATAATATTAGCAGGGTGAAGTCCTAACCTGTGCAGCAAAGGAGCTGCCTTGCCCTGATTCAGTAAGTGCTTCTCACGTCCCCTGGGACATCCTCAGCCTCTGTTTCTAGTCCTTTCCATCAACATGCCAGTCCAAAATATCTTCTCTTCTCACATAAGTGGTGTTCTGCCTGTGCAACTTCCACAGCCACCTTCGCTACCGATCTACAAGGACAGAAGAAAAATTATTTTTAAAAATCTTTTAAAACAGTCATGAGTCATTCAAACTGATAGTGTCACAGGGAAGCCTGGCGCACACGTCTGTCTGGAAAATTCATAGGTACCTGAGAACAAAAAAATCGTAATATTTGGCTCTGAAATTAATAATATTTGCTTCTTCTGCTACTCCTTCTCCTGAAATACATTCTGTTACTTTTCTGGCAATTCCTGGATAAGGAATGGAGCAACACTTTAATTTTCTCTGAGGCAGACTGTATATTTTAAAAGCTCTATAAACATGAGTTTTCCAAAGCAGTCATTGTCCCTGTAGGCACTAATGTTGCAAACTAAGTAATAAGGCTTCAAGCACTAATCAAAAAATTCAGAATTGTGAGTTGGTAACAAACAACCCGAAGCCCAAATAGCTCTTAGCACTAAAAATAAATCCAGGCTTGTCTGGGATCTCCATGGAGCTTTGTACCTCGCAGACTATAAATATGGTCCATTTCATCATTCAAATTAGTTACTGTTTAGGACACGTCAACATCTGTGGGAGAACGTTCCCTGGCAGAGGAAGCTAATAGGTTTGCAGAGCTTCTGGCTGGTGAGGCCTAGTGGTTCCTGCAGAGTGAGCTCTGCTTCCAAAAGCCAGCCCAGTAAGGTTTTTAAATACCTCCAGGGACGGCGACTCCACCACCTCCCCAGGCAGCCTGTTCCGATGCTTGACAACCCTTTGTGACGAAATTTTTCCTAATATCCACCCTAAACCTACCCTGGCACAACTTGGGGCCATTTCCTCTTGCCCTGTCACTAATGGCCAGTTTGCGGGGGAGCAGGGCTCCAGGACGGCTCACCTCAGCTCCATCTGGCTGATGAAATGGCACTTGCCACGTCACCAAAGGTCAGGCCCTGCGAGCCAGCACCGGGCCCTTGCTCCTTCCAACAGTCCCGAGAGCGTGCCACATCTGGTCTCCTACAACACTTCTCATTAGGCTGTTTCTTTTGTCAAAAGGGGAAAGTTGAAGGGAGGAAGGGCTAACTTTTCTAACAGGGAGCTTTGGTCCAGGGCCACGGAAAGGTTACTGAGTTGAGCCACAAGTTTTCGAGAGAATGAAAACGAAGCAAAGCCTTCAAACTGCCTTACAATAAGGGAATAACCCTGCCTGGCTGCAGAGCCAAGGCCTCCATAGCACATCTCTGAGGGCACTGAGGTCCTGCCTCTCCGCCTGCCCTCAGGCAGAGCTGTGGGCCGAGCTGTAGCCCCGATCATCTGTACTTAAAAAGCACTTTTGCTGGAATTTCCCAAAGCATAAAACTTCTGCTTGTAGCTGTATTTTAATTTGCTAAGGGGTATCAGCTGTTCTCTTGTCAGAGTTTTTTTTGTTCTGTGATTAAATCCCAAGGAAGGTCAGTTGTGCTGATGGTTTTTAGATAGGAATGAGACACTGTGGCCCCTTCCCCTTGACACCTCTTTCCTGAATTCCACCTTATTGCCCTAATAATAATCCCACAACATGATGAGAAGTAGAAATACCATACAGTTTCATTAAAATAATCTCTAAAAAATTGTTCTCTGCCTCTTGCTTTGTTAGTATCTTTTGAACTGCATTTTAACAGTTTCTCAAAGTATACCAAATGACCTGCAAGAGCATCACTTGTCACAGGCTGTGTAACACCGCTCGCAACTGGGGAGAAGAGCAGGCTGGTGCTGCTGTAACGTTTACTGACAAGCCAAAAACCATCCTGGAGAAAAACACCATTATTTAAATTGTTTAAAGTAAACTGTAAAAAGGATTACTTTCCGCTAGTTTTGGGTAGCAGAATGTTTACAAAGGCATGCAGTCTAAATACCTGACTGCTGTAATCCGGGACTTGGGGACAGGGCACATTTAAGGAAGGTGCTAATGCCCAGCTCCCTGCCACTGTCCCAGGCTGCCCCATGTGCCGATGGCGCAGGATGTGCTCGGAGCCCTCTGAGCTCCTGAGTGTGGTGCTACCAGACCTCCCCGGAGGGTGCCTGGGAAGCCGTGTCCTTCCTGGGACTGCCCTCTAGAACCAGACGTCTCCTCTGGCATGCCCCAAAGGAGCAACCACTACTCGTCCTGGGAGCAAGCCCCAGCCCATAGGGTAGTTGGGGCGAGGCTTGGTCCCACAGGCGTGCCTGGCAGCCATGGCGCTGGGGTCTGATTCTGAATGCAGCACCTGGTCCCACCAGAGGCTCTGCTGAACTGCAGCGACATCCTGGCACACCTGCACCTCGCCCTCCCTCTGCGCCACTCAGCACAGCTGGCTTCCGCCCAGGAAGGGACCTTCGCTGCGCTTTGTGTTGATGCAGATGAGGACACTCCGAGCTCATCTGAGATGTTCACACACTGTGGTACCTTGAATCTCCTGTCCCACACAGCTCACCACACGGCAAGGAGAGCATCTCTCTCCAGAGCAATGGTTCAGAAGCAAGGACAAGATCAGTCATGATTCACTGAGTGATTAACATTATTGTTTTCAAGTTCAGTTTAGCATGAGAAAAGTTCTTCTGGTTTCTGGTTTTATTCCAGCTGGGGCTAATGCAATGAAACTGAAACAAATTCGAAACTGTGCACGTCTAAAGTGGAAAGGAATTCATGAGACTGATAAAACAGAATTGTAAGAAACATTTAAGGAAAATATTAAAATCCATTTAATTCCCTTTCTGTATATGAAAGTCAAGGAATTTGAAATACAAATTTGAATTCATTTTAAGTCAATTCACATGAAGGAAATGTACTTTGGCTTTGCTCAAGCGGAGGAAGTTAATGAATCTTAACCCATGGCTGTATAGTATGAGGTCCACAGTTAGCACAATAATCTCAGACCAGTAACCTTTATTATCTGTACTGCTAAATTCATCCTTTTCAACTAGGTATAGACAAATAAAGGAGAAATAAATGAAACTATTTATCAATTAAATGAAGCAAAC
The DNA here is from genome assembly GCA_008658365.1 of Alca torda. NCBI lineage: Eukaryota > Metazoa > Chordata > Aves > Charadriiformes > Alcidae > Alca > Alca torda. The sequence continues at coordinate 44,361 of CM018080.1, read as the reverse complement.
CAATAGTTATCACCAACTGTTTAAAGTTAATATCTATTAAGCATTCACACATTTCAATTGCTTTGTTGACAGGGTACTCAGGGCTCCCTCTCTGCTGCTCCTGCATGCTGTCACTGCTCTACCCACAAGACATCATGTCCTTTTTTCCTATGTCCCTGCACTCCTGCACACAAGTCATTGAACTGCTTAGGAACCTTCATCTGAGGCAGCTTTATTAGTTTGATAGAACAAGAGGTGGCCTGGGCCAGACTCAAGAGAAAAAGCCACAGTGAAAAACTGCAGAAGATATGTTTGTGCGAACTCCTATTCTGAAAACCAAGTTTTGAGTTGGGATATCAGAAGTCTGGCAGAGAACATCTGTTTGGATGCATTTATTCCCCCGGCTTCAGGGCCAGAGTGGCCACACTGTGGTCCCAAAAGGCTCTCTGAAAAATTCTGAAGTTTCCACATAGGCTGGCAGAGACATGCTTTGGCTTAAAACATCATGTTCTGCAGCAAGGGTGGGAAAAAAACCCAGGAAGCTTATTCTTCTTTCTTTGCCTGCATGAATTTCCATCAATCATTCAAGTTAAAATGATGTAATGTTCCTGCGTTGGAGAGATATGAAGAGTAGGGTTAAAAGTTCAGAGCTGCACCATCTTCTGTCTTCCAAACAGACGTGCAAATGAAATATTAAGGACTGTAATGCAGTGAAAAGGCAGTATGAAGAGTCCAAGTAAGCAAACTCATTTAGTTTCCTTAAAATGTACATTTGGTAAGAAGCTAGGAGAGCACATTAGCTGGAGCAACAGGGACAAACCCAATTCAGAAAAAACAGTCCAACAAATCTGTCTGAAATGGGTTGCATTGATAGGAGAGAAATCTGAACCTGGGGAGGGACTTTGGTCTTGATTTTCTAATTAATACACTGCACAGGAGACCAATATTCCTCCATATACAATATGTCAAGGACAAAACAAAGGGCATTTTTGAAACCTCATGTCTGTATTTACTTATTCTTTTATAAAACAGGCGGGAGGTTTCAGCATTACCACAATCCAAACATGTAATTTACATATAACAGGAATAGCCTGTGTAATTTTGCAAAAAAAAAAATGGTAATCTTTTAAAATGTTTTGATCTGTTCTTTAGCATTTCAATATCTCCACTACAAAAGTCTACAGGGAACTTCAAGGCAATAATATCACAAGCTGTACCTCCACAGGAGCCTATTATTTTATTCTTCCAGGTGCCTTAGGAGCTTTTCATGGCTGTCAGCTTCAGCTTAGATCCTTCAGGCATTTCCCTTCTCCCCCTGCTTCTAAGACCACTGAATGTGTCGTTTGAAATACAGCTTAAACTTCTTCCCTACAACAGCTCTGACCTTCTGGCTTCATTCACTTCAATTTGCTTCTCCCATATTTTCTAGCAGCCATTTCCAAACCAAAGCCGCATCTTTTCTGTTCCATTTTGCTCTTTCCCCTTTAGCTCTTGTACACTGCTAGCTCAGGGACAGGGTTCCCCATGTCTCCCCTTGCTGCGTGGCTGCTCTGCTTGTCCCTCCTTTAGTCCCAAATGCAGAATGGGAGCAGCTCTCAGCCCACACAGTCCTGCCTTCTCCTCCGTGCCGCAGCAGAGAGATCGGAGAGTGTAAGGAGAGGCAGAGACACACCAGTGACCACTTCATTGTCCTCCACTGGGACTAGGGGCAAAAAACATCCTTCCCACAGGGAAAAATGAACTATCTCACACAGGAACACTCTTGTGGCAGTACCAGACGGGGATGAGTATTTCCTCAGTATCATTCCAGATGGAAGCCTCTTTGGTCAGCCATCCACAGGGCTGCATCACAACCTGACAGCTGAGGAAGCTGGAATTTGGACTATGGGGCTTTAATTAGGACATTTAAGGATGGGGGGGAGGGGGAGAGTAAAAAAGAAAGAATAAAGCTTTGTTACTCTGAAGCACAATATCAATCATGGAAGACGACAAGACAAAACTGATGATTTCCATTTTGATAGTGCTGAGTCTATAACCTGTGTACAAAGGAGAGCAAGTGTTCTTTGTGACACTGTCCTTTTATGCCTCACCAGTTCCCACACAAGGCACCAGGTGTATTTTTACATTTAAATTCCAGTCTGAGTGTTTTTGTACAGGGAAACACTTCAGACAATAGATCTTTCTGAGATTTCCCTTCCCTGCTACAGTCTGATGAAACCTACTCCCATCAACTGGCGGTACCTTCTACAGGGGTTGTGGTGATGACAGGCACCACTCGTGGCAATCATTCTATGTTGTACTGTAATTAACTACTTTTAAAGCAAATGTGCAATGAATTACATCAAAGGAAACGAAGAAATGATCTTCAGAATAATTTTTTGACACTACTCTAGTTTACACAAAAGTCAAATTAAGATGTTGTTAGACTTTTTACCTAAAGGGGAATTCTCAGCATGCTTTCAAATTGTCATTATTGGTTGTGATCTGAAGCTTGAAAAAAACCCAAGAATTTCCTCCTTAATGGTCTTGGTCTTTTCCATCTGAAAAATATTGATTTTTCCCTCCCTCCCTACAGTGAAGAAAGCAAATTCATGTTACTGGTACCAGAGAAACTCAGGCCAAATTTCCTGCATAGTTTTGATCACTCTGAAATCGTCCACAAAGTCCCCTAACAAGACATTTCCCACGTAAGAAGATTGCCCCTGGAAGACTTTCAACCTTTTGGCTTTCCTGAGGTCGTTCCTGTCACCTCGTGCAGAGCTGGGCACCTCCAGGCACTGTCCTCTCCCCCTCAGAATGCTGCACCTTCAGAAGCGGCGAATGCTGCAGGTGCCTCAAAACACTGACTGGATCCCAGCTCAAGCCTTGGTGCGTGAAGACCTTTATTTGTTGGCACTTCTTTTGCTTGTTTTTTAATCTTCACTGGACTAGGTCTGGAAGTTCCTATTATCCCCATAAACGTCTGATCTCCCATCGCTGATGCGAAGGTTTTGACTTTATTGATAACTCTCAGCAACGAGTCTCACAAGTTAATAGTGTGAAAAAGTATTTCACTTGGTGTGTTTTCTTAAAAGTGCTCCCGCCTTTGTTCAGTGACTGACCTCCTCTTTTCTGTTGCATGATAAAAGGTCTTCAGAAACCTACAATTTGATTTCACAACACTGCTCATTACTTCTTATATTTATCAGGTCTCTAACTTAATCATCTCATCTGAAAATAAATCCAAGCCATCTCAGCCCTGCAGACCCTGTAGAATTCTCTCCAAGCATTTAGTCATTTCCAGAACTTGTCTGTGAATCCAGCTATTTTGTCTATGTCCTTTTTGAGACACAGTGACCTGAACTGAATACATTATTTCAGGTGAGGATGTAACACTGATTTATGACAGCTTTCCAATACTTCCAGTGTTATTTTATCCTGTTCCCTCTGCATTCTAATGATGCTTGCTCTTTAGAAAGCGGCTACATGTTGAGTCTTTGAGCTTCCCCAGTGATGCAGAGATCTTTTTTTCTGGGTTATTACAGTTAATTTAGAACCTAGCCAGGAGTATAAGTTTTTCAGATTAATTCCTCTGTGCACATTACTTTGCATTTGTCAAAATTGAATTTTGCCTGTCATTTTGTTACCCATTCACTCCAGCATCTTTTTGTACCCTTTGAAGATCATCACAGACACCTCTGGTCTTGATTGGCCTAAATAATTTTTGTGCAGTTTCTATTTCTTGCCTCTCCTCTGTTAATATTCTCTTGCAAAATACAGGTGTCTGTGTGTTTTTGTGTATGTGTATGTAAATTAAGCACCTGCATCCTTTTGGGGAATTTAGATACATCACTCCCTGGACTTTCTGCAATGGTATTAGTTTCCAGGTCTATTTCTGGAAAAAGCTTTCCCTGACACGGCGTAACATCACATCTGCTTTTGTGGCTCCATCAGACTAGTCTCTCACAATTGACCTATGATCAACTAGTACATTTTCCTCAGTTGTTTATGGTTAATAAGCTTTCAGCATACAACTGAAATTCTTATTATTAGCCCATCAGAGTCAAAAATCTCTGTGTGATGTGCATACATCTCTGGGTCAGCAGCTTAACAAAAATTAGCACAGTTAAATGTCTGATCTCTGGCTGGGGTCATTCAGTCATTCACTAGCTATAATGTAAAATATAGACCATTAAATAGTCTTCATTGGACTTCTTGTAATGTGTTGCTCACTTTGCAATTAAGGCCATTGCTCCATAAAGGCCATACAGATACGTGCTTTTTGTCTTCTAGGGACAGAAGATATTTGACAATGAATTTCAATACCATTTTTGCTGTCTAATCATAAGGCATTTTACTTGTCCCAGTCTGAAAGCACTTACTCCACTATAGTGAGATGTCCTCTGACACTGTCCTCTCCCCAGCAAAACACCGCTGAAAACAGTCCTGCAGACAATTGTGCTGTTATAAATTTCTTTGGAGTCCATGATGAAGCTTTAAGGTGCCTGTTTGGTTGAGTAGGAATTCAGGTCACACACTCTTGGGAATGCACAAAGTTCCAAAAATTTCCACAGAAATTTCATGAATTTCATGAACTCCTTCTGTGAGCCTGACCTGTGCCCAGAGAGGTGTCCCCATGTGCTGAGGCACCGCAGCTTTAGATGCTGACCTGGGTCAGGGGGAAATCACAATCTGAAAGCCCTGTGAAAGGCTCTGGCATGTAGGAGAAGCCTTCCTCCTTCTCCTCTTCCTTCTCCTCCTCCTCCTTCTGCTCCTCCTCCTCCTCCTTCTTCTCATGGAGGCTAAGGAAAACTACTTTAAAAGAGAAGCAGAAGGAGATGGTCCTGAAGCCTGTTTACTACAAATGCCAATGAAATCAAAATGGGAAAGATGCTAGGCTAATCATGGCAGTGGGATCAGGAGAGATTAGGGACCAGATCTGACTGGCAGAGAGGATTTAAAATCCACTTTGTCTCATGTATTGAGAGAGATTCTGACTTTGCTTTTTACAGCCATATTTTTCAAATCTGGGCAACTCCAAAATTACTCAAGGAGCTCCTCAACTTATTTCTATCCATACCCAGATCACTCTTTCCTCACACAGGCATTATAAACCACAGCTCAGGAGTGTCACCCCCCTGCACACCGCAGGCCGTCACCTGCTGCGGGCTCAGCTCCAGGCTGCGAGGGCTGCGGGCACAGGCCCCCTGGGGGCCGTCAGGCCGCCCAGAGCGGCGTGGAGCATCCCACTGCCCAGGATGAGTGCTGGGGCAAGGCACCGCAATGGCTGCATGTGCTGTTACAGATACACAGAGCATTGTTACGAGGACTGAAAATAAGGATTAGTAATAGGCACGGGAGCATACCAATACTCTTCCATGTGCAAAATTTAATTGCCAGTGGCTCCTCTGGGTTCAGAGCGAGGAGATGAGTGAGAAGATGTTATGCTGCATAAAGCAGCAGAGCACGTGCACCGTTTCAGCTCTTAAAGATGAGAACATCGACAAACCAAGTGGTGGGATGGGGACAGCCCCAACCACTACTTCATCTGCAAAACAGTCCATTTGTTCTTTTTCTGAACTGGTTTAATAGATGACAAAAATTGTTTTTTACTTTTTTTTTTTACTTTTTCGTGCAGCTGATTCCTCTCTAGATGCTATTCGAACTGCAAATTCTGCAACTGAATTTGTGACATACCTCTGGAGCGATCTCTTGTTAACAAAGTAATGACTGCTTTTAGTTTGTGTAATTAACCCATGCCATGGGTGAAACAGTCATCTAACTTACTGAACTTCATACATGGCATAAACTCACATTCATGTAAATTAGGACACAACTTTTCGGCTGTCTACGTACTGACAATTTTCACAAGTCAGGTAAATATGCTTGTTGTGTAATTAAGTTATACAGGCCATCCAAACTTTAGTAAGAAGCTAAACCAGCCTGAATTATACTTTACACATTCTTTTTCACTCAAGGAACACTGTTTTTAAAGCAATCATGCAGTTAAAAAATCTTGTTAGGAAAATATTCCTTGTGTGTATCAGTTAAAACCTACTTTTAATAGTTATTTATACGGCTGAACAAGGGCAGAAAGATGATCCCAGAGCCAGCTCCAAATAAAATACTTTTGTTTTGAATTTGAAAGAGCTGCCTGTGAAGCCTGCGGGGCTCTTGTAATGAGCCCAGACAAGTCTCTGACAAAGTGGGTCCCAGCTACACTCTGGCAACCAGAGCAGCACCAAGTGCCACCAACCCTTTTGTGCCCATCAGTACGCTGGTGCTGCAGGGTCTACCCACCGCAAGGAGACCCCGACTCTCACATCACACCATCTTTTTTTCGTTTTCACTTTGACAGTATATAAATTAAATAAATTTTTGTTTATCCTAAGGAGCCGATGATGAATTTGGAGGGTTGTGAGATGAGAGCAAATAGCAAGCTCTTAGAATTCAAGGTTCAGAAGATATATGTGAAAATTTGGAGCCTATGAAAGCAATTCTAGCTCTTCAGTTTAACTTTACATTCTGCTTAAGCTCTTCGAGGAGCAGGACTATCCTTTATTGATTTTCACAACTGATTTTTTTTTTTCTTCTTGCAAGCAGCAGGTCAATGCTAGAGACTTGGAAACAAGAAGATAGTGTCACCAGAAAACAAATATCTTCCACAAAAAGGTGAGTAGTGCAAGTTAAAATTCAAAGCATATCTTTGAGCACTTGGTGGTGGGTTTTTTTTTTTGTTGGTTTGTTTGGTGGTTTTGGTTTTTTTTTAATTTTTGAACTCTTTGAACTGTAGTCTGCTTGACTAGATTGCATTACTGTAGTAACTTTTAAAAATGAGCAATATGTTAGAAGAGAATGTATTTGTATTGAAGTCTTATTCAGAAAACTTGTGAGTATTGAATGGTTTCCTGAAAAACATGAGTTATAAACATGAATGGAGTATCCAAAAGTAAAAGTGTGTTCACTTTTAACTTGCATTTTTGTTTTGCATGTGACACACGTTCTTGACCTTAAAATAGGCTTTTTGTTACAGAAGTATTTTGTATCTAAATCCTTCCTTGACAATAAGAGAACAGTCAGATTAATATTTTGCATTGTAAAGGGTTCCCTGGGGCTCACCTGTCTGGAAAATATAAGTGCAGAAATCAAGGCTCCGGGAGGTCTGTACTAGTAGAAATGTTGCGCACCTACAGATTTTAGTTGCCTCCAAATTAAAGTGACAATGTGGATGATGTTGTATAGAGCTCATCCATGGCTGGATGGTCGTTTATCTCTGTACATGACACTCACAAGATGATGTTTCTCTGCAGTTAGAGCACATGCCAGGGCAGCAGAGGCCAGCAGTGCTCGATGGAGTCACCACTTTTCTACAGCTTCACCTGCTGCTGAAGGCAATTCTGTGCTACTCCTGCAAGATGGTAAGAGCTGCTGGGGCCTGCCCAGAAACAGGTACTCAGCAAGGTTTGGCCACCCCTGCACCTCATGTGGTTCACAGCAAGCGCAGCACGATGAGGTGACAGGGATTAACAGGGTTGCTGCTTCTGGTCATGCTGGAAACCTCCACATGAGGTTCCTGCATGGGTCAGGACGCTTCCTGGCAGTGCTTGTGCCACTCCACTCTGCTTCTTGCCACTGAGGAGCAGGGGGTTATGGAGAGAGATGCAGTAAGCAGAAACTGAGTTTCAAATAACTCCTTTAAGAAGTTGTTGTAAAGTCATTTAAATTCAACATTTTAAGGGAAAGATCAGGAGTTCCAGTGCTACTGCTTTTTTTTTTTTTTGTCCTCTGGGAATTTACCCTATTCATATCTCTGTTCTGCTATTAAGTCATTATGCCAGCATTTCCCTGTACTCTTGGAGCTATTTTAATTGAATTAAATTCTGAATGTCCTTCTTTAAAAAATCTATACCCAAAATATGCTTTAATAATGATTTTTTTTTTCCTGGGAAAAAAAGAAAGTACATTTTCGCAATGTGAGACCCCACTCTGATATCACATACCAAGGCTAAGACGCAACCCTATGTCCCTTTCTCAGTAGATACTTATACTGGTAGTGTAGCCATTACATGGTTGACTGCCCCCTCTCCCTGGCCATACAATAATGGAAAATAATGAAATTTCTGGAGGACAGAAACATATTGACAAACAATATATTGATAATAGTGATGTCTGCCTGGCATGCTGGTGGAGACTACACCAACTCTCTGACCACCACATCCCCAACCGTGACAGTAGGAAAGGTCCATCTGTAAGACACTGGATGGAAACCTGGAGTCATCTCTGAGCTGTTTGGACGCCAGACTCCACACAGAAGGGATCAGTCAGCAATCACAGGCGCCTCCAGGCTCAGCAGCAGAGCACTTTTCTCCAAGGACCGGTAGCTTCAAAAGCATGATGGCCAGCAGCAATTCCCCAGCAGGTGGAATTGGTTGATTGGAGAGGAACCAGGCTGGATCCTGCTCCTGTTAATAACCCATCCACCTCAATATCACAGTGCATCAAATGAGGTTATCCCAAACTGCATTATCTCCTGGAATTCATATTCCTCTGATAGAAGTGGTGATGCAGTCAGCGGCCTGGCTGAGCTGAATGTTATTTATCTGCACTTGATCTTTCCCAAGGCCATTGACAGAAAGATAGCTAGAAAAACATTTATTCTCTCTGTGGTTTGTATCATCTTCATGTAATGTCATCTGATCCCCTAGCTGTCTATCACATTTCAATGAGATTTATGTGAGGTGCTGAAAGAGTAGAATAAAGCTGGCGAAAATGGCAAACTTTGCAGAAGTAATTTGTGTTGCTACTTCCGAAACCTCACCCACACTATTATCTTTCACTCATTAATATTGTTCCCTGACACCTGGATTACGCTGCATGGCCCATTCCACGTTATACTGATACACTCCCAGCATCTATAAACCCACACAGACATACTCACCTTAGCCAAGCACTTGGTCTCACTCAAATGGCAGCTGCTCCTTAATCAGTCCTAGGTTAGGTGGGATGATGAAACTCATTAATAAAGCATGTGGAAGAGGACAGCTCGGTGGCACGTTCCAGCCACACCAGCCCCCACGCCACTCAACCCCTCTGGCTGCTCCGTGGCCTCGGAAAGCAGTGCTGGGGCTTCCACAGCAGGTCCCGGGCCAGCACCCAACGTGCCCACGGCAAGGCTCCAGCTGTGCACACAGGGTAAGTCACACTAAAAACAGCCCCTCTGGGGGCAAAACCAGCAGAGTGAAGTGTGCTCACTGAGGCTCTTCTGGGCCCAAGACCCTTCAGGCCCAGTGCTGTGGCCTTTAGGCCTGTCATGGCGGTGCTGGGGCAGGCTGTTCAAGGCCAGCTTGTGCCTCTGGGCAGGTGCAGAAGAGTCAGAACTGGTCCCAGCCAGGGGAAGCAGTTCTGATGATGGAAAAAACAGTTTTCCATGAAACAGGGAATACCATCAGCCTCTGGAGAGGATGCAGGATAGGAGCACTGTGCGCAGGGGATCTCCCAGCCTGTTTCCAGCTTTAGGCCAAATGGGCTTTTCTCATCCTGTAACAGGTTCAGCCGTGGCGGGTAGGGAGTCATCTCTGCATGCTGAACCCTTGAACTGTTCTTCCATTTCCAGTGTGGTACCTGACAGCCTCATGCCACCAGGGTGGTTGTGAAAGTCCAGAACTTCTACCTCATTTACCATTTTCAAAATAAGACACTGCAAACAAGCAAGCATTGCATGCTTATCCTTAGCTGAAAACATAGCTTTTGTGGCATGAAAGAAAGGATTATCAGAAGATATTGAATATCACTACCTTAAAAAAAAAATGGTTCACCTCTGAAGATTTTTTTTTTTAAAATATGCCATATTCAGCTAATGTACAGTATCTAAAAATAGCCTTCCTAGCAGGCAAAAGGCCAGGAAGCAGTAGGTACGTGCCTGCAGTGGAAACAGGGTAAACCTCCAAAGCCAGGCATCTTATTTTTCCTATTATGCTCCCAACCATCGCCAGGGTGCCCAGGATATCTTCCTGCACTAATGCAGTGCCTGCAGTACAGCAGGCACCAACACTGCCCAGCGGCAGCTCCTGGTTGAGGCTGAGGAGCCTGATGTGATGCTCTGACCCTTGATTGCTAATGTCAGCCTACTCTGCTTTAAGCAAAAGCCATGAGCCAAAACATTTTTCCTGACCAAGCCTACTAGAAATAAAGTTTTGACAGTCTGATGGTGGGGTCAGGCCAATCGTCTTACACTGGCAATATACTTAAATTTTCTGTCTGGTGTAGGTTTTCTTTGAGGCTCCGGGCAAATCAGCTAGCAAGTGTCCCACCTGCAAAGGGAGGCAGCAGGTCCTGCCTCCTGGCATATGTCAGACACCAAGGCTGCCACCATGCGTGGCCTGGGCAGGGGCATCTCACACGGTTTCTCTGGTCAGCATCCCTCACCGCAGACAGACAGTAAAGCTGCAAGGCTGTTTGGCCACAGCGCAAACTACAGAGCGCAGGTGCCAAGACTGGATGAGGTTTTTAAGGCGCTCAGATTTTTGTAAATCAAAGCTCAAAGGGTGACAGCAAACTGCTCGTGGCTGTTTCTCAGAGGTAGCTCTTCCCACTCCATCCATTTCTTGATGCAGAGAGCATCACCACCACCCCCCCTTCCTCACCTGTCCCTGTAGCCATCGAGAGCATCCTCCTCGTTCTTCAAATATTCTCTGTACAAGATCAGAGTATTATGACACCAGACATATTGTTTTTTCTATATTCTGCAGGTTGAGGGTGGCCTGTTAAAGCTGGATGCTTTGTTAGATTGCTCTTGCAGAGGAAGCGTGTGTGTGTGTGTGTCTGTCTGTCTGTCTGTCTATGTGCATGCCTGTGTGTGTATATACACGCATCTATATCTGTGCATACAGACAGTGATACCAATTTATTCCTGCTGTCGCTGTGAATCAGTGAAATTCTTACCTAATTTCTCATGCCCATGAGTAGATCAAGCTGTTTCCCAAATCTGAATGTGGTGATGTTTACATGAAGATTTAGATTGATGCGAGAGACCAGAGTCACCAATAGCACGGTCTGCATACAGGTGGGCACACCTTGACATGCAAAGTGTGGTGGCATACTTGGGGGCAAACAAGGGAGATATGAACAGGTAGATTCCAAATTTGAAAAGTTCCATCTGTCATTTGTGGAAGAAGTGATCAGTAACTCCCAAACTTTAACTCGAGCAATTAGTCTCATTATGCGGGTTTTGCTGTTTCTGTGCTCTGTGAAGCGGGTGTTACTGTTTGTGTGTTGAAAATATCTACCTGAACGTTACATAAATCAGCTGTTTTCCCTATTTCAGTCCCATCCTGCTTTTTCAATTAAACAGTGTAATTATCTACTTTTCCTTGGGAAGGTGAAGAGAATGATGAGAAATATAACAAGTAAAGGCTCTAGAAGCTATCTATACACATCCAGGTTCGTAAAATGTTAGCCAAAACACAAATACTGGTACAAGAGCTTCATATCTCTGACTAGCTAATTGGTTTGCTAACTAATTTTTCTTCAGGGTAAAAAAGAAAATCCATCATAGTGTTTACTGGTATCAAAGCAACTGATTAAAAAATATTTTCCATATTAAAGTTGACATTTAATTAACTTAGCTCTGGTGAGTCTGCACTGCCTGAAAAAGAAATCCCTCAAAAGGCTGGATAAAGCCACTTTATTAATGCTTTTCTGTGATTACATAATATGTATTTCCAACCATCTTATATTACTTGAGTAGCAATTGTATTATGTTAAAATGACACTAACTGAGATGGCAGTCAAACCGCCATGTAGAAGTGCCAATATAACTGTCCCAGTAAGTGAAATGATATATTTAGGTTTTAAAAAAAAAAGTCCAGCCTTGACCATATTTTGTTAAAACAGGAAGACACGGTGCCAGCTATGCAGGCTGTAAGTTTGTGTGAATCCCCTGGAGTGAATTATCAGAGACCCAAAGCCCAGAGCAGAGGCTGGAGTTGTTTGCCTGCAGCACAAAGCAGCAGGTTTGCTGGCGAGGAGCACCCGGGCAGCAGGAGAGTTACCAGGGTGGGATGCACAGCCCCCAGCATCTCCCCTGGGAGGGAGCTCTGCTGGGGATGCTGCACCCGCAGAGTCCTCAGGAAGGTGCTGCAGCCCAGGGATTGAAGTATGATCAGTAACTATTTCAGGTATTTTGTAGTGATTTCAGTAAAAACCCTGGGCATTGAATAAAATCAGTGGGGTGAAATTTATTGCTCTGTTTCAAACAGCTCTCAGGAATGGCACCTTTGACACTTTGAGGTGGTTTGTGAATTACAGCTCATTTCCACACACTTGTAGTTCATACTCAAATGTGGGAACCTTATTTTCAAGACAGGCAGGAGAAGCTTGAAATACAGAAGTTTGGGTCATTCCTTGCTGCTGACTCAGTAACTCACATCTCTTCCTCAGTTTCTCAGTTCCTGACGCAGGATGGCATCTGGCACCCATGTCAGGAGGACACTTTGCCATCGGTTTTCATGATAGTCTTTTTGTCCCCATTGACACAGGGGAGTTTCTTTACCCTTGGCTCAGTTTTTTAGGACATCTTTGTACATTTACTCCAATGTCTGACAGTTCCAGACACCACAAATCCTACCAGGAGATACCTGCAGTTGCTTTCAAGTTAACTTCCTTCATCCATATATGTTTTTAAAAAATTGTTTCCCGTTGCTCGTGTGAAAAAAACACATCTACAGCACATCTAATAGTCCCCTGCAACCAAACAGTTAAAAAAAAAGTTAAAGAAGATACACAGACTTACTTGCACATCAAGATGAGAGGGGATTTTTGTTCCTTTGCAGGGGAACAGTACCTCTGAGCTCAGAACAAGACTCTAAGGCTAAAATACAGAACAGTAAGGCAGTCTGGAAAAACATAAGCCAGCCAGAGAGAAAAAAGTCTATGAACGTGCAGGAACCAACTTTCACACTTTTTGGTAACAGCTGAAAAAAGTTTTGGTAACAATTTTATGGTTATTGTCAGTTTTCCCTGCTCATTGTTCCACCACCTCTGTACAGGTATGGATCTTACCTCAAACAGGCTTCTACAGACAAAAAGGACCTCTGAAAAAAAACACTATGTAATCTTTTAAGGTATTTCTTGCATTTTCCCACTGATGGCACTGGGTTTACCCTACACAGTTGAGGACAGACAGACTTTTTGCTATTGTCTCGCACAAGTTTACTTTTTATCTGCAGTTTTTTTGCCTCTGACTATATGTCAGTCATCCTGAATATTAGGGATGGATGTGGGAAACCATTAGCATTAGTTGAAAATGCATCCTGTAGAGGTTCTCAGACTGTATCTACAGAGCTTTTTCTCTCTGCATGCCCTGTCTCTAGAGAGGCAGAAGGCTATTGCTGTTATGTCATACAGTAAATTACAGTAAACTTTAGTGATTTTCATCCAGAAAAGTTAAAAAGTTTCTGAGCCAATAAAGAAGGAAGGGTTATACCCTTTTTACAGTGCATATTTTTCTAATTTATTGCACAGTTTGGAATCTTTAAAGTTGTTTCCCAGACCCACTGAATCCCCTTTCCACCATTAAATTTAAAAGTCTTCTGAATGGTTTCCATAAATCAATATTGCCAACATCCGTGGGGTAGAGAATGTTAAGGAATTAATAGCATATGAAAGTTTGTCACTAGTAATGCTGCAAATGTTAAGCTGTGCCACTGAAATTGCATTTTAAGCAGCTTGAGATTAATGCCATTTGTCATAAATGTCCTGCCTTTTAAATGTTAAATAAAGTGTGCTTTCCAGGCATGCAAAGAAAGGAGGCTGGGAATAAAGACTGTTTTACTAGGCCATTGCTAACTAGATTATGCAGTGGGATTGTCTTTATCTTTCCTTTACAGTTAAAATACCTCTGACTGATGGTTCTTAATCCAAAAATATGTATACATACATTGTACACAGAATATATATTTTATATATGTGCAAGGAAAATATATAACAGAATATTATGTAATATGTAATATATACATGTAGTGTTCATTGTATATGCATGTAAATATATATAATGAACATTCTGCTTTTTGTATATCATTAAGAAAAAATCAGGAAAACTCATGTTCCTTTCTGTTATTCTCCTTCTGTCTCAATATCTATCTCAAGATCTCTCTCTTCCTCTGTCTTTGTCTTTCTCATTTTAAATTATGTATAGTCTACAAAAAATTAGACAGAAATAGAAGGGCGTGTGAGGAAGGTTCTTGATTTTTTTTCTTAATAGGACATAAATACATTATACATTATAGACCAGAAAGCATATGAAAACCCCACACTTGCCAGGCCTTTTGCATTGTCACGACATACCTGAAAGCATCGCAGTCTGCTAAAGACAAATTGGTGCTAAATCTCTGCAGTGTAATAATGAACAGGAAGTAAGACCCTGCTCATTGGAGCAGAGTAAAATGTGTGAGCATAGTGGCTGTGACAATTTTAAAAATTGAAGCTATAGAAATTTCATCACAGGGTTTTCTATAACTTGATTTCTGCTATTATTTTTCCAAGGAGGAAATACTGTCTTGGTTTATTCAGTTACTTTTACAAAAGTTTCATGGCTTTCTATTTGTTGAGGGCTAAACTTACCTTTTGATGAAATGAATACTGAGTCAATGTATCTCATGTAAGGACATGAGGGCAATGGCTGGCTGTAATTTTACTTGGCTGAAACAACCACCTGGTCAGTCCCAGATTAATTCCCTACATCCATTCCAGGAATCAGCTTTTATTACATAGTGTGGTACGACGCTTGTTGGCGTTGACCGCTTGAGTTATTTGGCAGGGAGGCATTCTGACCGTGCGGTCGGACACTTTCCCGTGTTGGTGTAGTGCCCACAGGGCCGCAAGCCCTCGGGGTGTGCTGGAACGTGGTGTGGTGGCATCTCAGCTGTCTTTGTCTTCACAGTCCAGCCACTGGTTTCAGAGGGACATAACCTATCCCTGCACGTGAGCTCAGAAATGAACCAAAGTATTTCCTTAACTGGGTCAGATGTGTTTTATTTAATGACTTGGTGCAGTGTTTGCTAGTCTGACAGTAGATGATACAGTGAATTCTTTTCCATGGATGAGGCCAAACCGTAACACAGCTTCTGAGACACCAGCACTGTGCAGGTGACCGAGGGTGGTCCTGGGTGGTCATTACAGGGAGCCAGGGACAGGGCCACAGCCTCAGTCCCCACAGGAGAGCAGGCTGTCTGCCCGGGCCTAACGCCCTGATCCCCGTGGGGTGGCAGCCCGAGAGCTCCCGAGGCCATGGCTGATCCCAGCCTGCAGCGGGGCCGGCACTGCTCCAGGAGCATCCCATCCCGAGCTGTCCTCTCCCAAAGGCCTGAGCTCGCACAGCGATGGCTGCCCAAGCAGCACCTCCTCACTGCAGTGAGAAGCAAAGGCACGGCGGTCCCCTCCAAGCTGCTGGAGACGCCATAAGAGCACTGGCATCGTCACCGTCCCAAAGGGGTGCTGAGGCTCCTGCCACCTCACTTCAGGCATGGTTTCCAC
This sequence comes from Alca torda, assembly GCA_008658365.1. NCBI lineage: Eukaryota > Metazoa > Chordata > Aves > Charadriiformes > Alcidae > Alca > Alca torda. The sequence continues at coordinate 28,872 of CM018080.1, read as the reverse complement.
TTCAGGATGTTTTGACTGCATAGAGTTGTCAGTATTCACTAACTGAGTACCAAGATGTCCCCCAAAGGTGGGTCATATTGGGAGAATAAACGTACCTGAAATATTAATAACTAGCAGCTGGGAAGCAATTAAAAGTTAATTAGAGGAGAGGATCAAAACTACCCATTTTTAATAATAATTACTATCATGCAAAGCAGTGAAAGGTATGCTCCTGCACTGATACAATCACAGGCTGTTTTTCAGAGCTTAAATATTCTAGGAGTTAATTTCAGTAAAGGCATAATATGCAAGGACACAGAGGTTTTTAAAAAACCCATTCCAGTCATGTTTCCTAAATAAGGCAGCTGTAACATGTGCTTTTAAGTAAGGTTAGCAACCCAAATTAATTATCCAAAATGAGCACCAGCATTCAGTGCAAATATTATCTCATCAGCGTTCAGCGTCACAGCTCCAGACTGAAAGAGGAAATGAAATAAGGAACTACTAGCAGATTAGCTAAAAACTGAGCAATGGAAAGAGATGTGCAATGGTCTTTCTTACATGAGTCAGAGTGAAATTTGTTCCACTACAGATAATCAGTGCAAATTCCAAATAAGCGGCACTGGGTTTCATATGCTGCCTTACGAGTATGGGCAGAGGAGAAGCAGCTGGATAGTTCAGTAGAGACATTTCTAGTTGGTACATGGAGGTCTGACAGTTTTGCGCTGTCGATGATGGCTTTGTAGGTGGATCACACGCAATATTGCCATTTCATATACCTCCATTTGGCACCTTAACTGGCCTCAGCAGGAAAACTGCTCCCGGTCAGGAGCCCTCCTGCTGTGACGAGCTCTAATCGAACCTCTGAGCCGGGGGGAAGCCCAGCCGCATCCTGGTGTCCGGCACATGAACAGCCTGAGCTATCGTAGGCGGCGGGTCCTCTCCTCTGATCTGCTCCTCCTTTTCACTCCCCCACGCGTCATGCCCCTTATGCAGCTTTTCGGGAGCAGCACAGCCACAGGACACAGCGCTGGGAGTTCATGGTGCCAAATCCAGCGCTCAGACCCCCAGACCCTCACCTGAGAATGCCTCAGGGTACGTGAGCCCATCGGTTCTCCCTGTGCTGTATTGCCTGGCCAAGAACCTGAGCCTCTGCCTCCCATGTCCTCCACCAGCCTGTGCCACCGCTGGCACACAGACTCTCACAATTAATTTTTAATGAATTGCTATATAAAATCTTTCACAGGAGAAAAACTGACATTAAGATGCAAACAATGTGCTTGGTTTGTGGTTTTTGTTCCCCCCGGGAGGCCGGAAAGTACAATCAAATATTTGTGTAATGACCTAAACCAGAACGATACGATGATTTGTAACACAATAAACTACAGATAAAGACAAGTGAATAATGCATCAAATTATGGATCTGTTATTTTTAAATGAGCTGTTATTCTGCTATATAGTCCCACACTGCTACGGGGAATTAGTTCTTGGCCATCTTTATCTCATGAGCTATCTCTTCGTGTGAAATTAAATTTTAAATTAATTGTACAGAAGGCTAAAATTGGGAGGGAGACAAATATTTATAAAAAGTCTCTGTTGACTTTATACTTCTCTGCATGGCTGTCTGCTGACAGGCTGGATTTTCTGGACTTTGTTCGTATTTGCTGCGGCTTAATAAACATTTCTTGCATGTTGCCCTCAAAGATGTTTTCTGTGTCTAATCCTTGTGTTGTAGGACAATCGCAATTTCAGTGTATGATTAGTCACCCTAATACAGATAGCACTGGTCTTCTTTTTCCTTTGGAAACTTTATGAAATGCATCTTGTTCCACCCATTATGAATTGTGGTTTAGGATCAAAAGAATTTGGCCCTTACACATGAAAACCTCTTTCCACAAACACCTCCTTGAAAACCTGGCTATTGGTTTCTCTAGAGCTATTGGAATTCACTGAGGTGACTGACTTGGGGTTATTTATGTGAGTTTCTGCAAGACAAAGACAAGTAGGAGGAAACCCAGCCAGGAGAAAGGCAAAAAAAGTGGGACAGACCAGGCCAATGTGATACGGGGAAGTAAAACCCAAATGGGTTCAGAAAGGGAGTAGCCATGAAGGAAAGCTTTATTAGTATTCATTAAAGCTGGCGCTCCGTCTTCAGTTCAGGAAATACCTCCAGGGCACTGGAACCCCGGCAAAGCCCAGGGAACCCCTCCTTTGTGGCGGGGTTGAAGGGTGGCACTGGGTGCTTGGCGCCACATGGAGCCCTGACGGTCGAGCGGCTCCCGCAGAGCTGTCACGGGCTCTGCCCTGCAGGTCACCCTCGTGCTCAGGATGGCGTCGGGCTCCTCCGCAGCTGGCAGCCACCGTCCCCACCATGCTCCCTGCCGTAAGCTGGTGGCAGAGCCCACAAGGCTGACAGGTCTCTGAGGGTCACGTCTGCACACCGCAGTCAGCAGGACCACTGCTGCCAGGCACCCACAACTCCTTCAGCAGCTGGTAATCGTCCAGTCACCCACTTAGGCTGGGTGTTGGAGAAAAAGAACCACCCCTCTGCCTGTGCACACCGGTTCATACTCCTTCACTTCATCGGCTTACGCCCATTTGGTTTGCATAGAAAACCCATGCCCCAGGACCTCTCATGCTGGCAAACCCCTTGCGCGTACCGAGCAGAGCCCCCCAGCTGCAATCTCATGCACAGACTTTTACACAGCATCTGTACAGCAAAAAGCTCATTGCAAACAGGGTAAAAAAGGTTTGTGGTGGCTTTTCATCCTAAAAGTCAAGACACAAGGCAGCTCTGTTTCCTTTCACAGAAACTTTCTCCCTACAGTGCATTGGACAAAAGAGAAAGTTTAACCACTTCCAACTCTTCCCTAAAAAGCAAAGTGCTTAGCTGAGGTAATTGTACGGAAACATAAACAAACACTTACACGCCCTCAAGAAGCCATTAAACTTGGCATGTTAAGTCAATAATTTGCATATGGCTGATTGTTTAGTAAACAAACTGTCTCCTGAGAGGACAGTAATTCATCTTTTACATCAAATCTGTTGATTAGCCTTTCTGGGAATAACGCTAGATGTTACAAGCAGGTGTGAGTCATGATATTACTTTCTTTGAAATTTAGGATTAAACATGGCAATGAACAAAATTTTAAATGCATTTTTTAAGCTTTGGAAACATCATATGGTTTAGTAAAATATTAATTCCTTTAATTCCTTTTTTTACTTCAAAATTAAAGTCTTTGGTATTATTTCTATTAGGTACAATTTTTAAAAAAAACTGAATTAAACTCAAGAGTGGGATCCACCTACAGGCTGTTGCATTCGTGAATGATTTTAACATTTAAAATGTAAAATTTAGATGTACATTACTGCCTATACAGGGATTAAATGCTTTGTTGTTGTTGTTGTTGTTGTTATTATTATTGTTTGTTTGTTTGTTTGTTGTTATTACCAGCACAGCTCAAAGCTAGCTGTACTCCACTGCTGGTGGAGAATGCCCGCACACCGTGGGGACGTCAGCATCCCTGCCCCGCTCTGTCCCACATGGAACATCACAGCCCCTGTGGTCCTGAATCCAGAATTTCCTGTGGGGAGGTAATTCAGAAGAGGTAAGCCCAATAACCGCCCTTTAGCCCAGGGTGAGACCAAGGTTTATTTGATGACAGGTAGGTCATTTGAGTGATGATCAGTGGCCCAGCCTGTCCCGAAAAGCGATCACGGATTCCTGCCCCCCAGCCAACCCCCATTTATACACTGAGCATGGCATCTATGTATGGAACGTTCCTTCGGCCAGCTTGTCCTACCCGCGCTCCCTCCCAGCTTCCATGGGCAGCTGAAAAAGTCCTTGACTAATGTAAACATTGCTTAGCAGCAACTAAAACAATATGTGTTACCCATATTGTTCTCATACTAAACCCAAAACACAGCAGCTACTAGAAAGAAAATTAGCTCTATCCCAGCTGAAACCAGGATACTCATTCGTTCACTTCAGTCATGCAGAACCTACCTGTCTCACCTGCAATATATTGGTTTTATTGTGACATTGCACCTATGAGAGCTCTTCCCCTCTTCAGGAGAGCGTTGCTGAATCCCGCCGAGTTCCCGGGGTCACGCCGGCTGCGGGTGAGAGCAGCCCCCCTGGCACCTGGCCACCAGCTGCGGCAGCAGCCCTCGGATCCACGTGCTCCCCCAGAGTGGCTCCGAGGCTTTTCACATAAGAACTGAAGATAAACATTTCATTGTTTAATAAAGTGCCAGGAGAAGGGCTCAATAGCCTTCTTTTACAACATTTGGCTAAGCAGCTATTGATTTCCACCAGACACTTGTTTGCCCCTGCTTCCCAGAGGCAAAGCGCGTGGCAGCTCTGGGAATCTGCAGAGGGAAAGATACGACAGAAATATCAGCTATTGTAATCCAAACTCTTCAGGCAGCTAGAAAAGTCCTTAAGGTACCAGGGAAAGATTACTATTTGTAAAGAAATAGCTGCCTGCCTGGGATAGCTGCTGTGACTTTCCATCGTTTTCTACAGAAAGATTTTACACTGCAGATATTTACTACAAATTGTGGAAGTAGCTAATTGTGAAAATAACAAGATTACATCAAATCTACCAAAGCAATTTGTTAATTAATAAAGTGTTTTTTTTTTTTTTTTTAAAAAAAAGGCCTTTGAGTATTAGGTTAGGAAAGGAAAAAGAAAACATAGTGAACTAAAAACTTTACAGTAGTTCAAATACACAAAGGAATTTCTCTCCTCCTAACAAGGTAGGACAGAAGGGTAAAAGGCTAAGGAATAAGGTGTATACAACCACGGCATGCATCTCTCAGTCAGAACTGGGAGTGATGCAAGCCAAAAATCACATTGGAATGAATTGCAAAATTATGGTGCAAGGGATCTATTTTCTCACAATAAGTCTATCGTATCTTTCTTAAGCAAGAGCTCACAATGTCAGCCAAAGCACATACCTTTTCTGTTTTCTCAGAAAATCCCCAAGGCATCTTTTCTGCTGTCTGTAATTAAGTTAAAAAAAAAAAAATCAAACAACAATATCAGGCTCAGACTGTGTCATCCCTGCCAGCGGTACAAGCCACCAAGGGGATGTTTCCGTGGCTCTGCTGGGCTGGACACCACCCACCTGCAGAAGGACCAGCCCAGGAAGAGCAGCAGCAGCCCTGCATCCCCTGGGAGAGGGGAAGAGTTGCTCCCTGGGGAAAACAGGATAGAATTTATTGTTGATTCTTATTCTGAACTGGGGAATGCAAAGGACAGCATATTGCAACCCCGCTGTGGCAGGCTGCAGAGCCATTGCTATGTAGGTGTGTTTGCATCCATTCCTTGGTAGCACAGATTGCCCTTTTGAAGGCCTAAGGCTTCTACGCCCAATTAGTGCTAATTAGCATTAATGAGGATTGCTATTTTAGACAGAGAGTTGTGGAGACCACCAAGAGTGTAGGCAAGGTGCTTGGGAGAGGAGGGACAGGAGAAGAGAGGACAGGCTCGGCTCGGCTCGGCTCGGCTCGGCTCGGCTCGGCTCGGCTCGGCTCAGAGGCAGCAGCATGGCCACCTCCCCCAAGAGCAAGCTGTCCCAGCCCCACCAGAGCCACCAGGGAGCACGGCTGTGCCCAGCCATCAGATGGCTCCTCAGGGGAGGAGAGAGGGCATGGACACAGCCACGGGCATGTCCCCACTGCGGGGCTCCAGCGGGGTGATACAGACCTCTGCAGGGCTCAGCAGCGGTGGCCTCCAGCAGACGGCGCAGCTGGGATCTGCTGTCTGCAGCCAGATGATCGCAGGCTGACTTGCTGCAAACTGCCCTCTGCCAGGCTGTGACGTGCCTGTGTGTGACAGCCTGTCCTCAACGCCTTTCTCTGTCCCTGCTTTAATGTTTTTGGCTTCCACTGCTCATCGAGAGTCTCACCATGTGCTGCGCAAGGGAGGTGCTGCACATCGAGGGTTATCATCAGTCTGCTCCTCCTCTACCTTGTCTCCTGGAGAAACTGGCTGCTCATGGCTCAGACGGGCGTACGCTTCACTGGGTAAAAAAACCCAAAAAGAAAGCCAACAGCATCCTGGCCTGTATCAGGAGTAGTGTGGCCAGCAGGACTGGGGCAGTGATCGTCCCCCGGTACTCAGCGCCGGTACTGATTTTTTCAATACTCTAGAGTTTCCACCCAAATGAGGCTGTGGAGGCTCAGAGGTCTTGTATGGAGGTTACTGTACGGCCACAAGAATTCAAGCATTAAAGGATGTCTCAAGGATGCCAACATTGTCTTCCTAAATTCCAACCCTGTTGCATATTTAAACTTTGGCAATTAGTATAAGGAATCATAGTAATCTTCATTTGAAGCATTTTAAGTTATCTCATTAGATTCAATGTTCATTTCTTCATCTTCTCATCTCAATTACATTTCCATTTCAAATTATTTATCTCAGTTATCTATAATCAATTTTATATTTTGCTAACAACAAGCATGAGCTTGATGGGTGACTAGAGCACTTGAAGGTCACTGCAGTAGGCAAGTGACCCTGGGACAGACAATTGTAAAGTGCACGGTCTGCACAGGGGGTTACCTATGGAAATGCCCAAAAATTCTCCTGAGAACTCTCAGAACAGGCGGGTTATTATTACACTTTCCTCATCTTCCACTATTTGAAAGATCTGTGACGAAAGGAAGGCTCTTCTAGCTGAATCAGTTACTGAAGACAGCAATGCAGCAATAATAATGAAGGCAGCATCATCTTTAGCTCAGCAAAGCTCAATGTACGAAGTGGTTCACCTGACTTCCACAGATGGAGATTTCCTTTTTAATTCCTTTGCTGCTGCCCTTTTTATGTCACAGAACATGGATCCCTGAGTGCCAGCCGAAGCTGATGCTGTGTATTTCATGACCCAGGTTTGGCCAACGTGAGAACCATCCTGCAGCAGGACGACAGTCATTCTAAGGCACATGGTTCTTTGCTGCAGCACAAGAGACTGGGGAAATCCACCTTCATATTGTGTTCAAAACAAATAATCATCCACTGGGGTTATTCTTCCCAGGGAAGAACTGTCCGTGAAGGGGAGGAGGTTACGAGAGAGAGCAAAATTCTGGTGACTCAAGGAGCAGCCGCTACAGCAGAATCCATCTGAATTGCAGGTGATTTCTAGTGCCTCCTGCTGCCCCTCACTTTGAGGTTTCCCTTGTGTCACTGACCATCACCTGGCCAAGAGCTGATAGAAGTTTCTTTTCATGCTCAAGGCATCCGTTAAAGAGACCCTAGCATCTCTCCATACAGAGAAAGTGGTATGCCAATATACTGGCAGAATTCTCTCTAGCTGAAGTCGTGATGCCCAGGACGTCCCCAGCGCTGTGGAGGAAGGGCCAATTTCTGCTGCAGCTGAGCCTGGCCCCCACCCCACTCCCACCATTCCTACCCTGGGCTCAGCTTTTGCGCAGTTCTCAGCACTGTGGCTGCAGCAGAGACGTTTAGAAATCCTGGTAGGAAGGGGTCAAGCCCTAAAGAACTTTGGACAAAATACTAAGATTATTTAATCTCTCCCTTGCCCAGCTCCCTTTCCCCTACATTTCTCAGAAGGTTTTGTTAGGATTCACAAGGCTGGTGGGTATTTCCACAGAATGAAGGAGGTCAGGAGCATACATGGAAAATGGCTTTTGACAGCAGATTCTGATCCCCTTTATCTGAACACTGATCTCTGCTATTTCTGCTGGCTCCACTGGAGTTTCTGTAATGCAATGAAGGCGTCCAAGAACAGGCTCTGATCACCAGAGGATGTGCTATCTCTAATACCTGTATGGGCTAGACAGAGCCTGACCCAGACGGCTATTGCTAAAAGAAAAGTACGGCTGATGATTAATTCAGCTGGAAGCATTCTGCTTATAAACGAGATTTAGGAACAAGGGCAAAATGAAAAGTTGTAGAAATTAAAACAAAACAAAACAAAACGCAACCCATCCAAAACCCCACCACAAAATACCAAAGAGAATTTGTACAGGTAAGTAGCTCCATTTGTGAAATGCAGGCCATTTCTTCAGCTAAGTAGGTCATGCTGGCACATCAAAGGTGCTTGAGAAATCCTCTATATAAAGGGAATTCCTACTAAAAAAAGGTGAAACTGCAAGCCAAATTAACCCCCACTGCAAAAAAAAAATCTTATAATAAGGGAATATATGTTCTTCTTTCTTGTCACTTGCAGTTGGAAAATTATATAGTACAGTTAAAGACTCCACATGTGGCTGATTCAGTGAGAGGCATAACTGGACAACACTGATGATCAGTGCTAAACTCTTACAGTCATTTCAGTACCTGTCACATCAGTAGCAGAATCCACATGCAGTTGCTCTACCACAGTAATTATTTTGCCCTAGTTTGATTATTAAAGAGAGTTATGAGGTAACACTGAATGTAATGAGGACTGGAAAAAATATATGTTCCAAGCACTTCCACTGTTCTTCTCTGGCCACCAGAGAGCCTCAGGGAAACCTGCTCTCCAGGCGTTTGTTCCTTTCTTACTTGCACTCCCACTTGTTTATATTTTCTTCCTCCATGTTTTCCTAAGTTAGGCTTTTGAGCTGTTTAAAGCTCTTTGAAGGTGTGAAATAGAGGCCCATCAAACTCTTACTGCTGGCAGCTGAATGCCACCCGAAACAGCAAATGGGTTTTGACAGGCTCCAAGCAGCATGTCTTTGCATTACATTACTTGCATTATCCAAGTTCCCTTAGATAGCATTCACTTTTTCAGCCTATAGTTAAGGATACCCTTCCCAGCTGCAGAAAGCTGCCTTTGTCTGGAGAATCACAGATCTAACACTTTGAAACACTTGTGAAAAATGAATGTGTGCTCTTAAAAACTCTGTAATATCAACAACTTAGCAATTCAAGGACCCTTTAACAGAAAAACAACGCTATTTAGCAATCAGTTGCAACCTTAGTTATTTCCAAGGAGCAAGAACATCCATCCCTGTCAACCAGGCAGCAAAATAGGAGTGCGGTGTTTGAAGGGATGTCCCCTTGCTGAAAATCTGCAGTTTCACTGGACAACGCAATCCTCTGTGCAAAACAACGCAAGCCCTGGAGTCTCGTGTCCAAAACCTAAGGTAAAACTCCTCTCCGAAGCAGTGATGGATCACAGTTACCCCTGGTGCCCTCCGCCCGGCGATGAGGACCTCGTGCAGTGAGGGGCTTGTTCTGGGGGATGCCCGAGCTGGAGGAGCGCCCCGGGCCGGGTGTCAGGCACCCGCGTTCACCCCGGTGACCGCAAACAAAGGCTGCTTTGCCTTCCCTGTCAGGCTGCACATCCAGGCAGCTCTATCACCTGCTCTGTCACAGTACAGCTCTATCAGAGTACAGCTCTGTCACCTGCTTTGGGATGCAGAAGAACAAGACAGACAGTAAAAATAAAATCAAACCATAGTGGTGGGCTGTAAATAGTTTGGACTGGAAGTTTCAGGGTGGGCCCTTATTTAAGGCTGTGTTTCCTGCTCCCCGCAAGTTCCAGCTGTCCTTGTGCTCCGATGAGCAGCTTCTTCATGAGGCTTCAGGGTTGCACAGAAAGATTTCTGTGCACTTTAGTCTAGAGCAACAAGGTAAGAATGAGCTCTTTTATACCTATTTGACACTCCAGGTTTATTCAGCTGTGTCTCTTTCTGGTTTTCCAGTAACTGTTGAACACTTCTTTCACCGAGCCCTTAAGAGACCAGCTGGACTGTACCTGCACACAGTCAATAGAGTGTAAAGATTTCTGAGCCAGGCAATCCTTTCTAAGGATGTAATTTTTTAAATTGTTCCTGATGCAATTGTTCGCTTAGATTCCCTGACTAAGGTTTACATCCAAGTGACAACTACAACTACTACACGGACAACATGAAGCCTTGAAGGTACAGAAAAAACAACAAGGAACCCATAATGCCTGAATATATCCCTTTTGACTTTCCTCTAGGTTCATTATCATGTTTTCAATGTAAGAAGAAATTATGCAAAAATTTTATCATGAGTTGTAATTTTCCTAATTGATAAAACTGAGGTGAAGAACTGTCTTTAACAAACACAGACTTTTTTTTCTCTTTTTTGAGGAACCGATCATTTTAATTTATTCAAAAATAAATGCTTAAAATGTACAAAGAGGCTGAAAAGCAGTCTTGAGCTAGGTAGCGTTTCAAAACTTTGCAGGCCAAGTGCTGCTTTCCATATTTTCTGTCTGTATTAAGCACTCGTGATTGTAATGTTAACTTGTTTGTGTAATTAGTCATTCAAAAAGCCACCCTGATTCGATATGGTTTTCATAACTGACTCACTGGGACTATTTGCATGAACTGAGTTGTACGGTCTCCTTTCCAGTCTGAATATTATTATTATTATTATTATTATTGTTATTGTTATTGTTATTATTTTCATTGAATGTTCTGATTTTTTTAATGTGGACATGAGTCAGAACGCTGCCATAAGACACAGAGTTTAGATGTAAGGAAGTTTATATGTAATATTAGCTCAAAGCTGAGACTGTATTTCTAAAGAAAGCATAGGACAAGACTGTGCCTTGCCAACATTCTGCAAAGAATAACATGATAGCAAAGCCTTTGTTAAAGGTATCAGATGGACTGGGTCTTTTGAAACCTCAATGCCAGATTTTTGCTGCTGCTCCTCAGCAGTAGCTATGTAAACAGAGATAAGGTGCTTCCTTATCGGACTGCTGTTCCTGGGAGCCGATTTCTGCAGTAAAGGACCTCTGCTCAGTGAAATAAAAGTCGTCTCTCTCTGGGACACAAAGCAGGGGACTGTGACACACTGAAGGCTGGTTGCATTTAAAATTTTCCAACCACTTCACGGTTTCTCAAAATAAGTCCAGAATGATTCTTTTTGTGAGGTGTTAAGTGTATTTGATGTCATTGTTCCTTCAGCTCTCAAAGGATAGAAGGAAAAATGAGAAAGGATGGAGGAAAAATCATTGGGATAGAAAACAGAGAGTGAAAGTTTCATTAACAACTGAAATTCAGACCAGAAATGGAAATGCTTGTTCTTATTCATTAAGAACATCCCATGTGTATTTACCGAAATGGGAGGATTCTCCGGGATGAAGTATAGAGACCATGCAAGATTGATGTCATATTTAGGTCATTAGTTCAGCAAAAACTCTGGTTTGTGTTTTGTTGTGGGCTTCTAGGTTGGTTTGTTGGTTGTTTTACTTTGCTTTTCCTTTTGAAAATTACTGTGGTTTAGTCTGATTGTTGTGAAGTCCTTGTTCCTTTTTGAGTTCTGAGTCTTTACTGTTTCCTCTGCATTACTTTTGCTGAGGTGTAACTGCAGACTGCCCTAATCCCAAGCGTGCTCAAGAAATTCACTTTGAAGTCTGTGACTATGAGGAGTCCGATGGTTCTGCATTCAGTTGCTGCTGTTTCTCATCTGTGCCATTTCCTGCCACTAAGCTTTCCGAATTTGCACTGTGGCTGCAAGACACGGTGGGACTCAGCGGAGGTTCCATAGGCAGCACTGAGGAAGGCTCTTGCGCCTTAGAAGGTCTCTGCGTGGTGAGCTCAGGTTGTGCCCCTGAGCAGCAGTAATGTCAGATCCCTGTGCTGGCATGTTTGTAGAGTCACAAATCTGCCACCGCTCTGTTTTCAAGACTTCTTTAAGGTTACACTTTATTTTCAAGCAAAAGGCCGATGGTCACTGTGACAACAAATACAATAAATAAATACAGAATCTAGGAATCTGATGCTAGGCAGGAGCACAGATAAAAAATCGAGTGAATGCATTTATCTGAGAGCCTGAAATATTTATCTGGCTAGAGAAATATTCAGACAAGCAACTGGATTCTGAAATTCAAAGTGAGCACTGTGGGATGTGAGCAGCTACGTTTTGGTATGGCCTGGTATGCCTTTCCATAGAATTCAATCTATGCTCTCGTCAGGGACAACACTTTGATATTTCTTTGTTTGCCTGGCATCTAGAATATTGCAGATCTTTCTGGAAAAAGCTGGTTAATAATATTTATGGTCTTACCAGCTTTTTGCAATATGGTTAAAGTTTTTGCTGAGTGCTATTTCTTTTGATTTCTGTTAAGATACTGTACCAGATTTCAGTACAGATTTCCAGATTTTAGAGAAGTACTACATAAGCATGGAGGAGGTACTGTGGCAGACAAGGGATTATATTAAAGACTTGTATGCTAATTATTCAAATTCTTTCTTCTTCTTCACCTCCCTGATCTCTCCCTGCTCCTGTGTTCATTTTTGTAGCGTTCTAGTTTGTAGACTGTAGGTTTGTAGCAGTAACAGTCAGCTGTTTTATGTAAGAATGTGAATAATCTGACAGTGCAGTGATTGCAAGCCTGTCCTGTGCTGTTTGACTTTCAAAACCTAAATGTTGAACAAAGGAAAAGTAGAATGATTAGACACTGAACTAACTTAAAATGAAACAACGGATGAGCCACTCTCAAAAGGTGGAGATAAAGGAGTGAAGGAGACTTGCAGGAAGGATAAAATCCAACGACATAAGACAAGCAGAGTCCACCAAGCATTACAATAGCTGGAAATTCTCATACTGCTCACCCATTTAAATTAGAGCAAGGAGGCTCAGTTCATCTAAATCTGCCTCAAGACGGAAGGCTCATGCTGCCATCCACTGTGTATCGACCAAGTGTGGATAAATATTTTCAGCTGTAGGAGGGGAGGACTGTACGTCTTTGCACAAGCCTAGGTCAAAACAGACAGCTTTCTACAAGCTCCCTTTGCAGAGCAATACAGTAGTCTTCCCATTATTTTGGCTACATATTCCAGCAATCAATTGGTTGTGGAGCGCCGTTCCCCCCAGGTAAACAGCAGGGAATCGGTACCATGCTGGGATGGCAGCCTGGTATGGTGCAGAGGAGGGATGACTGCAGGGGTGGCTCCTTGGCTGGGAGCATTTTTCTTCAGGAGGTTTGAGAAGAGGTGCTGGGACACAAGACGCTCCAGTCCAGCAGGGTTAAGCCGTCACCCCGGTCAGCCCATGGCCTGAGATCACGTGCGGAGAAAGCCGAGTGCGCTCACTGGTAGCCATGTCCTTACACGGCACTGGTGGGATTTAAGAACTTAGGGCTTGCCTTCATTAGTGACACATACACACGCCACCACCACCCCGAACTTGCCATCACTGTTAACCTGGCTCAAAACACTGTGATGAATGTAAAAACGACCCAGGTATTACAAAACTGCAGTGCTGTGGGGGAGGGGAGGGTCCCATTTCAATGGGCCACAAACACCTTGACAGGTCACGGTGTTTGCAGTTCCAGGGTGATTCCATCCACTTGTATGAACCTCTGGGATGTGGCATCAGCACCCTGACCCCCTGTGTGCTGTTTCGCTCAGAAGCTTCTGAAGTCCATGGGGTAACTGGAGCATCAGATATTGCCTGAGACGGACACTGGGATGGGATGGAGCACTCTGTTAGCATGGCTATTTGTCACTACATTAGCATACTAACGCTGTTGTGGGAATGAAAACAGATCTGCTTCTGTGGAGCTCTCTGGAAGCAGAACCAGGGGATGGCTGTCTCCAGCAGCATCCCAGCTACTAGCGGGAACCCGAGCTTGTGTCCAGTCAGCGTTTTGATTCTCTGGGCCACAGAGAGGGGACCAGGTACGTTCTTCTCCGCCCAGCTCTCCAGCCTGTCCAGGTCTCGCTGGATGGCGGCACAGCCCTCTGGTGTGTCACCCACTCCTCCCAGTTTTGTGTCATCAGCAAACGTGCTGAGGGCACATTCTGTCCCCTCATCCAGGTCGCTGATGAATATGTTGAATAAGACTGGAACTGAATTACTTGGTTCAAATGTGACCTCTATACTTATTAAAATGATATTTGAAAAAGGTCACAAATAAATATTTAAGATCTACAGAAAATGCCTTGAACTAGGTGATTTAATAAGGTCAGTTCTCTTAGTTTAGTTTAAAATACAAACAAATACAAGATGGGCATGAAAGTCAGCTAGTACAAAACTCTTTCTTGGCAGAGGACACTGGAACTAAAGGATTTATAATCCAGTGCAGAAATCTCGGGCAGGACTCTCCAGCTGTACATTAAAGTAAAACACATTTAAACAAGAAGTCAGGCACAACACAAAATACTCTGAATTAGTCTCCTGAAATCTAATAAAATAACTTCTTACCTAATTAGATGGTAGAGTCAAAAGCTAATTGCTAATTAAGAATACAATATCTGTGAAAAACACACAATGCCTTCTCAGTGTGAATGGCCTCTGTATACATAGAGGCTCAACAACAAAGAGGACTTCCAGCCGGGCGAGATTGCCAGAGTCTCCATCCCAAAGACACGTGTCCAGCGTCCATGGGGCCGGGCATGGCACCTCCTCACTGGGTTGCCCAGCGCGGATTGTGGTGGTCACGGACCCTTTCCTGCAGGCTGCGCAGAGCCAGGTCCCATCCCACCTTCCAAAGTACTCCAGGCTCCCTGCAGAATGATCTTTTCACCCCTGTATTTTTCCTCCCTTTCTCAGCACTCCTGTAGCCAGATGAAATGTTTGAGTTCAAGGCTGCTGAATATTTTGCCGACAGCAGTAAATCAGCCTGTACTTGTTTCCCTGACTGACACTTTCTGTGAATGGCCTCTGAGGACACTTTAGAGAGACTGAAAGACCTGCTGTCAGAATTCTCTTTCCTCACAGATAAAACCCAACCCTTTACTATGTTGAGAATACAAAGAGTTTGCTTATTCTTCTCAAGTACTTCTCAGGTAACTGGTACAAAAGCAGCCACATTAATTGCCTTCAACAAACCGTAAGTGAACTGCTGGGGGAAAAATCAGTAGTTGCCTCATCATTGTTATGATGGAAATTTCATAAGAAGAAAATTTATCTGTATAGAGGAGGCATTCCTTACCATCTTGGTCTCACCACCTATTGTAGCTTTCAAATTTAAATTTTTACGAAAATTATTTTGCCAAAAAAACCTGGGCAGCATCTGCATGGAAGGGGAAAAAAAAAAAAAAAAAGAAAAAAAGGGGTGGGTGTGTGTTTCTTATAGAAAAGTCTTGTAGAATTTAATGAGAATGGCAATATCATGAGAGAGTTTTACTTTAAAGGAGTACACATGTTAATAAATAATTATACCTCTGTGGTGTAAACCTCAACAGAGTTGTAAACGAAAATAATCTTCATTCACTTCTGTGGGACACATGGTCTCAGCAGCCAAGTGGTCACAGTCACGTAACTGTCATCATTTCCCAATGGATGCTGATCTTCGTGTTGGGTAGGCAGCCAACGGTCCTGAAGAAGAACGCTATAGAAAAACAGTTTCTGGCCTAGAAGTTTAAAACAATTAATCAATGTTTAAGTCAATCCCTAGCATGTTCTTTATGTGCTTCAGTTTGTATCCTTATGCCTTTTTGTGGCTGATTTTGTGCTAGACAATTGAGTTAAATGGTTAACATTTTTCATGAATAATGGAGCCCCCCCCAAAAAAAAAAAGCTGTATGGACTTTGCCAGCTTTAAGCAGTTTTGCTACAGAATAATTATGACTCACTGGAGCGCACTAAGTAAATCGACAGAGACTCCCAGCCCAAACAGCTTTGAAATCCAAGCTTTTAAAAATACAGTGGGAATCACTCCAAGCTGGCAAAGTTCCCATTTTTGCACAACAGTTTGAGAACATGTGGAAGCGGGTGTCTCCTGAGACTGAGCTACTATAAAACTTCCCAAGGAATTCCCAGATCAGCTATATCGTCTTCAGAAATGAGTATCTGCATTTCCAAGGGGTTGAGAACACGTTCTTGGGGCACATAGTGCTGAACTCCTATAGTCAGAATTTTTCCCTTGTACGTATCTCCCAGGGATTCTGAAAGTCACAAACTAACAATATTTCCGTGTTTGAAGCTGAATGCAGGAAGAGAAAATGAGAGACGGTTACAATACTATGCAGCTTTTCACAGACAAGATAAAAAAAACCCACCACGCAGCTCAAGGACTCAGAAAGAACACTGACTTATCTGGGAACAAGAGTACAAGGGAATGTGAGTCTAGAACCATCTCTGGGGCAACGCTCACCGTGCTACCCTAAGCAATTTAAGTTCTATGTAAGTTTAAGTGCAAGAAAACATTTGTCACAGCTCCATAATCAAAAGGTCATGAATGTAATCTGTAACCAAAAGGCAGTGCAAGAGCCTGGGGATAAAAATCAGAGTTAAATTTGTTCAGCAGTTCATAGTGTTGGGGAATTCATGTTGTTCCACAGTGTTCAACATTATGGGAATCTAAGAAATATCTGTAGCACCAGCACTAATGTGGTACAGTAGGATATCTTTTGAGGTAGGCAAAAAAGTCTGTGCCTGGGGAATGTGAATGAATCCAGAGAGTATTCACCTTAAAACATTGATTATCACAATCTTCTACCTGGCAATAAAAGCTACAAATAAATACAAGGCACCACAAGTCTTCTCTCGCATAAAACAGTCATTTGCCTTTGTAAAAAAATTAATTCTTTTTTTGTCAAGGTTTTTAATCATTGTTTGCAAATGTTGAAACATTAAAATAATGACAAGATTAGGATCTGTCTTGCATATTATTACTCCTCTCAGGGGACGCGCGATTCCATGTGCCTTGCAGTGCTCTAACGCTGGTGTTTGCCTTTAGCCCGCACAGTTACCTTACAGGTAAGTGGGAACACGTCCCAGTCCCTCCCAAGCACACCTCACCTGAGCATTCCTCGTCCTTTCTACTACTGATACCCAAAAGGGTATTAAAAAAGTGTTCCACTGTTCAGGGAAGAGCTGTGTATTGCTTTGTTCCGTGTACATTGCTTAGTGAATATTCATTGCATCCTTCACTCTGCACAATGGGGTTGTCACCTGAGGAATATATTCAACCCTTAATGAGGTCCAGACTAATTAATCTGAGGGAAAATAAAATGAAGTAAAAATAGCAAGGTCATTTGCAGTCTCTTAACAATGATAGTGCTAATGAAGCTTTAAAATGAAAGACAAGATTAATTCCCTAAACTTTTAAGTCAGTATGAGGGAAAATGCATTTGTCAGAGAAAAGAGAGAAGCAAGTTTTTGGGGGTGAGGGGGTGGACAAACAAACAAAAACGGAAAGTGCCTTTCGCCCTTTAAAACAGCAATACTACCAGAACTGTAGGTCAGAAAGTGACCTGTTTCAAATTCTGAGCAAAGTTCACCCCTCATCTGGTAGGAATATGACTTCATCGGAGGTTTAAAACACATTTCATTGTCCTCTCCTGTCACTGTTATGATGGCATCACTCTGTGGAGTTCCAATTACTTTTTTCCAAACTTTTTTCCTTCCTTTCAAAACAATGAGTAGCTTTTATGACAGTCCAAGAAAATCGTCTTCCTAGAGCAGTGTTTCCATATTTAACGTATCAGAACATACTTAGACCCTGATATTTTAATATATATTTTCAGTAAAGGATCACAAAAAAATTAGTGGAAGTAAAGATGCATGATACACAAACAGCAAACTGTCGCGTTCCAGACGCTGTGGCTCTGCTGCTGTCTGTCAAGTTGTTTCACTTAGCATGGAAAAAAAAGGCACTGCAGATCATTCCAACGAGTACACCAGGTGCAGTGTGAACTGCAAAAAGTTTTTCCTCTCTCCCTTAGAGTTGGTTTGCACGTTTTTTGACAAGTTTTCTCTGTCCGTGCAGTAAGCTATTCACGTGTTGGTGAGTTCCAAAGCGAGATCCCCTAGTTGTGAATAGGGTGTGATGTGCTTGAACTAACGAGCTCCGCTGTCGTACCCTAGTGCCTGCCTGCAAAGGGCCGCGCAGGCGAGCGCCGGCGCCTCAGAGCAGCCCCCACTCAGGAGGGTCCATTGCTCATTTCAGCATCCATGGAGGAGGGAGGGCAGCGGTGAAGTCTGTGGTCTGTTCTGTCCCGGGAATGGTTCCTCTGTTCATACATAACAAAGTGCAATTGAAATATACCCAGGCTCTGTGGTTCTTTCTCTCCCTGCCCATCCTTCTTCAGGCAGAATATTGCACATCCTCCCACCTCCTCTCTTTAAGCGAGGATTTCTGACTGTTGCCCAGCTTGGCCTTCAGCAGCTCCCTCTGTCACGGGCAACTGGTATGAAGAGGGGAGCTCTGCTCACAGAAAACCATATTCTTTGCTGTTACTTGAAGCAATTTGACAGTTGCTGAGCTGAGGAACAAACTGAACGGTTTGCATGCTTTGAACTTCAGCCACTTTGAATCCTAAACTGACACGCTTAATCGTAAATTATCAGTCTTCCTTTAAGGCTATTTCAGAAAGGCCGGCGATGTTTGAGCTGCTAAGTGGGCGCTTTGTCAGAATCTTGCAGTAGAAACACCACTTGCTGGAAATGTCAGTGGAGCAGAGAGCAGAGTCCAATTTGTAGCTGCTTTAGAGAGACTCCGACAAAGCATGCAGGGGTGGCACATAGAGGGCTGAGGAAAAGGGAGAGCAAGAGCCCTATTTGGGTTATTTGTCATCATTTTAGATTTATGGACTAACACAATGCATTTTCCAGTGAAGGAGTGAGCTTCTGTATAGCCTATTTGACTTGAGGACAAAACGCTCGCTTGTCATAGCTACTTCCAAAGAACATGTTGAAGTAGCACATGAAGCACCATGTCAAAATTGCTACTCTAGAAAATTATATAGTGAGGCTGTAGAAATTCAGTGAGAAGTAATTTTCTGTGAGAGGAACGGGGCTGATATAGCTGGTTTTAGTTTGACATACTTGCATTGTTTCAATACAATTACAATATTTTCAGAACTGTAAGGGTTGCAATTAATAGATCACCAAGAAAAACACACCACAAAATGAATCATCTGCTTAATGACATGAAGTCTTAAAGAACGACCCTGTAATTTCGGTATGGGTTTAATTACAAGTGATATCATGCAACAATGAAGCAAAGTGTACAAGCTCATCCTTCTGGTTATGAATTTTCTAGGTTTTGTTTTTGTAACTCCTTGTTGTTGCCCATAACTTGTATTTTCTTAATTTAAAAATAAATTCAGAATAGTTTTATGACTAAATGGCTGTCACAAAGAACTTGTAGTAGCCCTGCTTTATGTTTCAAATTTTCTTTAATGAAGCTATGAATTTGATAATTAGAAAGATTTTGATTACCACAACATGAGTAGCAAATTTTCACAACAATGGCAGTTGGATTCATTATTTTTTTTTTAAGAAAACTCAAGCCTTTACATTTTTTTAAGCTATTATAAAAATCTGTTATCTGAAATGGAGATAACAAGATCAGTTTTCGTGAAAGTTTGATAATGATTATATTGCAAACTATATTAATCATGATGAAAGCAATTACCCTGTGTCCGTAAAGCCATGGACTATACTCAAGGAAATCTGAAGTGCCCATGCAGAGAGAGCTATACTGGAAATCTTTATTTCTCCAAAAGAAGCTGGTTATTCTGTTACGGAATCCTTTCAACTAAAACATAAACCATAAAATATAAATGGCAGTGATTCTGTAATTCATTTGGATGAATAATCACTGGGCTGATGCTTCTGTGGCTCAGATTGTAGAATTAGGTTGTAATGCTGCTCTGTAAAGGATTTCTCAGGAAAAAAAAAGGTATCGGGGACAAGAGCTTAAAAAATCTTCAGGGTTTGTTCATAGATATGCTTAAGAAGTATATTCTTATAACAAGCGAGGGACAAAGCAGCAATAAACTGACATTTTATCATTTCTGCCTGTCCCCGTATTATCAAGTTATACTGTTCATGTAAAGGTGTACAGTTTTCTGGTCCTATTCCTCCGCAGCAACCAGGCTACGATGTTCTTATGTGTCCGTGACGGGTCAGCCAAGGGGACATACGTTTTTAGGCAGGGACCAAGAGTTTTGCCTTGGCATGGGAGGCTTGCAATTGTAGCCAACAAAAAGTCTAAGTGAACTGAATGCTAGTAGAAAACTCACAGATATGGTTTTTTTCCCCCTTTCTTTAGCTATTGCTTTTCTCAATACAACAAGCAGGGAAAAAAGTTTTTATTTGCACAGTGGCTTTTAAAGCAAAAACAGTTATTGAAAATGGTGTTGCCTTGAGATAAATTAAGATCTAACGGGGGCGTTCTTTTCTGCACTTTGCTGTACAATTGTGTGGCATTTTTCCCATGCTTTGCCTTGTCTTTTAACGTTCCTGAGTACAGTTGCGCTGTAGACTACCAGAGTACTTCTAAACCACCTCAGCCAAGCAAAGCTACTTTCCTCTTTCCTCACGTAATGTTCATAGATGTCTTTTGATCACAGGTTCGGTGTAAATGAACAGCAAAAATTCAAAGTTGATAAAGCATTTAAACCCAAAACTCAGGAATAGGAAATTCCAGCTTGCTGACATCTCTGCTCTTCTGTCTCAAAGACAAAATCTTCAGTATGTTTATTTTCATGACATTTGTTGTGTTAATACCCAGAAAATACCTGTCTATCTCTCTACAGTCTATCTCTATACCTGTCTCTCTCTCTTAGACAACTGTAAGGTTGGGATTACTCTGGTACTTGTCAGTGAACAAATGTCACAGTTATTTATGGCACCGATGGGAAATCTAACTTAGGCACAAAAACAGCTCGGCTCAGCGCAAAGGCTGTTTCATCCTTTGGCTGACTGAATCAGTCAATAATCCCTTTGCTTCTTCGATTTGTTCTTTCTTTGTCTTGTGCACTCTCATGGTCCTTGGGCTGACTGCTCTGGTCAGTCGGGTCCTCAGTGCAAGAGTGCTTAGTAGCAACGTCCTCCCTTAATTAAAAAACAAGAGGACTGTAAGCAGAAAGAATTGATTCACAGTCTTCAACTTAAATTTAGGCATGGTCCAACATTCAGGAACCACCACAGCGCACTTACTACCCTGTGACTGAGAAATTATCCATCATGGTATGGTACCACAGAGGGGAACAAGACGAAGGCAGGGACGAGAACCTGACACTGTGAATTAAAGTGCCATGGCACAACGACCTTATCAGCCTCTTCTCTCCCATCCTGGGCTCCAGCCACCTCCAGCTCAATGGCATCCAGTGGGCTCACTCCAGTGAACCCAGGACTGTCTTGTACTGGGGAATCCGAAACTGGACCCAGTGTCCATGTGGAGCCTCACCAGTGATGACAGAGGGAAGCGCCACCCCCTTACCTGGCTGGCTGTGATCTCACTGGCACAGCCCAGGGCACAGTTGGCTATTTCTGTGAGGCACACTGGCGTCTCCCGTTTGACTTGTCCACCACGTCTGCCAGATCCTTTTCTGCAAAGCTGCCTCCTTCGCAGCCAGCCCTACCCACCCTCGTGCACGGGGTTATTGCATCGCAGACACGGGACTCTGCTCTGTTGAACCCAGACAAGGTCCAAGCTTAAGGCTCGGATCAAGTTCAAACACCGAATCAGTGAATATTTCTCCTCAGTATCGTACCGGGGAGTGCTGGGATCCAAGGAGACCCTGCAGCAGTCTGGTGTGTTGGGTGGATGTTCAGCTCCTGAGCCATTCAGTGACAGCTGTGGGGAGAGGGGAGCCGCTGCGTTGCAGGGCAGTTGCTTGGACTAATTGCCAAATACTGGAGAAATATGATGAAAAATAACCCTGCATTTTTGACTCCGAGAAGTTGCTGTGAGTTAGTGAAGCCTCAAAGAATCAATGTCAAGAGAGTTTTGTAATATATTCTAAACTTGTAGCTTTCATTAGTTAAAGCTTAACACAACATGCTGTTGTATGTCTTATACTA
The DNA here is from genome assembly GCA_008658365.1 of Alca torda. NCBI lineage: Eukaryota > Metazoa > Chordata > Aves > Charadriiformes > Alcidae > Alca > Alca torda. The sequence goes on along the minus strand of CM018080.1, from coordinate 7,199 downwards.
TGGTATCTTTCTCACAGTAATGCTTCTCTCTCCAGTGGTTTGTTATCCCTGACTCTTCCCTTTCTCTTTATTCACTTTCCTTAGAAAATAGAAAGCATGTTCTCATTCTCACAAACCAGTTTTCTTTAGGGTACAATTGTTCCTATTCATCTCATTTTAATATCATTATTAATTATATCTTCAGTCCTGCCTAGAAAAATAACATAAAACTCAATTACTCCTGAATCAAGCACAATGAATTCCCACAAGGTAAACAGATCAGATGTTAGGGGTAAAGAGGATTCCAGAACTCTAGCCACATACCCCTACATACTGTGTGACATACACGTGATAAAATTCTGTTTCAGTCAGGAAAGTCTTGAAGGGCACAGTTCACAGCCAAATAAAAATGAGGAAGTTTTCATGAAGAAGCTGTAACAAGTTCCTTGTCTGGTTCCTTCTTTACGGGAGCTGAGGGAAGAATATTTACTCCTCTGTTATCGCCTGCTCCCGGGCTGGCCCGTGCCAGCATCCCTCTCCTTTTTGCCGTGCTCATTCCTGTACCGCGCGGCTCCTCTTTGTGCCTCATTCCCTGTGCGGTGTCAGCCTCTCTTCAGCTCTGCGCCAACAGTCAGCTGAGAGGTCACCTTTCCTTCTTTTTATTTCCATTACTGATTGGATCATTTCAAAGGTCTGTTGGTTCTGTTTCAATTAGTAAAGACCCGATCAGAGTAGCTGCGCAGTCTGAGCACTACCACTGAACTATGGATTATGTTTTATGCATTTAAACTTTATTGCTTGACTATTATATCCATTTACTATGACAGCAGTTGTTAAAGACATGCATATGGACAAGTTAATGATGCACATAGAAAGAGAGTTGGGGTTCACCTCTGAACTTGTACTGAAAGTGTGGAATGATGTCCGTCATCCAAGGCAAACATAGATGTTACTTCCCCTGCGGAAGAGAAGCAACAGAAAGCCTAGGCTGACTCCTGAGGGGCGGGGGGGATGCTCGACAAAGCAAAGAAACTGCTCTAAGTTTTGTTTTGGTGTTTGGGTTGGTTTTTTTTCTTTTGTTTCATTTTTTACCTCAGAATTAGGGTATGATGTTTTCAGTATAACAGCTAGTAGAGGTCCACCAAAAAGAAATTGAGGACTATGCTTATTCTCCATTTCCCAGCTTTGAGTTCCTGCCCAGAGATGATCTACACAGCTGAAAACTGTCTCATACTAAGACCAAACTGGTGCCCTTTGGGTTTTTTTGTTGTTGTCTTGGTGCAGACTTTTTAATCAATTGTTTGAGAAATAGCTTTTTGAATTCTGCAAAGACTGACAGAAAAGAACACACACCAGAGGACAAACCTCTGCAAATCTGTGTGGTGTTAAGCCTACGGTAAATAATCAGTAGCATTAGACTCAAGCAGAGTAACATACTGAAGAGACTAGGTATTATGCAAACAAATGCTAAAATAAGATAATACACAGGAAATAGCTAAACAGCTGAACGAATCCTTTGCTAGCAATCTTCAAATATTGCTAAAACACAACTTCAAAGAGAGCTTCAGGCGGTCAGGAATCATTCCTAGGGTTAATATCAGGTTAAAATCACTGCTCGATATGAACACCTGCCTGCAATGGGAAGCAGTGGATGAATTCCTGATTTTGCTTTGCTTCTGTGCACAGCTTTTGCTTAACCTGTTAAACTGTATTTATCTCAACCTGGGAGTTTTCGCACTTTCACCTATCCAATCCTTCACCCCATCCCACCGGGGGAAGGTGAGCAAGCAGCTGGGTGGGCTGAGGCTGCAGAGCCAGATCCAGCATCTTTCAAGCATGAAGGTCAAAAAAAAAGAAAAAGAGGGAAAAGAGAGAAATACTTGTCACTCGAAATTCAAGTTACCCTTTGTAACATGTTTCTGGTCCCATACATGTTGAGTTAATGCATTAAATAATCACAGAAGTTTTTATGCACTGAAGACTGATTGGTTTGTATTAGCTTTTTAGACTACTTCTGCAAGGAGTCTAATTTTTATGAACGAAAAGATACTGGACAGAGAAAAGCCTCTGTTGCCATCAATTCTCCTGTTAGGATAAAAAAAACCTAAAGACACATGTTTATTTTGGGGTCCAAAGTGCTCCAAGGGACTCTTTGCTGTGGGGTTTTTGGTGTGCATTTGAATTTTTCTTTGTTACTTGAAAACTATTTTTTTTTAATACAGGAGATTTTTCAGAGAAAAAAAAAATTTCGATGTGATTTATTTCAGAATTCCTCTACATTCAAGATACCTCCTGCTTTTACTCAACTGCATGGTTGTTTTTGGAAGTGGCATTTTATATTGACACACACAAACTGACTTGAAATGTGAAGATTCTTTTTGGGACTTGGAATAAGATATTGGTGAGAAAAGGATGATAGCTTTTTGCTTTAATTAATTTGAAGGAAAGAAAATAACACCTTCCTTCATTTTGTTGTATCATACTCTAACAGCACCCTTACTTATTTGTCAGTATTCGGAGCCAGGGCTCAAGCTTTTCATGGCTGCCTGTTCTGTAACACCTAAATGGCAGAGAAACACACATTACTTCACCATTTTCTCCTCCTAATAAATGCAAGCAAAGGTTCCATTTTTTAAATTTTTTTAGCTCTTTTGTCAGAGAGACCCATTACAGGGCTTAGCCCCATCCTGACATTCTAGTAGCAATTCCTTCCCTAACCCGTCGCTGACTCAACCCATGAAAGTGCAAGAATCCTGTTTCCAGGCAGATTGCATTTATGGGCTGAGCAGTGTCCATGATCCTAGAACCGGGTGTATTCAGGGGATGAATGGAAGAATCAACTAGGATTCATTCATTTTTGTGTGCTTAAACTGAATACCTCTTATCAAGGCTGAATAGATCGCTTGTGCACATCAGTTGCAGAAGATAATTTGCTGTCTCTGTAAATTTGTGTGAAAGAGAGAAATTGTCCTGTTGACATGGAAGAAGAAATCACTGCAGAAGTTCCCAGGCCCAGTATCGGCCAGGACGGGGCTTACACATCATGGCTCATTCGTGCATATTTTCCCCTCTCAGACAGCTGCAGTTAATGAGCTGAATACACGAGAGAGCAGCTCTTGTCTTGTCTCTAGGTAACATGAAAATTCCCGTCCTTTCTGTTCTTTTTACATCTTTGTGGTTATTTATACACAGTTACCTATAGTGCATGCAGAACAGACTGTTATTATCGCTGCCAGCTCTGATAGTGTGATATCCAGGAAATTCAGGCATGAACGGCAGCCCTGTTCTGCTACTTGCTGTACAAGTACAGACCAGAAAGAACTCTGCTCAAAAACATCAGCAAAGATGCTGAATATGAGAATAAGACAAATGGAGCATACAGACAGGGGAAAACAAGGAAGCAATGGGGCAAGAAAAGGGTGATTTTATACCTTTTCTGTATTATGCTGACGGGCCATCCAGATCACAGAATCTTAAAGTCCCTTGCAAGTACCTGTAGGCAGCTATTAGGTTGTTTATTAGCAATCTTGTCACCAAACTAATCAAGCCCAGCTCCCTCTGTCTCTCTTCATCTGTGGTATGCTCAGCCCCACCTTAAAACCCCTTTATTACACTCTCCCCAGTTTACTGATAGTTTACTGATGTAGTAAGTACTAGTGGCTTACAGATGCAGTACTGAACACAAGGGGGTGCCCTGGACCTGCTGACTGCAGTCGTGCTGAAGCAGCCCAGGATGTGTCTGCTTTCCAACGTGCTGCGCACCAAGAGTTCCAGGGCTACGTAAAACTGTGGTTGTACCACACAAAGATTAGCAAAAGCACAGCTGATTAGGTACAGACATCTGATGAACTAGAAAACTTGCTCAACCGGGTAAGAGGGAGCTGCAGGCAGGTCACACGAAGTTTGGACGGAGCAGGCGTGACAAGCCTTGGTGCTGAGGCCTTGTGAACTCAGTACAGAGCTCATGGCCTGTTGCTAGTAATGCCAATGCCGTGTCACAGGGCTACATGGTTGTAGGATGACAGACGGACTGGTGTGAAATTTCCTTTCTTCCTTCCCATCCATCTCCACCCTTCTCAGTCCATTCCTTCTCCTTCAATAGATATTTTTTGAGGGAAAGTTGTTGGGAAATGTTTTGACAAATATTTTGGAGGGAGAGCTGTATGTATTTCTTTGTAACACTCATTTGCTCGCTCTTTACTACCTGGACCAAAGAGAAAGCATGGGTGCAATGTCCACCAGACAAAGCCTTCAGTCAGCAAGGGCTCAAATGTG